>CM032447.1:68018896-68146396 GCA_019049505.1 Pachyrhynchus sulphureomaculatus | reverse complement strand
ATATATATGTATACATATGTATATATGTATACATATATATGTATACATATATATGTATGTATATTATATATATATATATATATATATATATATATATATATATATATATATATATATATATAAAATAATTTTCCTGTGACAACCTAATTAAACAATGAGATTATATCCTATGTCCTTCAAGTTGTAGGCGCTGCAGACCTGAGTCTACCGTTAATGTTCGGTTTTTAAAAGTGGTTCTTAAAACACGATAACATAATACATTCATTTATTCATAATCGATAAACCTCTTTTACCCGTAGGTGTCGAGGAGACAATACAGATACACCGCTAATAGCTATGTTACGAATTTGTTAAAAACGTACCTTTGTTGCTTCTCCGCACAATAACACATGGATTGCAGAGCTCTGAGTTCACCTAGAAGCTCTTTATTTTTGCAAAGAAGTGTTTCCTTTTCAGTGTTTAAATGTCGTATTCTTATTAGATACTGATCAATCTGCTCTTTACACATTTTATTTTTTTCATTCAAACATGCAATATGACACTGTAGTTGGGCAATTTCTTTCTGCAATTCTTCATTCTGGAAGTAATATAAATTATATAAATATTCTATTAAGATGCTGATTTATGTTTTCTATTCATTTCTCCTTAAAAACTTCCGTTAAGAGAGGCCTTCATAGATTTTTTATTTCTCTCTGTCAATCCATCCCGAGACGCGTTTCGCCGTATCGTGGCTCATCAGTCGGGCTAGGATCGACAAAAAAAGAAAATAGAATTTACTAATTCTTATCCAGGTATTTACGGAACGTAATGGTAAGGTACAACGAATTATACCAAGTACGCATACCTAATACTCTATCGTAGGGTGATATATCAGCCACAAGCCGTCAGAGTGATTGACAAATTCAACACTTCAGCGCAGAACGGTGCGGTTTTCGAGGGATCCCCCTTGGGATGAATTGAGAAATAAGAGAACAGTGGGGAGACTGCTAAAATATGGACTGTCTGTTTTCAGTAGTTTTACATTAAATCACATATGACATGAGGAAGTCCCTCGAAACCGCCTGCGCTGACTTTGTCAACCACTTTGTCGGCTTGTGGCTGCTGTGTCAGCCTACGATGGAGTATTAGGTGTGCGTACTTGGCAAAATTCATTGTATCTTACCATAACATGGACAGTGTTTTGTGAAGCAAGAAGTCATTCGGAATAAAAATTTATGGTTAATGCGATTAATGGGAAATTAATCAACAACAGCAGTACGCCGACAATACCTTAATTATGACAGACAGTGTAGAGGATTTTCACATACTTCTTCAAGGAATAAATAGAATTAGCAATGAATATGGACTCAAAATGAATTTTAAAAAGACAAAATACATGATAATAAGTAAAATTCCTTCGGTCCACACAAATATCAATATAGAGTCAACACCAATAGAAAAAATCTCTAAATACCAATATCTGGGAATATGAATCAACGAGAAAAACGACCAGACACAGGAAATCAACGGTAGAATACAACAGTCAGTGGCGGCTCCTCTATAGGAGCACATGAGCACGTGAACCCCCTGTCACAACAAGGCAAAATGCAAATTATTTTGTATTATATCTTAGACACACAAACATCTTTTAAAGAAGTGAACCTTCCCTACAAATGGACAAGAACAATTTATAACAACCCTAATACTTTACGTACCGTTAAACGTCGAGTTGTCACTGAAATTCCCTAACCGCACAAACTACAAGAACTGGATGTAAAGCAAGGCGGTATACGGCGCTGTCTCGTTTTATACGTTTTTCCGTTTTGGCAAACTTAGTCTATCTCTAATACGAAGAGGTAAATTCGTCGTTTTTCCCTCTCCATGGTTCACACTTACTTGGTGACCTTGCGGATTTGGATTGGGATAGAAGCGTCGTTTTGATTCGTTTATATTTTACATCTAATCTAAGCGGTTCCAGTCAGAGTAGTTAAATGGTTTTGGCGCTCAATATTTTGCAACAAAGGGTGTATTGTTAGTATTAAGTCGTGAATGCAATCACATACAGACATAAACTGATTATAATTGATATAATGAATGAAAAAATGGAAGCACAGCCGGGGTGTAGTAAATTATTAGGTGTTAAAAGAAACTTTGAATATACAGTGAATTATTTAAAACAAAATTTTTCGAAGTTGCCTTTAGAAAACAAACTTAAAGTGAAAGCTATGGGACAACCGATTCCGAATCTTAGTATTACTCCAGTAAGGGACAAAAATGCGAGTTCAAAAGGAGTTTTAAAAGTGAATTATATGAAAAACATGAATGGCTATGCGGATGCAGTGTTAAAAATAGCTTGTTTTGTTTTCCATGTTTGCTATTTGCATCTAAAAGTTCTGAAGCGAGTTGGGTGAAAAGTGGGGTAGTCGATCTGGCACACTTATCACAAAAAAATAAAAAGCATGAAAGTTCGCAGGTTCATATAAATTCGCTGTTAGAATTAAGACTTTTGGGAAAAGTTGATATAAAACAACAACTGGATAGTGCCTACAAAAGAGGTATCGAAAAACATAATGGCAATCTAGTGAAAAACAGATACGTTTTGTCGAAAATTATAAATTATATAAAGTTCTGTGGATGTTTCGTATTAGCTCTGCGAGGACACGATGAAAGAGATAGTTAGCAAAATCCGGGCATTTTCAAAGGTCTAATCAATTTTACTGCAGAGTTGGATCTGGCTTTAAAAGAGCATTTTGAAAAATCTACGGTCTTTAAGGGTACTTCAAAAATAAATCATTATTTAGATTGCATGCTACAGGTTTACCACGAATATATAAACAATGAAATAGCAGACGCCCAATTCATCTCTGTTATAGCAGATGAGACCACAGATATTTCTTGTAAGTTTCAAATGGTAGCAGTTTTCAGATACATTTTAAAAGACGGTACCCCAACTGAACGATTTTGGGCTTTTTTGAATCCACAAGATCATAACGCAATTAGTTTAGCAAATTGTATTAAAGACGGTTTGCTCAAAGTTACAGATACACCAAATCAATTAATTTCACAAAGCTATGATGGAGCAAATGTTAATGAGTGGCCGCCATGGTGGAGTAAACAGAATTATTCAAGATGATCATAAATACGGCTATTATGTTCATTGTTATGTTCATCAATTAAATTTAATTTTAGCTCATGCAACTAGCCAGAATGCAGAAATACGTATTTTCTTTTCTAATATAACAGGTATTACGAATTTTTTTTTCAAATTCTCTTCAGCGGGTTGAAATATTAAATGAAGTGTACGTTGCCATATTCCAAGAATTTCTACGACACAGTGGCTCTTTAAAAGTAGAGCTATAAATACAATTTTTGAGAACAGAGAAGCACTTAACGAATGTATGGAAAAGGTAGAAAATACTTCGAAACAATCTACCACAATTAATCAAGCCTCTGCAATCCGTAGAATGTTATACTATGCACAATTTGTATTCTGGCTAACATTTTTTTATAAAATTATGCCACATGATAGAAGAGATTAGTGTTTTTAATCTATTGGTGATTGACAAATTTGCAAATTTTAAAAATCGCCGTATGGACTTTTCGTTTAAACATTGTGTTTAGAATGTTCAGCTTACGGTTAGAGGTTTTAAACAAAACAATGAATTTTGCTATATTTCTAATATGGACTGCATTTTCTTTCGTCTAGTTTTGTATATTATTTATATTCGCGTTTATACATATGTGTCAATACACCGCGCCCATTTGCCTGTTATAGTTGGACCTTCTGTATTGGTGATTTTATATTTAATATTATGTTTAATCTATTGACATTTAGCATTTTCAATTAATATTAGGTAAGGTATTTTCATTTGTGACCACAGATCTTAGAAAATTTAAAATGTCTTCTAGGTATGTTAATTAACTATAAATAATTTAAAATTTAGTAGGTATCTGGAAATCGTGTTTTCACGCTCTTATTGGCTCATAATGCTACATACAACATAGCCTTGTGAGGTATGTGAACCTCCACCAAATTCCATCACGAGCCGCCACTGACAACAGGTCAGAACGGCATTCTTTAAAATGAGACAACTTTTTACTAATCTTAACTTGAATTTACAATTTCGACTCCAAATGGCAAAATGTTAAGTGATTCCGATTCTATTATATGGATTAGTGGCCTGAACTATCAACAAAGTCACAATGAATAAATTGGGATCATTTGAGATGTGGATTTATAGGCGAATTATAAAAAAATATCCTGGACACAAAGAATCAGCAATGAAGAAGTGTTAAGACGAGTGAACAAGGGGAGAGAACTGATCAATGAAATAAAAACCAGGAAACTAGAATACTTTGGTCACATCATGCGAGGAGAACGTTACAATATTTTACAACTTATAATAGAAGGATTAATAATCGGCGACTTCAATGCCAAAATAGGAACCAACCAGCGAATACAAATGAGAAGAGTGTCGGGAAGTTTGGTTTAGGTACGAGGGACAGGGAACAAGAGGAGAATATTATCAAATTTTGTAAACGAAAATAACTTGTACGTTAAAAATACATTTTTCCAAAAGCCAAAACATAGACGATGGACATGGCAAAGCCCAGATGGTTTGACAAGAAACGAAATTGATTATGTTTTATCAAATGAAAAGAATATGTAATCGGTACGACAGTCCTGAACACGATAAGCATTGACAGTGACCATTCGGAGCAAAAATAAGAATAAATTTGAGGCAGAAGAGACGTAGATTGATAACGCATATAAAGATAAAGACACCAACAGAAATAATAAAGCAAAACACAGACGAATATCGATAAGTACTGGAAACTCATATAAAACACATAAACTACCAAACAGAACTTGATGGACTAAACGCACAAATAACCAACAGCCTACTCATGACTACAAAACAAATAGCAACATCGAAAAAAGAAAAAACACAAAAATTAAGCAAAGAGACACAAAATCTCATGAAATAGAAATTACTATTAAGAAATAATCCAAAAAGTGACAGATTAGAATTGGCAGAAATAGACAAAAAAATAAAGAAAAAGATCAGAGAAGACGTCAGACAGCACAGAAACTCGAAAATAGAAGAAACGTTGAAAGAGAGAAAAAGTTTGAAACACCTAAACAAACAAATGAATGAAGGGAGACATCAAATAATAAAACTTATAAATAACGATAGCCAAGAAATCGCACAAATCAAAGAGATAAAGGAAGCTACAAAATTATGATACGAAAATATCGCCACCACCCGGGGAAGAAAAAGGAAATAGAGTGATAGTAAGGTATGTGGGATCTGAAAAAATTCTCGATGTAACAACGAATGAAATTATGAACGCCCTAGAACATATGCACAACAGCAAAAAACCAGGGGACGATGAAATAACTATAGAAATGATAAATTATGGAAGAGTATCGATAATACAATCTCTTCAAGCTTTAATTAACAAGTACCTAATAGAAAGTAAAATACCAACACCTTGGGTAAACACCTTGATTGTACTTATGTCTAAAAAGGGGAATAAATTTAAATTGGAGAATTACAGACTCATCAGTCTGTTAACGGTACGATACAAAATCCTCACTAGAATCATAACATAGATTAACGAACAAATTAGACAGGTATCAACCACGTGAACAAGCGAGATTTAGACGGGGATACAGCACCTCGGACCATCTTCAAACAATTAGATTATCAGGAGGAAAAGCAAATGAGTATAAGGTCACCTTGTGGATACCAATGGTTGATTACTATATGGGCAGTCCTTAACGCCTTAAGTAACACCAGAGTCGATGAAAGAAACACACACAACTCTTCAAAATAATTTAAAGGCTGACTTGGATAGAGTTTCGTTAGCTTGGTCTGCGTTCGGAAGGTTACAATCTATATTTAAATTAGACATCCTAAATACAATAAAAGCCAGAGTATTCGATCAATATGTACTGCCGGTATTAACATATGGCACTGAAACAAATGTATAATAAATAAACTCCAGGTAACCCAAAGAGCAATGAAAAGGAGAATGCTAAATATTAGACTCCAAGATCGTATTCTTAACATCGAGATTCGAATAACATCAAAAGTGACAGATGTAATAAAAAAAATATGTACATATTAAGGTGGAATTGGGCGGGGCACGTCGCAAGGATGAATGATAACAGATGGACACGCCGTATAGTTGAATGGAGGCCTAGAGAACACCAAAGATGTAGAGGTAGCCCACAGACAAGATGGACGGACGACATAAAAAGACTAGCAGGACAGGATTGGATGCAAAAAACACAGAACAAAGCTCATTGGACACAACTTGGGGAGGCTTACATCCGACTATGGATCAAATAAGCTAATGATGATGAATGGAAGGAAATGTAGAAGGTAAAAGACCTGCAGGAGGGAGACGCACGTCGTGGCTGAAGAACTTAAGAAAATGGCTGTATTTCCATACAACTCTTTAGAGCCGCGGTATCAAAAATTACAATAGCCAGAAGGCAGGACGACAGCCGAAGAAAGACGGCATCCTAAAAAGGTTAATTAGAATTAAACATTTTCTTTAAGTAAAAACATAAATATTGTAAGAAATCTTCTTCAAATGTAATTCAACTGACACCGAGGATTGTTGTTTTTTAAAGCTAACTTAATCAACCGAAAAACACAAAGATAAACAATATTTACCTCTCGCTTTAGGCTGTACTGTCTGTTTAAAATATTGGCAATCTCAGTTTTTAATTTAGCGATTTCTTCTTGTGCAAAAGCCAACTGTACACACTTCGATCCATTAATTTCTTGTGCGCTTTTTTTAACATCACTAATTTGCATATTTTTTACTTGCAACTCTTGTCGTAACTGTTCTATCTCTTGCTCTAGCTCGGTAAGTTTTCCGTCTTGTAACTGAGACTCTTGCATTTTTTTATTAAGTTCATCTGTCGTTGTTTGAAGTTCGGATAATTGTTCATCTTTTTGTTTAATTTCATCTTCAAGACTTTTGTTTCTTTGTAATGTATCTTGTAATTTACGTTTTAAGTCAATTACCTATAAAATTTAATAACAGTAATATATATATATATATATATATATATATATATATATATATATATATATATATATATATATATATATATATGCCATTCAGGATTCTCGATATCGATTTAAAGTTCCAACCATACTTTAATCTCATTTTGTCAGAGAATTATCGTGCCAACATACCACAAGTCACTATTTTTAAGTTAAAATAATTTTCTTATAGTAAGTAACAAAAATTTGTAAAGTAAAATTTCGATGACTTTCAGCTGGTTTACTGAATAACTCTATCAAATAATGGCACAGAGACAGAAAAGCATTTTTTATATTCTAAAGCTTCTTGTCATCCGATTTAAGGGTATATACCATCTTGGTATAAAAATTCGATTTTTGGATTTTTACATTTTCTTTTAGAATGGTATCGTAAGTATATTTTCTGTAAGTTTCATAAGAATCGGTTAAAAATTAACGAAGTTATAGTAGTTTAAAGGAACCTTGCCGTTGAGTAGAGTTTTAGGAGCAGGTAGCGAGCAGCAGCTCTCGCCGATCTTAACTCGATTTTAAGGTAATGTAAACTTTCTTTTGTAATATAATACAAAAGGATTCGTTCTTCAATTGTCCTTCTTAGAAGGAACAAGTCATTCACATCTGCTATTCTAAAACTGGGAGTTTGTTGAGTACCGTTGTACAGTTCACTCGTAGCAATTCAGTCGTAGCAGTTATTAAGTTTATATTTTAATTGGCTTTGTTAAATACAATGTCAGCTATGGGAGTTCATTGTGGCCAAAATGCACATGACTACGCAGCTAAAGTGGATGGAGAACGAGTTGACCTGGCTGAGCGACAATTGCTACAAAGTACAAAAGAAGCTAGAATGCGTCATAGATAAGAACAAATTAGTATTCTAGAAGCTCAAATAGCTGATGAAGATTCAGCATAAAGCTCTAATTTACAGGTAAGAATTTATTTTTGTATTAATGTTTATCAAATTTGGTACATATTTTCATATAAATATTGCTTGCCTTGACGGAATTTTGATTTTATCACGAACTTTATTTTTAATTAGCAAAAATGTAAAACGCGGTAACGTCCAGCTCCCAGTAAAATGGTACACGCCGCAATGTTTCTTAAAAAAAAGAGGTTGCAGGGGAACGGGTGTAGTGCCACCATTTTTTTTTTATTAAAATTTCGCAAATTATATTTTAAGCTACGTATTATTATATAACACATAAGCTGAAAAGTTTTTGGTCTGACAGATAGATGACGCCCTTTTCAAAAAATCCATATAATTTTTAGGGAGTACCAACCTTCAAACGATACGTGTCAAAATTTTATGACATTACCACGATTAGTTTACGAGTTACAGTGGTTTTAGTGATGCTACTTTTCATATTTTCAAAACAATAGAAAAAATCGAATTTCGTGTGTTAATTAAACAACGTTTTTGAAGGGAAAAAATACCGTTTAAGCAAAGCAATGGCTTGATAAGTGTTACGGGGACTCTGCCCCTGGAAAATCACACATCATTTACTGGTATGCCGAATTTAAACGCGGTCGTACAGATACAAATGATACTGAACGCTCTGGACGCCCAAGTAAGGTAGTTACACCGGAAAACAAAAAAAAAAAAACGACAAAATTGTTTTGGATGACCGTAAACTGAAATTGCGTGAGATAGCTGACACCCTAAAAATATCAAAAGAATGTGTTGGTCATATATTGCATGAACATTTGGGCATGAGAAAGTTCTGTTCGAAATGTGTACCGCGTTTGCTCTTAATGGACTAAAAACAACGTGTTGATGATTCTAAGCGCTGTTTGGACCTGTTTAAGCGCAATAAAAAATATTTTTTTCATGCGATATGTGACAATGGATGAAACATGGATCCACCACTACATACTAGAGACAAATCGGCAGTCAGCTGAGTAGACGCAGTCGGTGAAAGCCGCCTCTGTATTTTAGGATGCGTATGAAATAACTTTCATTGACTATGCTGAGAAGGGAAAAACCATCAATAGCGAATATTATATAGTTATTTGTACGTTTGAAGGCAGAAATCGCAAAGAAACGGCCCCAAATGAACAAGAAAAAAGTGCTCTTTCATCAAGACAATATACCGTGTCACAAGTCAATGGTTACGATGGCAAAATTGCACGAATTGAAGTTCAAATTGCTTCCTCATCCACCGTATTCTTCAGATTTGGCCTCCAGCGGCTATTATCTATTCCTCAACCTCAAAAAAATGCTCGCGGGAAAGAGATTTGGCTGCATTGAAGAAATTATCATCGAAACTGAGGCCTATTTTGATGGCAAAGACAAATCCTTCTCCAAGAAAGGTATAGAAATGTTAGAAAAGCGTTGGATTGATTGTATCGCTCTTGAAGGAAACTATGTTAATGAATAAAGTCGAATTTTGAAAAAAAAAAATGTGTGTTTTAAGAAGCTAGACCAAAAACTTTTCAGCCTACGTGTTAAAATAAAAATCTGATTTATATAATGAATAGTTTCGCCAAAAAAAAATTCCTTAAAAAGCGATTTCTTTCGGCTCCATGACCAGGTACATCCATTTAATTTACAACATAATTATATTTCAAACACTCGTAAATTTTGTGGCGTAATATATATATATATATATATATATATATATATATATATATATATATATATATATATATATATATATATATATATATATATAATATATATATATATATATAAATAATATAATAATATAATATATATATATATATATATATATATATATATATATATATATATATATATATATATATATAATAAATATATATAAATATATATATATAATATATATATATATATATATATATATATATATATATATATATATATAATACATTAAAATTCCGGGTTTCAATCCGTTCATCTACTGCTACTCGATATTGTGATATTGCTGCTGCTGCCGCTCGAAGCTAACTATTATGCCAAATGAGATTCGTCGTGCAAATTCTTTGTTAGACGACCGGATTGAAACCCGGAATTTTAATGTATTACATTCCACCATCCGTGAAAACCTCTATTGTAACATATATATATATATATATATATATATATATATATATATATATATATATATATATATATATATATATGTATATGTATATATATATATATATATATATATATATATATATATATATATATATATATATATATATATATATATTATATATATATATATATATATATATATATATATATATATATATATATATATATATATATATATATATATATATGTATAGAGGGTGGTGGAGTGAAAAAAAAATTCTCATACCCCGAAAAAGTCAGTTTCATATGTCAATAAGACGTAATCCAAATATTTCTGAAAAATTTTAAGGTTTTACGGTTGCATGTTCAATTTAATGTTTTTTAATAGACGAAAAATCAATGATTTAAATTGAACATACAACAGTAAAACCTTAAAAATTTCAGAAATATTTGAACTACGTCTTATTGACATATAAAACTGACTTTTTCGGGGCATGAGAAAAAAAAAATGTCACTCCACCCTAATATACATATATATATATATATATATATATATATATATATATATATATATATATATATATATATATATATATATATATATACATATATACATATATATATATATATATATATATATATATATATATATATATATATATATATATATATATAGTAGTAAAACTTTTTGTTAGTTAAGGCATCTTACCGACTTTTTCAAAATATCCACCATTTTTTGATAAAATTCCACTTCGCAAGGACAAGGGCAGGTTTTAAGTTCATCTTTAAATGAATCTTGACTTTTTACACCGTCTTTGTCTTTTTGTTTTTCCACATTTCTTCGGCAATTGATATTTTTGCAACAAGCATCAAGTTCTTTTTGTGCTAAGTTTTTATTTAATTCCGAGTTAAGTTCCATCATCTTCAAAATAAATTAGAGTCATTGATTTTTTATATATAAAATAAATCCACTGAAGGCACTTCGGTTTTCATTTTTCTTTGAGGAAAGTTTGATGTTTCTTGGGATCCTTGGTTTCTTTGTTTTGTGCGTTAATGTTTTTAGGCTCGCAAAATATCATATGAAATAGAGGAAACAGAATTAAAATTTCTTTAGTGCCCGAACATACATTAGATATTTAATAAGAGATATCGTAGTATGAGGCAATTATAGAGATTGTAATTCGGAGGGATATAACACACTTTCAATAGAAGTTTATGGTTTATTGCACCAAGCTGATAACCCTACTAATCACTGAGAATACTTTAAAGACCTCTAGACTCCCAAGAAAAATGACGGCACGGTGAAGTACGTCAAACTAATGGCAGATACATCTTAAGAACGTTGACTTGGGTGGCTTCTGCATCACTGGCTGGGCGCAGTAACAATCTAAAGCCTATTATTTTTCTGGTTTTATTTTTTGCTTGTAATATATTAGATTTGAGTTGTTCGTTTGACTAATTGGCGGACCTTAATAAAATCATGTATAGGTTTTCCCATTTATTCTACGAAAGTGACAAAAAAATTGACTTGGAGTGATTTACAAATCACTGATTCAAGTAACTTAAAGATAATTTACTATAAATCATTGAAATAACTTGTAAATGTGCGTTGTAGTTCATTACATATGCCTTTAACTAACAAACCAAAGTAATAATAGTATACCGTGTCATAAAATAAAAAACTAAATACTTACTGTAGCTTTTAAATCTCCTACTATCTTTCTATACCTCTTTATTTCCAAATCCTTAACAGCCTCTTTTCTACTAAGGTTAGCTAACTGATTCTGCAGTTTTTCACATTCCTGGCATAACTTGTTATTATTCTCAAGACTCAAAGTCAATTTATGCTTCATATCTTCCATGTCATTCACCAAACCTTTATGACTTTCTTGTTGCAGTCTTTCAGTTTCCTGTAATTGTTTTTGAGCTGCTTTCAGAGCACGTTTTTCATTATTGTAGGCCATTTCTAATTTTAAAGATTCAGCTGTTTTATCGTCAAGGGATTTTTTAAGATCTTCGAGTTTGCCACGGTAACTACCCACTTGTTCTTGAAAGTCCAAGCAACTTCGTTTGCTCTCGCAATTTTCTTGTTCGTATTGTTGTATGGCGCATTGCAGCTGATTTATGGTATCATTAAGATCTACTATTGTCACTTGTAATGCTTCATTTTGCTTTAGAGATTCATTTAATGTTTGTCTGATATTTAAAATGGCCTGATCGTGTTTAGTTAAGTCTATTTCCTTTTCTTTCAAAAGACTTTGAAGTTCGCATATTTTGGTCTCGTACAACTGATTCATTTGATTCTCAAGTTGAACTTTTTGTTCGCAAGCACATAACTGACTGGATAGTGTATCATTTAAGGATTTAGCTTCTAAAAATGCTTGCATGATTCTCGACGTTTCTTGTTGAGAGGTCTCATTCGACAGGGTCTGTAACAAAGAGAATATTGTTTAGAGTACTTAATAACATGTAAATAACCGGCCAAGTGCAAGTCGGACTTGCGTAATTAATGTTCCGTACGTTGATTGCTTTTAAAATAAAAAATTTTGTTACGGACGTGTAAAATGATAACTTCACAAAACACATCCCAAATGAGTTTTCACTGAAAACTTGAATTTTGAATGTTTTATATATATGTATGTATGTATGTATGTATGTATGTATGTATGTATATATATATATATATATATATATATATATATATATATATATATATATATATATATATATATATATATATATATATATATATGTATATATACCAGATAAATTATTAAAGGTGATTGTGATAATTGTTCAAAATTTTTTGATCAGTACTTTTCGAGATGAGGGGGGACAGCGATATTTGGCAATTTTTTAAAAATAATACAAAGAAAATTGTGCAAGTACATTATATATATTTTTGTACTCGTACAAGCTTTCATTTGACACACACTCGACGACCTGGCAAAATTTTTTTTTTTTCACTTCCGATTTCACCCCCCAAAAATAACTCCTTAAGCCAAAATTTAACTTTCTATGTCAAATAGTTTCGGAGAAATCGGGTATGACAGACAGACAGACGAACGGATGGACGGACAGACACCGAAGTGATCTTATAAGTGTTCCGTACGAAAAAAGGAAATTGAATAAAATATATTGTGTCCAGTAAAACAAAATATTTGGAAACAATGTAGAATAGCAAAAATTATAAACATATCTTACAATATACAAGACGATTATGTTTTTTTAAGTAAAATCCAACTCATGCCTGCACTGTGAAAACGGTAGCATAACTGGCAAAATCAGTTCTGGGCTGATGCATTAGTTGTCCGGAACAATAACTTAGAACTGCCCAAAATTCCGTAAAATTGATTCTGCTTTGGTTCGCTGTCGTCCAGGTACCTAGATTCAGGAAATTGTATTTTTGGCGAAACAGCAAAAAAAATAAATGTTTTGTGTTGAATAATTACGATATGATGTAGTATACAGGGTGGTGCAAAAAGCGGAACTTGGGTAAACTTTTTTCAAACAAGACACCCTATATGTTGTCCGACGGCATTCGACTGATATAAATACTAAAATAAAACAATAAAATATCCTTTTAAACATCTTTAGTGCCTAATTTGAATAAATTACAAATATGTAAACAGTCAGCTAACTTACCTTAATAATGTTAGTAGCACACAAATTCTACGAAAAAATACACACAGATGTGGGAAACTATATTTAAATAACGTTAAAAAAAAATGTTGATGTACAAACGGGTTAAAATAATCCACCAAGTTACTCAGATTCTTAGGAATCAAACCACATATTTAGATTATCATCTTATTACCGATTATTTTACTGACATAAAGTTGAATTTTTTATTGTTCACCTCAACTCCTTGGTAGAGTTAACCCTTTTACTATATCTTGTAGATATCGGATAGCAAGATCTATGCCAAGATATTTATATTACACGACGCTTTTTTAAAAACGCAGCATGCTACTACGGGCGTTATCTACAAGAACTACAATCTATAAACATATACAACACTCAATCACTAGCCGGAATCGAACCGGCAATCTTTGGGTTACTAGCCAGGCTCTCAACCTACTAACCGAGGCCGTAAAAAAGGCTAATTATGTTAGTGCGAAGACTAACTAAATAACAAAAGGTAATGCACTTACCAGCAACTCTTGTAAGTTATTAAGCTGATCTGCCATTAAACTCATTTCGTGCTTAAAGTAAGATATAATCTCTTCGTAACATTTTTTCTGCTTCGATAACTTTTTCATGTGCGCCTAAAAATTACAATACGTCCTATAAACATAATCTAGTTGGGTTTTTTGAACAAATCATAAGCAAAAATCTCAAATAATATAAACAAATCCTCCTCAAAACACCTTTTAAAAACAAAAACAAATTAACAAAAGTCTTGTAAGACCTTGTCGGAAACGACTGCAAAAAAAAAATAGAATATACACAAGGTTTAATTACTAAGGCAGACCACCAACCGCCCTAGGGCTTAATCATAAATGAGTGTAAGTAATCTTGTAACTAAACTTTGAACAATAAAGGGATGTTGAAACTTGAAACTGAATCAACCTCAAAGAGTTTTCGTTAATCTTATTACAGATAGCAACTATATCGTAAATTCCTTACATTTTTATAATCAAATTACTCATTCAAATAATAGTTTTTTTTTCTATTAATATCAGTTTCCAATAAAAAAACGGTCAAGTGCAAGTTGGACTTGCGCAATTAGTGTTCCGTACCGTGATTGCTTTTAAAATAAAATAAAATCCTTACCTAGGCTAAGTGAATTGGGCCCTGACACCTTAATATCCAATATGTATTTTCACGTTTTTTTTTCAGTCAATAATAGTTACAGCATCTTAGCTATCTAATAGCCAATAAATCAATTTAGCATCTAGTAATAAAAGTAGAAAACAAATATTTACTACCTAAATATTTACGATGGTAGGATACAACGAATTGTTAGCATACCTATTACTCCATCGAAAGCTGACACAGCAGCGTCCGAGCTGACAGAGTGGTCGACACAGTCAACGCTTAAAAGTATATAGCGCTTTTAGAGCGAT
This sequence comes from Pachyrhynchus sulphureomaculatus, assembly GCA_019049505.1. Classification (NCBI taxonomy): domain Eukaryota; kingdom Metazoa; phylum Arthropoda; class Insecta; order Coleoptera; family Curculionidae; genus Pachyrhynchus; species Pachyrhynchus sulphureomaculatus. The sequence continues at coordinate 68,131,286 of CM032447.1, read as the reverse complement.
CCTCTGCAGGCATATATAGTTAATGTCCGTCAATCAGCGTTGACTGTCAACCACTGTGTCGGCTCAAAAGCTGTCGTATCAGATGGAGTAATAGGTATGTGTAGTTAGTACAATTCGTTGTATCATACCCTCGTATTCCGTAACTTCTGGGATAAGTACCAGTAAATTCTGTTCTCTGGTTTGTCAATCCTAGCCTGACTGACGAGCCGTGATAAGGCGAAACGCGCTTCAGGATGGATTTGACGAATAAAGAGTACAGCAGGTACACTGCTGAAATATGTGGAGACACTCTGTCTGTTTTCAGTTGTTTTTACATTAACTACCGAAATATTTGTTTAATTATAATAAACAAATAAAATTTATGTCTTGGGTACAGGAACGAGGCGCGACTTCTTGAAGTACCATATCCGATACGGACATAGGCGAGCCTCTCACCTTTGCCTTTGGTGGGCAAGGTGCACCTTATTTAAAACCTTCGCCAGATATGAAGGGGTATATGAAAACTGTTTTCATCTGTATCCTGTATCGACCACCAAGTGATACCAATTTTCGAACACTTTTCGCTTCTCTTGCAGACACCATCGATCATTTACAAAGTAACTATCCAAGTGCCGAAATTGCCATCCTGGGCGACTTTAATGTCCACAATATCAACTGGCTCAAATATTCAAATACTACCGACGAACAAGGTCGTGAAGCTGAATCATTCTCAATCAGTTATGGCTTAACTCAGCTTATTGACGAACCAACACGGATCCCTGATCGAGACGGGGAATTCGCCAGTCTTCTTGATCTGTTTTTAACCACCAATCCAGAGATTTACACGGTCACGTAGGTTCTTCCGACCATAAACTGCTTTCGACATCGAGTATCCTGCCAATCAGTGACAGAGAGGCGCCTAGGTCGCGCAAGATTTGGCACTACAAATCTGCTAAATGGGAAGATCTCATGGAATACTTTCGAACTTTCCCTTGGATAGACGTTTGTTTTCGATCCGATAACCCATCTGACTGCGCCAGGGAGGTCTCCGATGTTATTTTGGCTGGTATGGAAGCTTACATCCCTTTTTCGAAGAAACGCTCCTCCAACGGCAAGCCTTGGTTCGACCGAAAATGCAAAGAAGCTGTTGCTTCTAAACATATTGCCTACCGACAATAGCGTGAAAATCCTTAAATCGAAACATCTTTGTTCATGCCCGGAACAGATGCAAGGGAATTATAGACGAAACCAAGGAGGCACACAATCAACGAATTAGAAACAAACTTCTCGCTTGTCCCAACAATTCCAGGTCCTTTTGGGCAGTCGCTAAGGCAGTTAGTCAAAACTTTACCAAATCCACGATACCACCACACTCACACGGCCAGATAATTCCATTGCAACCACACCTGTTGAGAGAGCGAACTTGTTGGCTGAACTCTTTGCTTCACATTCTACTGTCGATTTCCAAGGAAAAACACCACCTACTATTCCCATATTGCAGTCAAGGATGCCCGATGTTGTCTTCAGACAGCGCATCATAAAGCGTATTTTAATGAAGCTAGACACCAAGAAGGCTTCTGGCGCTGACGGAATACCTGCCATAGTTCTCAAAAACTGTGCAAGGGAACTAACACCAGTTTTCTGTAGACTTTTTAACCTATCCTACAGAAAGGGAATATTTCCGTCCTGCTGGAAATGTGCCACGGTTCAGCCGATACCTAAAAAAGGTAAGAAGACCTTGCCAAATAACTACCGACCAGTTGCACTGCTTTCAATAATATCGAAAGTCATGGAAAAGGTTATCAATGAGCATCTTCTAAAATATCTTGAACGATTCAATATTATTAGCGATCACCAATATGGTTATCGTAAACATAGATCAACAGGAGATCTTCTGGCTTATGTAACACATGTTTGGAACAACGCAATTGAACACTTTGGAGAATCTCGAGCGGTTGCTCTTGACATATCCAAGGCATTCGACCGTGTTTGGCACGATGGACTGTTGGCTAAGTTGCGCTCTTATGGTATGTCTGAAAGGTTCTGTTTGTGGCTCTCATGTTTCCTCAGAGAGCGTTCTTTACGAGTGGCGGTCGACGGATTTCTTTCTAACACCCTCACTATCAACGCCGGTGTGCCCCAGGGCTCCATACTGTCTCCTACTCTCTTTCTCATTTACATTAACGATCTGCTGGAAAAGACCGGGAATCCAATCTATAGCTTTGCAGATGACAGTACGCTTGTCTCTTCATTCACCTTGAACGCTCGGACATCGGCTGCTCAGGCGAATATCCGCAGACAGCAGGAGGTCGTTCAACTTAACAAAGACCTGGAAGAAATTCTATCTTGGGGTGACAGTAACCAAGTGGAATTTAACGCTACAAAAACCCAAGCGGCAGTTTTTTTCTAAAAAAGTTAACGTTGCTGAACCCGACATAGTTATGTCGGGGCACTCCATTCCCCTAGCATCGTCGCTCAATTTGTTGGGCGTTAGTTTGGGAGCAAATATGTCTTGGCATGAACATGTTGCAGGCATAGCAAGGAGAGCTTCTCAAAAATTGGGGATATTATTTAGAACCAGAAAGCTTTACACCCCACAGCAACTGTTAATTCTTTACAAAGCCCAAATTCGACCAACTATGGAATACTGCTCCCACGTTTGGGGCTCCGCTCCCAAACGTACACTGCATTTGTTGGATTCTGTTCAGAGAAGAGCGGTCCGTCTGATTGGGGGCCCGGAATTGACCGGCGGCCTTGATTCACTGGAACATTGAAGAACGGTTGGCGACTTGAGTCTGTTCTACAAGTATTTTCATGGAAAGTGTTCGAAGGATGTAGCCCGCTTAATTCCTCCCAAAGCGGTGCATGTTAGAAATACACGTCGCGCTGGTGCTTCGCATCCGTATGAGGTTCAGCTTGTTACTCCGCGTACGACGCTTTTCAAGCAATCTTTTATATGGAGAACGTCATCCCTTTGGAATAATTTGCCCAGCGCTGTGTTTCCCACCGAGTACAATTTACAGCGATTCAAGAACAACGTGAATCGCTTTTTTCCGCACTCGTGCCGCTCCTGGAGCGCTTTAGGGACTTCCCTGCAGCACGTGTGCTAGACCAATAAAAAAAAAAAAAAAAGTTTATTTTTAAAAATATATAAATTACACAGGGATACAAAAAAAATCTGTCTTTTAAGTGAGACACGTGTTTTCTTAAGTATCTTTTATGCTGAATCCAAAAAATCATAAAAAGGACATCCACTGTGAGTTTTTTTCAGAAAACACACTTAAAGTTGCCAGAAAACTCTTAAATTGAAAAAAATAATTTTAATAAATAATGTAAAACTGTATAATCATTAAAATTACGGAATAAAACTATTATTTCGGACATCTTTAAATATTCTGAATCTACATTTATCATAATTTAAAAATATTAGGTTTTAGTGCTCACGTTTAACAAAAAACACGCATACACTACCTTTAACTAAGCTACATAGCGAAATGCTGTTTAAAATAAATATGTGCAACCGCTAAATTAAAAAATTGGTTTTAATTCTTGTTGATATTAAATGATGAATGATTTTTTTGGATTCAGCATAAAAAAAAACTTAAGAAAATAAATACATGTCTTACTTAAAAAATAGAGAATTATTTTTTTTGTATACCTGTGTTATCAAACATAATGCACTTGTGATATATTTCGCTCAATCTATACTTTATGGAGCTTTTTGATCAGTACTTTTCTAGATAAGGGGGAGACATCGATTTTTGGCAATTTTTGAAAAATAATACAAAGAAAAGTGTGCGCAAAAAGTACATCAAATATATTTTTAAACTCGTGTTTTCACAGGCTTTCATTTGACAGCCCTCTCGATGACCTGATAAATTTTATTTTCACTTCCGATTTCACCCCCCAAAACTAACCCCTTAAGTCAAAATTTAACTTTCAAAAATAGTTTCGGAGAAAATCGGGCGTGACAGGCGGACAGATGGACATCGAAGTGATCCCATAAGTGTTCCGTATGGAACACGAAAAAACATCAGTATCAAGTTAATATTGTTAAATCCTATTTAAATCACAATATCATCAATTTTAGTATATAAAAAATTATTTTACACCGTTCACATCTACCACTTATTTGTGACTTCGTCAAATAACGAACAGTGAATTTACATCAAAATTAAACCTTCCTTCACAAAATTTATGCCACAAGTAACCACAAGAATAAATAGGTTACAGATAACGGAAATTATGGCCATAGGCAAACTGAAGCAAGACATTTACAGAATATAATAATTTGGGCACTACACATCTGGTATGGTCTGAGTTATGGTAAACATTACCAATTGACAATATTTAATAGGAAACTCCAGTTCGTTGGCTTACTTGTCATGTAAAATATATAAACGATAAGAAAGATATCAGGCAAGCATGCAGAAAAGCAAAATGAAGCATTACCTCATTTTCTTTAAATAAACCCTTGTACTTATTTAACTGATTTTCTAAAACGTCAATATCTTCCAAACTATCGCAGTGTTCAACCTCCAAAGAAAAATTAAAATCTTGCAATTTTTCATATTCCCGATTTATTATTCCACACTGAAATTTAAAATAAGAAACTTTTATGTAGTAAAAAAAAACATTTGAAACGGTTCAGCCGACACTTCTATAACTAAAAGTTTTTTAAAAACACTAAAAACACTATTTAAATTTCCACTGAATATTTATTTTTAACACCATGAATGTTTCCCTGTACGACAGTTTTTCGGATGGTTTGTTAAAAAATGATGATAAAATTACTATAATAAATGGTTAACAATTTATGGCAGGTACTAAAACGATTTAATTAAAATAGATTTAGTAATGGTGAATTATTTAGTTCTATTTCATTAATTTAACAAGGAGTCGGAATTTTTCAATTTGTTTATTTCTAAAGATTTTAGGAAATTAAGATTTAAGCTTTTTGTGCAAGTATATTTTAAAGTTTGGGTTGAACTGGTGGTTATTTTCATTTAAATGATTTGCATAATTTAAGTTATTTTTTCTATTTATGTATAACTTCCCGTTAGGCCTACACATGTTTTTGAACAATCTTCACAATTTAATTTGTATTCTATTGTCTTTATCTGTTTTAGTTTTGTTATTTTTTATAAATTTGCCAAGTGTATTAGATGTTTTAAATGCTGTGTTAGTTAGTGCTGCATTTTCCATAGTAAGCTAAATAATTTACGTTTTTATAAGGTTCTTTATTATTCGGGAAAACTATAATGATTGCATTTTTGTGAAATTTTTTCTTTAGGACATTATCTACGAGGGTCGTTCAATAAGTAAAGAGACAATTGGTCTCAGTTTAAACCCATTCAACGCAACCGCTCCATACTTCTAGGAGTGAAAGTTGGAAACCTTGTGATGAGTTTTAATCAGCTGTTTAACCATGTAATGTAAACATAACCTCAAAATATCCAGTTTACCATGGCGAGTCCATTGGAAGACTGCGTATGTCATCAGATTTTTAGTAGCAGAAGGTATTAAGCCAAGTAAAATACATTCCAGAATGTTATTACAGTATGGACAAAGTTGCATGAACCGTGCGAACGTTTACAAGTGGATCCGTTTAAAAGTGGCCGAACAAGAGTGTGTGACGAGCAGCGAAGTAGACGTCCAGTCGAAGTTTCCGGTCCCTCGTTGGAATCGAGGATTGATGGACTTATTCGTGATAACAGAAGAATTACTGTTGGAATGATAGCTCAGGAGGTCGGGGTAAGCGTTGGACCTATTCACAGTATTATTCAGAACCAATTACAATACCGAAAAACGTGTTCCAGATGGGCTCCCAGGCAGCTTACAGAAGCTCATAAAGAATCTAGACCCAAGAACTGGGTTGGGAGATTTTGCCTCATCCCGCATACAGCCCTGACCTGGTTCCTGCTCGGACCTCTTAAAGATGTCCTACGTAGAAAGAGGTTCACCCACAATGAAGAAGTGAAAAGTGGCTTCAACGTCAACCAAAAGAATTTTTTGCCAAAGGAATCAAAAAGCTAGCAGAAAGGTGGGACAATTGTATTAACGTTGGGGGGGGATTATGTCGAAAGTAGGCTAAATTATGTAGCAATCCAATAAATCGTTCTTGAGCTAGAGCTACTTGTACCTTTACTTATTGAATGACCCTCGTATGATGGATGGGGAATACTCGTTATTCACTGCTACTTGTATACTAAGTCCTTTTTAAAAGTCATCTTGATTTAGACGGATATTTGTTAGTCTGTGTCTCATACTATGGAAAACTGCAAGTTTGTGACTTGGTGGATGACCTAAGGTATTATGGAAGTCGGTATGTGACGGTTTACGGTAAATATAAAAACTGTGTTTATTATTGTGTCTTTTTATTATTAGGTCTAGAAAGTTTGAGCTATTATTAGTTTCAACTTCACTGGTGAATTTTATATCTTTATGTATATCATTCAAAAAATTTTGAAATTTCAATGAACAATTATTTATTTCTAAATAATTCACCATTACTAAATCTATTTTAATTAAATCGTTTTGTACCTGCAATAAATTGTTAACCAACCATTTATTATAGTAATTTTATCATCATTTTGTAACAAATCATCTGAAGAAGCTGTCGTACAGCGAAATATGTCATATCAAAATAAAAATTCAGTGGAAATTTAAGTAATGTTTTACTTTTTTAATTTCATCAGTTGAATTTACAATACTTATTTCAGTAAGTCGACTTAACCTAATTAAAAAATAAGCAGATAGTTACCTGTTCTCTTATAAATTCATTTTCCTCCTCTGTATCCTGCAATACGTTTTCTAGCATATCGACAATTCCTTGTCTTTTGATATCCTAAAATTGCTCAATATGTTACTTTAAGTTACACTAATCGTAAATGACACACATACTGTATACAATATAAAAATATATTTATCAAAACATTAAGTACATCTAAAGGTCATATAATAAATAATAATGAAGGGAAAGAATAGCTACCCAGGCATTAGGTACCGATTTCAGTTAACAACAGTGGTTCTGTTTGTTATGAAAGAAAAGTAATGTTCAAGCACAATATTTTATATCATATAGTTGCCTCAGCACATTCACAAAACATCCAAAAAGACAGCAATATCGAAACAAATTAACTAGTTATAGTAAGCTAGAATGTCATAACAAACAGATCCAATAAATAATACATATTAAATAAAAAACGATCACACACTTGTTTATAGTCTAAATAATTCAGGCTTAATTATTTGAACATGAAATAAATAAAGCTTAATAAAATAACAACCAAAAACAGATGGCATACCGCGAAAGCTTGACAAATGGCACAACTGAATCCTATATTCGCATACAATTGTTAATCTTAGTATAAGTAAATAATATTTTGTATAAATAAATGGCAATACGTTAAAAATCGCTGTCAAAATGAATTGGCAGTGTCAAGCAACTTGATATAATTCTTCCATCATTCATTTTAGTGCACTTCATAGTTTTCTAATTGCTTGAATTTTACTTACTTCTCTCTATGATCTCACATCACAACTCGAAAGAATCGAGTTTGTTTTATGGGTACGGCACATGCCCTGGTGACAAATACCTAATCCGGTAGAGAAGCGAGGAATAAATCAAACAGCCTACATCAACTGAACTTATTCCGTGAAAATATAGACAAGACTGAACTGACCAATTGGCGTATAGCTCTCTACTAGATAGAACCCAGCAAATGCAGAGTATGTTTGGAAGCGTAGCCCCAAATATGAGAGCAGGCGATGGTCGAATTTGAAGTTTGTATAACACTAAAAGCTGTCGCGGCTGTTTAGAACAAAATGATATATTCCCAGCTTTTGAGAATCTCTTTTCGCTATGGATGCAATATAATCTTACAAAGACATGTTTGTTCCCAAGTTAAAGGCTAGCAAGTGGCGATGCTAGTGGAATATAAAAAACTGCAGGAAAGATTTCTAGAGCGTTAAATTCTATTTTTTTATAGGCCTAGCACACGTGCTGCATGGAAATTCCTAAAGCGCTACAGGAGCGACACGTGTGCGGAAAAAGCGATTCACGTTGGTCTTGAATTGCTGTAAAAAATTGTACTCGGTTGGAAACACAGTCCTGGGCAAATTATTCCAAAAGGATGAGGTTCTCCATATAAAAGACTGCTTGAAAAGGGTTGTACGAGGAGTAACAAGGTAAACTTCATACGGATGTGAAGTAGCAGCGCGACCTATATTTTTAGCGTGCACCGCTCTGGCAGGAATTAAGCGAGCTACCCCCATCGAACATTTTTAAAGAAAATACTTGTAGAATAGACTCAAATCGCCAACCGTCCTTCGATGAACCACCTCAAGATAGGTCTTTGTTAAAATGCAAGCATCAGTAACTGAAGTTCCGTCGCATCCATATACATAAACAAGGGTGTAGTCATCAGAGTTTTAGTCTATTCTAATAGATTAATAAAAGGAAAGAGAGGATGTAGTATGGAGCCTCGGAGTACAATGGTGTAGATAGTGAATGTTTCAGAATGAAATCTACCTTTTACAACTTGTAAAGAACAATCTCTGAGAAAATTAGAGACTTTCGAAATTTTTCATACTGCCTGAACTTAAATAAATATATACCTAGTTGATATTTTATTTATAAAAGTAATTCATTTTTGGTAAATGCGAGTCCAGCGATTCAACAAAAAATCGGTAGAGGCAACCTTTGTCTAAGACACATTTTAGTAAAAGTATCAGTCGATTCCGAACGTTCGTCGAAATCACGTAAAATCCAAAATGGGTTACTTGTTCGCGAGTCGTTTCGAGGCAGTCTTTCTTTGGTCCCATCCAAGGGGGCCTAAAATGACACATTCCGCGGTCGCTAAATATATTAAAAAGTCGGTATCGTTTGTGAAAAATTGGGTAAATTGTTTTAATGGGATAAATGTCGACGACTTGCCAAAACGTGGCTCGGTAGGCAGTCACTCTAAAAGTCGAAAAACGAATCATGTCTTCATTTTCATGGGACCCAAAATTGACCATTCGACAATATCTTCGTGCTCATGATGTTAAATTCCGAAGCACGTTAAAGAAACCTTTGCTGGGCGAAAATCACGTTGTGTTGGGCCCATGATAAGATACAAGAGTGACCCTCACAATCGCCGGACGCCAACCCTGTTGAAAACGTTTGATCCCTTGTAAAGAGAAAGCTCAGAGGAAAGACTCTGAGGACTTTGACTCAGTTGTCTCACGAGATTCGAAAAATTTGTAGAGTATGCAGAAAATCTCGTATGCAGAAAATCTCGTATGCAGAAAATCTCGTCGACAGCATGCCTCGAAGATGCCAGGGGATTATTGATGCAGGAGGTGATTGAACAATTTATAATTGCGCCGTTGTTGGCACACCAAAGATTACGTTGATGGCAAAAAATGTTATCGAAACACATTTTTCAAGAATACGAACGGTCACGTTCTTATTTGACAGACTGTATGTACGTAAATAAATAGACTGTTCTTAGTTGTTCGACTGAAACAAATGAGATCAATCCAGATAACTTTAGGCTTTTATGTCGATGTAAATCTTTAAAAATTAGTAAAACAGAACAAAATAAGACATGAATCGCTAAAGTGATTTATATCGATCCGATTCTTATCAGTTAAAGATGGCATGTATATTCCTTTCTGATTCAACGTGTTAAGAGAATTATGACCTACACAAAAGTGAATGACAGACGATATTTTATATCGATAAAAATTAAGGAACAATAACGATAAATATTTAAGAGTTTATCTGTAGTCACACACATGTAACCTCGTCCTAATATTAGCATTAAATATAAACTCTAAATTAAGTCAGTAAATACGAGGGTGGATTAATAAGTCTGGAAAATTTCTACGAAATAGTCGGAAATTTTGTTAAGCGGCATGGTTGGTAAGCGAGATTCTTGCAACGGTTGTGTTCAAAGTTCCAAACAGATCCAGCACGCAGTTGTTTGTTGGCAGCTATCGTAAGTGATCGGTGTTACACGTTTCGTACAAATAGATAAAATGAAGTATCGTGCAGTAATAAAACATTTTTGTTGAAAAAAGTGGGCTGCGGTCCATATAGGAACTGAACCGAAGGAAGTTTGTGGACACTCTGCCCCAGCACTCAAGACCATTTATTACTGGAAAAATAAATTTACGTGGCGGTAGTATTGCAGATGCTGGGCGTTCAGGCCGCTCGATTGAGGTTTCTTCTGAAGAAATGGTCGTCGCATTAACATTCGTGAGATTGCTATGTGCTACATGAAGTTCTAACAATGAAAAAGCTGAGTGCGCGATGGGTGCCGCGCTTGTTGACTTCAGACCAAAAACGCACGAGGAAGGACATTTCAAAATCTTGTTTGGAAAAGTTGAAGCGTAATTCGAAGGCCTTCTGGCGTCCTTTTGAGACTATAGACAAAACGTGGATCGTCTATTACACTCCGGAGATAAAACGGCAGTCAAAACAGTGAGTTGGTGAAGGCGAAAGTGCAAAAAACAAAAACAGTTTTATAGCGGGAAAAGTAATGGCAACTGTTTTTTGGGACTTACAGGGTATCATCATGATCGACTATTTGAAAATAGGGTAAAAATAGGATAAAACAAGTCACTGGTTCTCATTGCGCAACGTTACTGGACCCTTTGCATAGTAAGTTGAAGCAGAAGCGACCAAAATTACCGCGCAAAAGTGTCTCTTCACCCAGACAATGCGCCTGCGCACTGAAATGGCGAACGTGCACGAGCTTCGAAATAGTTTCTCACTCACCCTTTTCCCCAGATTTAGCGATTTTTTCTTGTTTCCTAACCTTAAAACTCTGGGGGTTTGGGGAAAGAGGTTTTCATCGAGTGAAGCTATTTCGCTGTAAATAAGTATTATGCACAGTTCAAACTTTTTTTTCTGAGGGAACAAAAAATTGAAATCTCGGTGGACCAAATATATTGACTTCTCAATGGAGATTATGCTGAGAAATAAATTTTTGTTTTTGCAAAAAAAAGTTATTTACCGAGTTTTTTACAAGAATTTTCAATCCACCCTTGTAAGTTTTAATAATTCTCTAAAAAATTTTTCTAGTAATTGACTGCAATACTACTTAAAGATCCAATACCAAATTAAATGTAAATTGAGAACAAATGAACAACCAAGTTTAAATAACCGGTCAAGTGCAAGTCGGACTTGCGCAATTAGTATACGTTGATTGCTTTTAAAATAAAAAAAAAATGTTACGGAGGAATAAAATGATCAAAGACTTCACGAAACACACCCCAAATGAGTTTTCAATAAAGTTTGTTTCCGATTTTTGTTGAAAACTGATGACCTTGAAATTTTTTGCACTCCTGATAATTTTTGTTCAATCTACACCCTGTGGAGAATATTCTAGACTTTTTTCAAAATTTTTTAATCAGTACTTTTCGAGTAAAGGGGGAGACAGCGATTTTTGGCCATTTTTTAAAAATAATACAAAGAAAAGTGTTTTCACAAGTTTTTATTTGACACCCCACTCGATGACCCGGTATTTTTTTTTCACTTCTGATTTCACCCCGCAAAACTAAATCTAAATTTAATTTTCAAAACTACAAGGCTCTAATGAGGCCATCAATTCCTATATTAGTCCAATTTCAACTTTCTATGGCAAATAGTTTCGGAGAAAATCGGGTGTGACAGGTGGACAGACACTGAAATGATCTTATAAGTGTTCCGTACAGAACACTAAAAATAATTTCACTAAAACTTTTAACTCAAAGGTTTTAACCAATAAGAAAGATATTTTAAAATTTATTTTAGCTACCAAATATTTCAATTTACTTTAGTATTGCAGCATCAATGTCGACATTTTAAAGATGTAGCATTTTGGAGGAGTTTAGACTCATTAATGTACCCATGTTGCTACTCAGTATATATCACCACTACACCAAACACTTTATTTTTGCACTCGACGCGCGTTTTGCTAATCATGTTAGCTTCATCAGGAGCGATGATTGACTGGTCAATCATCGCTCCTGATGAAGCTAACATGGTTAGCGAAACGCGCGTCGAGTGCAAAAATAAAGTGTTTGGTGTAGTGGTGATATATACTGAGGAGTATCATTGTGCCAAAGATTCCACATTCCCAACTTAGTACCCATGTTGGTACATTAAATTTGAATTACTCTTTCATACATAAACGTTGAAAAGCAAGCTTAAATCGAAATATCCTTTTCTCATTTAAGGGCGCTCTTTTAAAGCTGTCAAATTAAATTTTTGATTGTTGGAATTGTACAAAAATCAACTTTCAATTAGGGCGAAATTATTGACGCCGTATTGGTTGTTGCCAATTTATTTTCGTTTAGCAGTGAAAAATAAACTAATTTCTTTACATACTTTAACATGTACTGAAGGGGTAAAAACCAAATTGTTTTGGTACATTGATGTCTAAACTAGAGGAAGTAATTACTTTATATTTTATGGATATATTAAGAACGTGCTTGCATTAACTGTCGTAAGTAGATAAATGAAAGTAGATTAGCAACATTGGCGCAGCTGCAGAGGGCTGGGGGCCTTCCCTTTGAATTGAAAAAAAGTGCTCACCTATAAGTCATATATTTTCCATGAAAAAACTACTTTTAAACTCTATGCCCCTTTAATTACAACCTGGCTACGCTACTGGTTGCCAACAATTAATAAGGCGTTAATAATCTTACCCCTAATAAAGTGTCGAATAATTAAAAAAAAAAACAGGTTACTCAGACATAATATAGCTAGCTTCTACCAACTAAATATCATGCACAGATTTGTTATTTAATTCTACAGTTTTACTGGGGTTATTGTTATTGGTCACATCACTAGACGAACTCAGGCCAAACCATGCAGACCAACTGCCTCCACCACTCACGTTTTCCTGAGTTTTTCTTCGCATCTCATCAACCTCTTGTTTTGCGTCAACTAACGCTTGTTGAAGATTAGCGATGGTGATTTTTTGATGCTGAATCTACAGAGAAAATAGAATAAATTTTTATATCGTAAATTTGTTAAAAAACGGGGTATGCTTGCGATACCACTATTGTAATCTCGAAAACACTAAAAGATATATGCTTTGTTAAAGAAGTTTTACCAACATCATCTTCAAAGTATATTTCTTAATTATTTTACGATTTTAGAAAAATATGCTTTATACTATAAACTTTTTTCTCTACAAGAGGTCAATATAATGTATGTAGCTGTTTTATGTTTAGAGAATACTCTACTTTCTAAATGTAAGCACGTATTACACTTCATCCATTAAAAAAAATTAAATAATTTATCGTGTAGTTCAAAATTAACCAGTAGATACACCTGTTTAACTATCTGTAAAAGATATCTTTTTTAGAAAACAAAATCTATACGAAGTGAGTGATATAGTTCAGTGCGGAATCTTGAAAAATTTGAAACATTCAATTTGCATATGATCATAACCAAAAAATAAAATAAAACTTGAATTAACCAATAAGTTTAAAAACTAAGGGAAATCTTTTTAACAAATACGCGTTTTACTGCTATCTATTAAAGTACTTGTTTTTTCAGTTGGTAAAACTATTAACATCTGACAGAAATTTTCATGGCATTTGCTTTATTAGGTTACAAATCAAAGTGAAATAAATGATTTTGAAAATTTGACGACGATTTTTAAAATAAGCAAATTTACTGAGCAAATTATTTGCTTCAATTTTTGTCTTAAAAACGAAATTTCTTGTACCGATAAGGTACAAATGTTAGAAAAGTGTTTTTAGCAAAACCAAAAGTGTTCAACAGCTAAAAATTGTTTTGAAAAAGGTAAAGAAACAGTTGACGGCGAACTGGGCGCTCTGAAAAATCATCAAGTACAACCACAGGAGAAAACAACAAAATCAAGGATTTTGTATTCGGTAAACCCTATTTAAGTAGATCTTATACAACACATCATACAATTGATTTTGGTCTGACTCGTGTGTTATTTCGTCTTATTCCAAAATAACTGAATTTTCTTGAAAAATATCGTTGAGGTCGCTAAAAAGATGCTTTATTTGGATGACTCCGCTTTGAAATGAATAAATACCGGTGATGAGACGTAGATCTTTTGTTATGACTTGGAATATCAATAATAATTGCGCAAAAAGTGAACCAAAACCGAAACAACCACGTCAAAGTCGATCAAAAATTAAGGTCATGTTAACTGATTTCTATCTATATGTGGAATTGTGTACAAATAGTTCTTTCCAATTAGCGAAAGAGTTAATAAGAATTATTAGAGAAATTTTGCAACGCTTATTTTGGTAGGCCACTATCTTTATCTTTATTTGAAGCATGTGCCCACCGTTTGGAGCTTGCGCAATAGTAAAGTGAAGAAATTAAATATAAAAGATTCAGCTGTTATCGTCATTTGAAGCATGCGTCGACCATTTGGAGCTTGCGCAGCATTGAAACAAAATGAGATAAACCTTTATTAAGGATAACGATTTCCTTTATTTAGGAATTTATAAGGGAGATTATTTGAAGTTTTTTCTTACTTAGGTATACATACCACTAAGAAAACACAGTAAAATTGAAATCATAATCTTTTATTGCAAATAAAACTGACAACAGTTTATTAGTGTTCAGATCATGTTGAGATTTTGCAATCTTTGGCACAATGGCATAACAGTGTGTGTAGTGCTAATTTCAAATGAAATTTTATTTATGGCACATTCGTATTATCTTGGAAATATTGAAGGAAGTAATAGAAACATGCTAGACCCAACTTTAATTAAGAAACTTGTGTTAACCCATTAAATATTAATAACCGGTGTGCTTAACCAAGAAATAAATGAAAAAAATTCCCCAGGTTTATAAAAGCTGAATACTAACCTAACCTTTCAATTCCTTCGCGTTAATACTGCGCATACTTGAGATAACGATAGGGACAAAGGCATGTGAAAAATAAGCGTTGCAAAGTCTCCCTATTATCTTGCAGTAGTTTGCAATTATTATTCGAAGCTTTGTAAGTAAAAATAAAACAAGGACCGTTCGTATCGCAATGAGGCGATTACCTTGAAATAAATCAAATCGCTAAGGAATAAATTAACACCGGGTATCCCCTTAATTTTTTTGTACACAGGGGTACACTCAACGGAACTTAATACAGTTTTTTCATATAAAAGAGTTTTTTCATATAAAACAGTAATACATAACTTTTTGAAACTGGCTTTAACTGAAGTTGGAATTTTTGCTATTGTCATTTGTAACCGTAGTTTCGATTCGTGGAAATTGTTAGCAGTGTGTATTAATGATTTATGCCGTTCGCGTATAAATGACCAAAGTAAAAATAAAATAGGTTTTTTAGACTTTTCTAAACATATAATTCGTACGAGATCAGTATTTAAAAAGCTCAATAGGTCATCCCTAGCTGTCTAATATCTAATTAATTGTATATGTATAGTATGACTTGGAATTTTAATAGAATATATTATTTTATGTACATATTAGAATGTTCCATCTTACCTGTTCTAATGCATCTTCTTTAGCTGTTTCTAATACATTTACAGAGCTTGAGTATAATGTTACCTATTAAAAAATTAAAGCATATTTAACAAAAATGAAGCGCTAAAGCAATAGCATAAAAAAGATTTTATGATATTTTGGTAACTTGAAAAATAAAAAGCTTAAAACAGAAACTTTTTTTTTCATTACAATACGATTTCCAGGCTTTATTGAATCTTAGGATTCCTAAAAACTTGAACTAGAAGAATATTTTCCTCAACAATCAGGATAATGAATTAATAATTAGCCTTTATAAGGTATCCAATAAAAAGTAATTTTCTAATAGAATACTGTGTATTTTTAGTGTTCCGTACGGAACACTTATAAGATCACTTCGGTCTCTGTCTGTCCGTCTGTCACACCCGATTTTTCTCCGAAACTATTTGACGTAGAAAGTTGAAATTTGGTACTAATAGAGAA
This sequence comes from Pachyrhynchus sulphureomaculatus, assembly GCA_019049505.1. Classification (NCBI taxonomy): domain Eukaryota; kingdom Metazoa; phylum Arthropoda; class Insecta; order Coleoptera; family Curculionidae; genus Pachyrhynchus; species Pachyrhynchus sulphureomaculatus. Next base: position 68,115,376 of record CM032447.1, on the reverse strand, counting down.
ATTGATGGCCTCATCAGAGCCGTATAGTTTTGAAAGTTAAAGGGAAAATTTTGGGGGGTGAAATCGGAAGTGAAAAAAAATTTTTTACTAGGTCATCGAGTGGGGTGTCAAATGAAAACTTGTAAAAATACGAGTCCAAAAATATATATAATGTCTTACATGCGCACACTTTTCTTTGTATTATTTTGAAAAAATCGCTGTCCCCCTTCTATCTCGAAAAGTACTGATCCAAAAATTTTGAAAAAATTCTGGAATATTTTCCACGAGGTGTAGATTGAACGAAAATTATCTCGAGTGCATTACCTTTAATAATTTATCTGGTATATAAAAAAACAAAAATTTCAAGGTCATCAGTTTTCAATAAAGATCGGAAACAAAGCTTGTAAAAACACGAGTTCAAAAATATATATATAATGTCTTACATGCACACACTTTTCTTTGTATTATTTTGAAAAAACGCGAAAAATCGCTGTCCCTCCCTCTATATTGAAAAGTACTGATCCAAAGATTTTGAAAAAATTCTGAAATATTCTCTACGGGGTGTAGATTGAAGGAAAACTATCACGAGTGCATTATCTTTAATAATTTATCTGGTATCTAAAAAACAAAAATTTCAAGGTCATCAGTTTTCAGTAAAGCTCGGAAACAAAGCTTGTAAAAACACGAGTTCAAAAATATATATAATCTCTTAATGCGCACTTTTCTTTGTATTATTTTGAAAAAATTGTGAAAAATCGCTGTTCCCCTCTATCTCGAAAAGTACTGATCCAAAAATTTTGAAAAAATTCTGGAATATTCTTCACAGGGTTTAAATTGAAAGAAAATTATCACGAGCGCATTACCTTTTAATAATTTATCTGGTATAAAAAAAAAATCAAGGTCATCAGTTTTCAGTAAAGATCGGAAACAAACTTTGTTGAAAACTGATTTGGGGTGTGTTTTGTGAATTCACTGATCATTTTATACCTCCGTAATAAAAATTTGTATTTCAGAAGCAATCAACGTACGGAATACTAATTGCTCAAGTTCAACTTGCACTTGTCCGGTTTTACAGTATTGGATAGTTGAATTTGACAGCTGTTTCTAAACATATTTTATGTTTCATACCATATAACTAAATTATTCTATTAGTAGATCTTAGTATTTCAAAAGTAAAATTGTCATACTTTGACATCCTGAGGCATCTGAAACGTGCGTATTGTGACTAAAAGTTCTCATATTCTGAAAATGGACCAGTATAGGAATATTCAGGCCGTTTTGCTCCAAAATGCACCGTTAAAACGCTACAAAATTATCAACTTTAGGTTCAACCAGAAGACCTGTTTTTTTTTTTAATCGAAAGGAACCGGAAGTAAGACAATTGATGTTCAATTGAAAATGAACATTTCTAGTTAAAAAAAACCGGTCAAGTGCAAGTTGAACTTGCACAATTAGTGTTCCGTACGTTGATTGTTTTTAAAATAAAAATTTTTGTTAGGGTGGTATAAAATGATCAGCGACTTCACAAAACACACCCCAAATGAGTTTTCAACAAAGTTTGTTTCCAATCTTTTCTGAAAACTGGTGACCTCGATTTTTTTTTTTTATATACCAAATAAGTTATTAAAGGTAATGCACTCGTGATAATTTTCGTTCAATCTATACCCCGTGGAGAATATTCCAGAATTTTTTCAAAATTTTTTGATCAGTACTTTTCGAGATAAAGTAGGGGACAGTGATTTTTTAAAAGTAATACGAAGAAAAGTGTGCGCAAGTATTACATTATATATATATATATATATATATATATATATATATATATATATATATATATATATATATATATATATACTTTACTCGTGTTTTCACAAGCTTTCATTTTACACCACACTCGATGACCTAGTAAAAAAAATTTTTTTTCACTTCCGATTTCACCCCTCAAAACGAACCCCTTAAGTCAAAATTTATGTTACGGTGGTATAAAAGGATCAGTGACTTCACAAAACACACCCCAAATGAGTTTTCAACAAAGTTTGTTTCCAATCTTTACTGAAATCTGATGACCTTGAAATTTTTGTTTTTTTTAAATACCATATAAATTATTAAAGGTAATGCACTCGTGATAATTTTCGTTCAATCTACACCCCGTGGAGAATATTCCAGAATTTTTTCGAAATTTTTTGCGAAGTACTTTTCGAGATAAGGCCCGGGACAGCGATTTTTCGCGAATTTTTAAAAATAATACACAGAAAAGTGCGCGCAAGTATAATATTATATATATATATTTTTTTACTCGTGTTTTCATAAGCTTTCATTTGACACCACACTCGATGACCTAGTAAAAATTTTTTTTTTTCACTTCCGACTTCACCCCCCAAAACTAACCCCTTAAGTCAAAATTTAATTCTCGAAACTACATGGCTCTGATGAGGCCATCAATTCCTATATTATTACCAAATTTCACCTTTCTATGTCAAATAGTTTCGGAGAAAATCGGGTGTGACAGACAGACAGACAGACAGACAGACAGACAGACAGACAGACAGACAGACAGACAGACAGACACCGAAGTGATCTTATAAGTGTTCCGTACGGAACCGGTAAAGTGCAAGTTGGACTTGAGCAATTAGTGTTCCGTAACGTGATTGCCTTTAAAATAAAACAAAATCTTAAGTTAATTAGGTCCCTGACAGGTATATATCTTAAGATCATATATGTATTTTCACCGTTTTTCTTAGTCAATAATGTATAATAGTTATAGCATCTTAGCTCCCTAATAGCCAATAAAGCAATCTAGCTCAATCCAGAATCTAGTAATAAAAGTGTAAAGCAAATATTTACTACCTAAATATTTGTTTAATTACACAGCCCCACAAAAAAAAAGTGGGGTATACTTTTGATGCGATATATCAGATCCGTAGTATTTTTGCCCGCTGATCACGAATCTGACGTCAGAATATCGCCATCACATCTCAATTTTTTTCTAACCTCAAAAAATAGGTAAAAATTAGTAAAAATTAAGAAAAATATACTCCTAAAAAATTGATTCAAGCTGTTTCATGAATCCAAAGATGTATTAATATGTATTCGGACACGCTAAGCTAATATTCATCGGTTGGATTAAGCCATACAGTTCTGTTTTCTTTCTAACCTCAATAAATCAGACAGATATAGTGCTTCCCGAATGCAAAAACGAATTCAAATTAAAATTCAACCGATTCTTACCAAATTTGGTACACGGGGGTTTTTTGGGTTGCTGATCATGAATCTGAGGTCGGATTTGCAAAATTCAAAATGGCGGATCCAAGATGGCGGACAAAATTTTTGAAAACCAACCGATTCCTACCAAATTTGGTATACAGTTGGGGAATCCTCAAACCTGATACTCTTAAACCCTAAACCTTAGACTCCCACACCCTGTAACCTCAAAAAATAGACCTCAATAACCCTGTAACTTTAAAAATGAGACCCAATAAACTCAAAACCAGGACTTTTAAACCATATACTCTCAAATAGTAGACCCTTAAGCCCTAGAATTGCGAAGGTTAGACCCGCGCCTAACTTTCCTTTTTTTGGCTGTATCTTGTTCTTTTTTCCGCGAATGACCTATTCAAAGGCTTTCTGTCCAAACGCTTTTGAGGACTTGTTTCTCTTTTTAGCGACCAACAATAGTCCGCTAGCATATGGTCATCCCATCGTCCTTGATACCGATTTTCTATGATTTTCAGATCTTGGTGAAAACGTTCCCCTTGCTCCTCACTGTAGTCACCAAGATTATCTGGGAAATCATCGATGTGGGAGTCCAGGAAATGTAATTTTAGATTCATTAAGCAACCTAATGTTTGAAAATTTTTTACCATTTTCTCGACTATTTCTTTGTACTTAGGACTTTTATTATTTCCCAAAAAGTTTGTTGCGACTTCTTTAAAATTAAGCCAAGCAGCTTTTTCAACTTTATTCATTTTAGTAACAAATAATGAATCTTGAAACAATTTTCTTATTTGTGGCCCGTCAAATACGCCTGCCTTAATTTTAGCTTCAGAAAATTTCGGAAAATTTTTATGCAAATATTTGAAACATGGGCCGTTTGTATCTAATGCTCTCGTGAATTGCTTCATAAGTCCAAGCTTAATGTGAAGCGGGGGAATAAGAACTTTTCCTGGATCTACCAATGATGGAAACAATACATTATTTTCACCAGGAGTGAACGATTCTCTTGTTGGCCAAATTTTTTTCTTATAATGACGTTCCCTGTCTCTGCTATTCCACAGACATTTATAACAGGGATAAAGTGTAAACCCTGACTGTTGGCCAAGCAATATTGTTACAATTTTCAGATCTCCACAAATTTTCCAGTTATGATCAGCATATTTTATTTTTATCAAAAGCTGCTTCATTTTTTCATATTGCTCTACCATAACTGTGGAATGAGCAATCGGAATGGGAGCGTAAACGTTGGTATTATGCAGCAAAACTGCCTTAATGCTCCGTTTAGAAGAATCAATGAACAGTCTCCATTCTTCAGGATCGTATGAGTTATTTTGAAATTCATCCATTAGACCTTTTACATCGGTACAATATGAAAGTGACAATTCCTCGTCCATTGTGAAATATTTTCGAAATTCTTCATCTCTGTTTCTATAATAAGAAATCGTAGCTTCTGGCTTAAGTAAATGTCTTTTCTTTAAAAATGAAGCAAGATGCTCTGAACCATCTGTGGATAAGCCTAAATCTCTGCTAGATCACTAAGTTCTGACTGTGATACGAGTATTGGTTCTGGTTTACGGTTGTATGGTAGAAATTCTTTATCTGTGTCACTAGTATATGATAGGTTGTCACTAGAACATTCATTAGTAACAGTGTTTGAATCTTTTTCGACAGTCTCAATGTTTTCGGCATGAACTGATAAGGTGAAATCATTTGTTTCCATAACATCAGCATCAAGTGGTTCAGGAGGCGGAATTAGTTTAGTTGGTCTTGTTACTGTCGAAACATCGTTAAAAGTAATAGTGCTTTTATTTTTTCGGTTATGCCTAGATACAACATTCATACAAAAGTAGCAATCATTTTCACTGTATAGTCTATTCCATATTGCTGGTCTGAAATATTTAATTGCCTTCTTGTTGATGTACAACATTATTTTGCAAGAACTGCAAATGATGTGGGGAACCCAATCTGTATCCTGGTGCTGTATTTCAATGTTAAAACAATCTTTATATAAGATTTTAATCTTATCCGTTATCGGTGACCCCATTTTACTCAATACGTGTTGACAGCAAATATAACAAAATGAATCACTGTTTTTATCGCACTTATGAAAAGTCCTTGTACCGTGAGACCGTTTTCTTGTAGCATTATACTCTACATGACCCAAGTCACCCACACATGAAGAGCTACGGTCGCTGGATGACGACGGCTGCGGGCCCGCTTTCCCACCCTGACCAACCGCCGATACTGGGTTTCCGAGTCCCTGCATCGTAATTCTCTTTCTTCTACCTGCCATGACGGCATCTAAGCCGTTATCCAGGGACTCTGCCGGCTAGTGGAGTAACACCGTTGCCCACCGTCACCACGTGGAGGTGCCCTAGATGCAGGTAGAAGAATAAAAATCGACCGATGAATTTTCTCGGCGTTCAAAATGGCGCGAAAACATCTGCCATCTTGAATTTTACAAATCCAACCTCAGATTCGTGATCAGCGACCCAAAAAATCCCCGTGTACCAAATTTGGTAAGGATCGGTTGAATTTTAATTTGAATTCGTTTTTGCATTCGAGAAGCACTATATCTGTCTGATTTATTGAGGTTAGAAAGAAAACTGTATGGCTCAATCCAACCGATGAATATTAGCTTAGCGTGTCCGAATACATATTAATACATCTTTGGATTCATGAAAAAGCTTGAATCAATTTTTTAGGAGTATATTTTTCTTAATTTTTACTAATTTTTACCTATTTTTTGAGGTTAGAAAAAAATTGAGATGTGATGGCGATATTTTGACGTCAGATTCGTGATCAGCGGGCAAAAATACTATGGATCTGATATATCGCATCAAAAGTACACCCCACTTTTTTTTTTTGTGGGGCTGTGTTATAAACAAATAAAATAAAATTATTTTGTCTCAATACAGAAGCGACCACCGAGCGTGCTGAACAGGGTATTAACAAAACCTCTACCATTTGCCAAGGAACATAGTTTTCATAGCCTTGTTTTTTATACAAGATAAATTATCAAACGTAATGAATAATTTTCGCTCAATCTCTATGAAGAATATTCCAGAATTTTTTCAAAATTGTTTTGTCAATACTTTTCGAGATAGGGGGGGGGGACAAGAATTTTTGCTCACTGTTTAAAAATAATACAAAAGTATTATATCATATGTATATTTTTGAACTCGTATTTTCACAAGCTTTCATTTGACACCCCACTCGATCACCTGGTATTTTTTTTTATTTCCGATTTCACCCCCAAAATTGACCCCTTAAGTCAAAATTTAACTTTCAAAACTACACGGCTCTGACTGGGACATCAATTCCTATATTTGTGCCAAATTTCAACATTCTATGTCAAATAGTTCCGGAGAAAATCGGGTGTGATAAACGGACAGACACCGAAATGATCCTATAAGTGTTCCGTACGGAACACTAAAAATGAAAAAGTAAAACTTATTCCAAAGTGCACCATACAGGCTGTCCAAGTATCAAAATGCCACTTTCGACTTGCCAACACTCAACTTTTTAGTTCATCCTGTATAGAAAAATTGTTTTCAAATATGCACCACTACCCATAGCGGAAGAATATTAATATTATGAAATATTAAATAGCCCACTAAATCGGACCCTGTATATTTATGGTAAAAATATAGTTAATATTAATTTTATAGTTACCGCTTCTTGTAAATTTGCTGCCCTTTCTTCACAAGTATTTAGAGCTGCTTCCAGTTCTTCCACTTTATTTTTTAACACTTGTATTTTATTATTTCTCTTTTCTATTTCTATTGTCATTCTTGATCTAGAATCATGTAAAGTCTAAAAAAAATTAAATAGTCGATAAGTCGGAAATAAAGCAACCATTTATTATAGTTTAATATCGACCAAAAATTAGTTAACAATTTGATATGAACCGTATTGCAACACAATACAACAACTTACGTTTATACGCCTCATATTGATATTCCATATACAAATTTTAATAAATGTTAGACACTAACATGGAATAACTTTAGGATAAACTACCGCATATACGATTTTTTAATACTCCGAACAAATTTACCTTTTCCAACTCCGATTCTTTCCTTTCTAAATTGGCCTGCACCTAAAAAGAAAAACAAACCGATTTCTATATTTGAGACATGAACTCTTTCAATCACAGGGTATTAAAACTAACAGTTACTTTAAAAATAGCCGTCGTACAGAGTTATTTTTAGAATTGCATTGCGGCGCAGTTTAAATAAGTTAATGAGAGGGAAAGGCAATATTTCTTTCATAGTTTTACATACAGTAATAAAGTTCATATATTTTGGACTCGTGCGCTAAGGCTCTTGTGCCTTCAAATTCATACGTCATACGGGACCCTGGCGCACAGCGCGGTACCCAATAAAAAATTAAATCATGTTTTGTCTATCGAGTTACTCCTTTATATTGTGCCCAAATTATTTTTTCAGAAGAAAAATATACGAGGGTTGTATGATAAGTACCTGGTCTCGGCCAGAGATGGCGCTATAACTATTTAAAACATATTTTTCGTAAACATAACCTTTCATAAGAATTCTGTCGAATTTTCAAGTCGCTGTGTGATTTAGTTTGTGAGTGGCAGCCATTTAAATAGAACAACTTTTGTGATTTTACAACAATGAAAAAAATTGAATATCGGGCAGTGATAAAATATTTATTTCTGAAAAGTAAACAAATGAAGAGATAAAAGCGGAACTCAACGTAGTTTATGGGGACTCTGAACCTTCGTTATCGACCATAAAATATTGGACAGCTGAATTCAAATGCGACCGTACAAGCATTTTTGATGAAGAACGTCCAAGTCGTCCAAATGATGTCACCACATCAGGAATGATTGAAAAAATTCATGATATAACGATAAATGATCGTAGAGTGAAAATGCGTGACATTGCTGAGACGGTGGGCATTTCAATAGTGTGGGTGTAGAAAGCTTTCTGCAAGATGAGTGCCGCGATTGCTCAAAACTGACAATAAATACGCACGTGTGTCAATTTCAAAGGAATGTGTGTTGACGAAACATGGATTCATCATAGCACATCAGAGACCAAACAACAGTCCAGTTTTCCGCGGCGAACCGGCGCCAGAGCAGGCCAAGGCGACTTTATCGGCCAACAAAGTTATGGCCACCGTGTTTTGAGATGCACGTGCCATAATTCATGTCAATTATCTTGAAACTGGCAAAATGATTGATGGAGAGTATTATGTCAATTTATTGGATTTTCTTTCATCAAGATAACGCACGCATGCACACTTATGTCATTGCCATGACAAAATTCTATGAGTTAGGATACGAATTGCTTCCGCAATTTGGCTCAAACGATGAGGTGATTGCTGAAACAAACGCCTATTTTGACGAGTTGGAGAAATCGTCTTTTTTAGATGGGATACAAAAGATAGAAAAACGTTGTACGTATCGAGCTAAAAGGAGACTATGTTGAAAAAGAAAATATATTTTAACACATCACTGTAAATAAAAGAGCGTAATGTTTATAAAAACCAGAATTTGGCGGAATTAACAATTCAGAAAATTAATCTCGCCATATTCTGGTTGTTTTAAACATCTGTGCACTTTTTTGTTTACAGTGCTATAAAATGGTGGTACCTCTTAATTACAAATCGAAATAGCAGGCGGAATTTGGTGTGATTAATTTTCTGGAACGTTACACTCTTTCAGTTGTACTCAATCGAAAGCTTTTTCTAAGTAAACTAAACCAGGGGTTCCCAATCTTTTTTTTACTGCGACTCCCTTTACAGGTTGCAATTTTTATGCGACGCCTTACTAAAAGAAGATACCTGCATGGAGCTCTAGCAGACAATAAAATTATTTTATTATTCAAAGAAAATTCCAAAGAATATAGAATCTTAATTATTATTTATTAGAAAACATAAAAAAAAAACTACAAACAATACAATTAATGAGAAGGATGAGCTTGCTTTTCTGAGCATAACTTGTCAAATTGGGGCTGAAGTTTTGAAATTGCTACTCTCATTTCTTCTTCTAAATTTATTTGTGACCTGTACTTCGATTTCATTACTACAACTGCAGAAAAGCCAGTTTCACACAAGTACAACATAGCAAATGGTAAAAGAACCCTCAAAGCCGTAGTACTGATAGTAGGATATTATTGGGATGCATTACTCCAACATTGAAACAGTTTATCGAATCGTAGTTTTCGGTTCGTATCACAAGATAGTTCTAACAGCTGTTCTTCCTCGACTCTTGAAAGTGTAGGTGGTGGTGGGGTCGATTGGAATGGGTTTCTAATCCAGTCGTACTGATTCATATCCTCTGGAAAATATTTATTCAAATGGGTGCCGAATGTTGATAAGTGTTGGATAAATATCAGTTGCAAACCTAATTTTGAATAGATTTTTCTTTCATAAAGCCTTTCAAAATAGGAAAACAGTATTTTCTTGCTCCTCTTCTATTTTTCTTTTCCACACCAGCAACTTCTTTTGAAAGGCTGCAATTTTATCAGTTGCAGTATATGCGTTTCGTTTCCCTACAACGATTTATTACGGAAGTTTAATTTCCCAAATATGTCGCAAAGATACGCCAGTTTTATTAAAAAGTCAGTATTTTTAAACTTTTCTGCGTCACGATACGATTCTGTCCATAAATACGTGTACAACTTATTTTTTAATTCGTATACACGTGAGAGTGTTACCTCTCAACAACCAACGAGAGTTACAGTAATAAAGTAAAGATGTATGCTAGGCACCTAAATCCTTACAAAGCTTATGGAAAAATCTTGCCTTCACGGGTCTTGTTTTTATGAAGTTCATCACTTTGATAATTATACTATCACAAAATTTAATTCAGATGAAATATTTTTTGCAGCCAAGGTCTCCCTCTGTATGACGCAACGTGTCCATTTTACATTTGGAGCCTTGGTTTTAATGAGAGCTTGAAGTCCTCCATACTGCCTTGACATCGCGCGAGCTCCATCCGTACACACACCGACACACTTCTCCCATTGAATGTTATTATCTTCCATGTAAGAATCTGTGATATCAAACAAATGACTAGCCTTACCGGTATCACTATTTTGCAAAATAACAAATCCTCTCACGTACATTTGTTTCTTCCATATACCGCACGTAACATATTAATTGAGCGTCGTTATTACAGTTGAATGACAAATAAACCAGAAAAATTTTCCACAACTTGCTCATTAATGTCTTTAGCTATGTCATGAATGCGACGATTAGTCGTATTGTTAGAAAAAGGAATATGTGGTTTCTTACATTTGGCAATACGGTGAGCGACCTTGTAAGAGGCGAGCAGTGCTTTGGACGAAATAGATGCTCTGGAAAACAAGGATGTTGACTGATGTTTCAGTCCACGCAATTTTCTTGCAAAAAAATCTCGCGGCTTTCCTTGTAAATTATTGTGAGTTGTTTCTAAATGACGTTTCAATTTATTACAAGGAATATTTCGGCTGCCAGCACCTTATGACAAACAACATATTGGGGAAGTTCCATATTTCTTTCTGTACTTTTTTCGTTTTTCTACAGTTTCTTTTCTACTCTTCCCAGTGTCTTCAACACGATTTTTATTTATTTGAATAAAGTTATCCATTTTAAGTAATGAATATGCGCGAGTAAATTAAATACAACACACTTGAAATCAAAACACTGCATTCATCAACGCTTGTAATCAACGCATAAATAAAGCGCCGGAATAAAAGACCGAACGATGAACGAAGCGCGGGGAAATGGAGGAGGGGCGGGCTGACCCATAGAGATATTAGAATAGAGGAGGTAAGTTCTTGCGAAAAGCGTAGTGCTCATAGAAAGAGAGTCATTTTGTCTCTCTTGCTCGGCGATGGAATTCAGCGCTCAAGCGCAGAGTAAGAGAGACAGAATTGTCTTATATTATTTCCTTTTCTTTTTAACGACTATACGCTTTCGCTTACAGCTGGCTATATACTTTCTCTCCTCTATTCTAATATCTCTATGGGCTTACTGAGTCGCTGATGAGATGCGCGTCCCGCGGCGCACTATCTCATTACGTCGCTTGCAGGCGACCTGTGCGTATCGTCTCGCGACTCCCCTAGGATAGTCCCGCGACGCCCCAGGGCGTCGCGACGCACAGTTAGGAACCCCTGAACTAGACATTAAAAACCTGGCGTATTGTATTCTAACATCTTTTCGGTAATTCGCTCTGTAATGAAAATGGCATCCGTGCAAGACCTCTCTAAACTAAACCCCTATTATTACTCTGCTAGCGACGTGAAATTTTGACCTTGTCGACTAACCGCTGCTAGTTGTTCATTCTATCGGTCGAGTCGAATAAAAGCCTTTAACGTTGATTTTGCGGTCCCTGTGCCCTGGAATACCCAAAATGCTACATCCGAAAATGGACTGTCGTTTAATTATTTGAATCAACCAAGGGCAGATGCCGCCGATACCGGACCCAGCTTTAGGATCCAAAAACGTCAATCCAAAAATAGACTGTCATTTAACCACATAAAATCAATAAATTCAGTTTGTTCTTGATAAAATAAGGGGGAACCTGCAAAAAGCAGACGCCGCCAGTACCAGTGGACGAAGCTAGAACAGCTTTTTTCAGCCAAAAACGGTCGTTTTTCTTGGCGGCGTCTGCCCTTTGGGGTGCTCGACTTTTTTAGTGTCAACAAATATTATGGTACTTGATTCAAGTGGTTATATGACAGTCCATTTTTGGATGTTGCATTTTGGGCCTTATCTGGGCATTCCAGGGCACGGGACTGCCAGACTCGCCCGATAGAATGAACAACTAGGCAAATTAGTCGACAGGTCAAAATTTCGGGGCGCCCTCTTGGTCTATACCTTTCTTGCTAGTTTGAGATATATAATTTTATATTATACACGGTGTGTGTAGCGAGTACTAGAACTTAGACAACACTCTATATTACATTTTTTTTTCATCAAAAAATTATGAATATAATTCACTGAAAACGTTGTCACTGGTTATATATGGGACGCACAATGCTAAAATAAGTATTATGTTTCATATTATTTCTTGAAACATTGTCTTTTACTAAATGTACGTTGATTATGGTCTTCTGATATTAATGCAACTCGACGTGATAATGGCAACACCAAGCCTCCGGATATTTTCGTTACGATCACTATTATACAAATATAGATGGGATGATTGTATCGACTACTAACGAATTGGTCAAATGTATAGTATTGCTAAGACTTCTAAAATTTAATATCGTAAGTAAAGTAACTTTTTGCAAAAGACAGAGTTGCAATTTAGTTCAGTGTTTTCTACTGGTCCTTACAGCACCCATTTAATTTTTTGAGAAATGGTTTGGTTGCCCTTAGGTATAACCTAAGGTCACGTAACTAATTCCCTTATGTGCAACTAACATGTGCAACTAAAAAGAGGATATATTTTTCAAAATAAAACACCAGATGGAATAGGTTCCGCTACAGAAGTTGCATTTTTTTGCCTGTTTCTGGTGTACACAAAAAAAAAAACAGCTATCAGTTGCGTCAACTAATCGCATTGAATTGCATTACTTCCTAAAGGGCCTCACAAAGGTTTTTCCCATAAAATTTTGATTTTTTGATAAATCTACGGCAATGAACTTGCCAGGCAGAAGTTATTGTTATAAAATAAATTATTTTAAAATCAAAAAAATAATAAAAAAGGTTAAAAGTCATACCTCAACTGATTCCACAAAGCCTACTTTGGATTTACCACGACAAATCTTACAAGTCTAAAATAGAAAAGTAAAGGTAACATAAATTTAGAATTAATAATCTACATCTTACTTTCGCATCCCGTTCGTACTTCTCCTCTAAGGCCTTAAAGCTGTTTTCTAATATGTTAATATTTTTACTCAGTTGCGATATTTCTTTCTGATGAACCTAAAATAAAGGAATAAAGAGCGATCAAGAGTGTATCTGACATGCATCACATAGCATTGTGTAGCTATCAGTAATAATATATTATTGTTTCATTATGAATAAGGGTGATACTTATTATGTGGTGAGATTAACAGGCGAGAGTAATATTGAGTATAGACAGAGTTTCATCACAAAACGTAATTTTTAATTTGAATAAAATATATCAGTTTTTCTCTAAATGTATAAATTTAGAATAGTCGTTAAATTTATTTTTTTAGGAATCTACCAAAGTTCAGTAGCCTACCAAAGTACTTTTGCTGGATATCTAAAGTGAAGTTGTTATAATTTACATTAAAAAAATATTATTAACAATACCAAGTTAGCATACGTCATCAACACGACGGTAGGATACAACGAATTGTACCAAGTACGCATACCTAATACTCCATCGAAAGCTGACGCGGCAGCTTTCAAGCGGAGAGAGAAATTCGAGGATCCCTCGAAAAGCGCTGCCCGCTTTTACGTGTTGACCGTGTCAACCACTCTGTCGGTTTGAAAGCTGCTGTATCAGCTTTCGATGGAGTATTCGGTACGGATACTTAGTATAATTCGTTGTACCCTCCCATCGTGTTCGGGATAGATTTGAATAAGAGAACGGTGGGTCAACTGCGGAAATATGGGCCTTGTCCGTTTTCAATATTACACACACATTAACCACATATGTCGTTAAAGTGTAATTTTAATATTTCTAATAATTCTGTTAATTTATCTCAGTATTATATATCTCTCCTTACAAATAAGATAAAGAAAAGGTATATAATTGTCAATTGTGAATTTAAAATCTTGCGTCTAATTGTGGACAAGTATGTTTGTAGTGACGGCGTTCGATCCATCTGTTTCAACTTTAAACTTGCATATCATTCAAGAGTACTATCTATCTAGTTTACTTCAAGCGACCGTCCACCAACAACATGCCGTTGGCAATTTTCTGTCGCGGTCGGCTCCCAATCCTCGAAGGCCTACAGGTATCCGTCAGCATTCCATGGTCCGAGCGGTCTCCGGTCAACAGTATGCCTCGCAGTTGTTTCGTCAGGATTGCTACACTGCCTTCATGGTCAACCTTTCATGTTCCGAGCAGCTTCCCACCAACCACTATTCTTTTACAGTGTATCGGCTTTTGCCGCTGTCTGCTAGCAAGCAGCATGACGTGGAATGTGGTCTAGCCAAATACTCTTTTAAAATATGGTTCGATACCTTCCGGGTATCGTACCTGAAACTTTGGGCGTTAAGCCGAAACTATTCCTCGGAGCCAAATCTGCCAACAGGTAAATATTTATAATAAAACTTCAAGCCATTTAACAATTAAATCTGGGAGCCCTCGGATCTTGGTGCTCGGTCGATTACCGTTCTAAATATATGTCACTGGCCTACAACTACTAATAAGGAAGGAAAGTTTACACAGATGATTACGCAATACTTCGGGTCAGTAAATTTCTAATAGAACTCGAAAACAATGTTAAGACTGACCTTACTAAGGAAAAACAATAGACTGAGGCAATCTGTTTTTATCTTAATATTACAAAAACAAATAGGTTGACTTTTATATATTACTTCAATGAAGTACTTTGGAGCAAGGTACTATAACAATGGGGCAGGCGTGAACAATTATATATATATATATATATATATATATATATATATATATATATATATATATATATATATATATTTTTTTTTTTTTTTTTTTTTTTTTTTTTTTTATTGGTCTAGCACACGTGCTGCAGGGAAGTCCCTAAAACGCTCCAGGAGCGGCACGAGTGCGGAAAAAGCGATTCACGTTGTTCTTGAATCGCTGTAAATTGTACTCGGTGGGAAACACAGCGCTGGGCAAATTATTCCAAAGGGATGATGTTCTCCATATAAAAGATTGCTTGAAAAGCGTCGTACGCGGAGTAACAAGCTGAACCTCATACGGATGCGAAGCACCAGCGCGACGTGTATTTCTAACATGCACCGCTTTGGGAGGAATTAAGCGGGCTACATCCTTCGAACACTTTCCATGAAAATACTTGTAGAACAGACTCAAGTCGCCAACCGTTCTTCGATGTTCCAGCGAATCAAGGCCGCCGGTCAATTCCGGGTCCCCAATCAGACGGACCGCTCTTCTCTGAACAGAATCCAACAAATGCAGTGTATGTTTGGGAGTGGAGAGCCCCAAACGTGGGAGCAGTATTCCATAGTTGGTCGAATTTGGGCTTTGTAAAGAATTAACAGTTGCTGTGGGGTGTAAAGCTTTCTGGTTCTAAATAATATTCCCAATTTTTGAGAAGCTCTCCTTGCTATGCCTGCAACATGTTCATGCCAAGACATATTTGCTCCCAAACTAACGCCCAACAAATTGAGCGACGATGCTAGGGGAATGGAGTGCCCCGACATAACTATGTCGGGTTCAGCAACGTTAACTTTTTTAGAAAAAACTGCCGCTTGGGTTTTTGTAGCGTTAAATTCCACTTGGTTACTGTCACCCCAATATATATATATATATATATATATATATATATATATATATATATATATATATATATATAACACGTAGGCTGAAAAGTTTTTGGTCTGACACATAGATCAAAAAATCCATATGATTTTTAGGAAGTACCAATCTTCTAACGATATGTGTCAAAATTTCATGACATTTCAAGGATTAGTTTAAAAGTTACAGTAGTTTTAGTGACGCTACTTTTGACGTTTTCAAAACAATGGAAAAAAAACGAATTTCATCTGTTGATTAAACACTGTTTTTTAATGGGAAAAAATACCGTTCAAGCAAAGTAATGGCTTGATAAGTGTTACGAGGACTCTGCCCCTGGAAAACACTCATCATTTACTGGTATGCTGAATTTAAACGCGGTCATATAGATACAAATGATACTGAACGCTTTGGACGCCTAAATGAGGTGGTTACACCGGAAAACATAAAAAAATCCACAAAATTGCTTTGGATGACCATAAAGTGAAATTACGTGAGATAGCTGACACCCCAAAGATATCAAAAGAACGTGTTGGTCATATCTTGCATGAACATTTGGGTATGAGAAGGCTTTGTTCAAAATGAGTACCGCGTTTGCTCACATTGGCCCAAAAACAACAACGTGTTGATGATTTTGAGCGCTGTTTGGACCTGCTTAAGCGCAATAAAAAGGATTTTTATTTGCGCTTAAGCGCAAATTTTTGGTCGAAAGTTGCATACCAAAGTTTGAAACACCGTATTTTTTTTTACTTTTGAAAAACAACCTTCGACAATTTTTAACTACTACATTATCTTACAAAACTAATTTTTATTTTTGCAGATTGGATTATTTTTTTGTGAAGTTATCCTGTAGACGAGGAAGCGCCATAGTTTTCATCAGTGGCCCATTTAACCATATAAAAAAATAATGTTAACATTTAAAACAAATTTAAGAAAAAAACCTTATAATTTGAAGTACAATAAAATATATAATCGCCATTCTTTTGTATTATTCACTTAATAACTTAAATACGCATACTTTTTGCAACGCCCAGGTGTACGTAACATTATGATTAAATTTCATATAAATCATTTGTGTAAAAAAACTTCTATTTATTATGCTCAAAGTATAATTTCTAATAATCCTGGGTCGGTAGTAAATCTATTCCTCTTTAAGTGCAAACTATCTAAAATACCGCATACTATGTTTTTGGAGAAACTGTTATCAAATTCTTTTTAACATAACTTTGCAAAAAAAAGCCATAAGATACAAGTGTAAGGCAAAGTTCAGACGCACGCAACTTTACGGTGCATATTCTTATTAGAGAAATTCTGTTTAATTTTAATTCCAAAATGATGAAATGAGGTTAACAATGTTGTCTTTTAAAACTTTTGAGCCTTTTTAAATTACTAAGAGATTGTAGTAAATGGAGGAGTCAGTTCTAGAAGTAAGAGTCATTAAAATACTATTTCGTATTACCTTTTCTTCTTCTTCTTGGACCAATTGTGTTTTCTCCAATTTGTTTTGCAAATCTTCGATTACTGAATTAAGTTTGGTAAATTCACCTTGAGTAACCTAAAAAAAAATTAACGAATTGAGGATTTAGAGGTAAAAACGGGGGCATTCGATATAAATATTTATTCGGTTCCTTCAGAACTAAATACCTTTTTAAAACCATAGGAAGTTTCTTTCTTAGTTTAATAAACTGGGTGTATAAGATAAATAACGTCTAAACAGGACGCTTCAAGATGAGTTTCTCTTTTTACCGTAGATATTAAAAAATTTCAATCTAAAATGTCACTTACATTACAAGTAAATATGGTCTTTTGTCGCAACTCATCAATGGTGTCTGACAAAATTCTATTCTATAAAAAGAAAATTAGTTAATAATTATAGTAAATTCTCTTGTAAGTTGGCACAAAATACCTCTTTATTTAATGACAAAATCTGATCTAAGGATTTATTATTATCATCAACTACCTCTTTCATTTTCGTTTGACAAACTACCTAGTAAAATGTTAGTTCGTTACTACACTTTATTCTTTGTTAAATATCTAAGTTTACAGTACCAATTCTGCCTTACAAATTTCAAGTTCTTCTTTGTCTTTCTTAACACCAGCTTGCAATCTTTCCTAGATAAAAAAATTGTTACTGATGTAAAATAAGAGATAATCTACCCTTACATTTTCCTCTTTGAGTCGCCGAATTTCTGATTTTAACGTCATACACTCGCAATTTATCGTCTCCTTTTCTTTTGTAACAAACTTGACTTTTTTCTCCAAATCTTTATTTTTACGTTTTAGAGTATCTCTATCTTGTAACTAAATCAACAAAAATATTGAAATAAGAGTAATAAGAAAACAATACATTTCGTCTTACAAATCCCTTAAATTGTTCGTCCAGTTCTACTATATGTATTTTTTCTGTCGTTAGCGTTTCTTTTAAACTCACATTTTCATTTTCTAGTGATTGTATCTGAAATAATTTCAATACAGTATAAAAACAAAACAATGCTTAGAAAATAAAATTAAGAGGCATACCCTTTCTTTTAAAGTATCCATTTCTCGATCAGCTATGCATGTTGTCTAAAATAGTATAGTTTTGGTTTAGACAAAATCATTATGAATAGTTTAGTACTACCAAAATATAAATGAAAAAGGTATCTATGTTTATACTCCATATATTACATGAATTACTCAAACTAAATTAAATAATAATTTTTACAGAGATGCTTTCTCTAAAGTTCTTTCAAGATTTCTTTTTATTTCATTAAGGGATTCTTGAAATTTAGTCACATTTTTATATGATAACTCCATGCCTACTTGGGTAATTTTGGTCTGAAAATAATTCATTGTTAGAGGAAAAAGTAAATTATTATACCCACTGTCAATTTGTTACAACAGATAGGGCTCTTTCTTCTAAGTTTTTCAAACTTTTATCAAGTGTAAAAAGTCTTGTAACGAGAACTTTAATCAGGTCCAATTGCTCTTCCAATAAACGATCTCTTACAGTTATATACTTCTTAAGCTGTTCTATCTCATTATTATTTATTAGAGATTCATTTTGTCCTTCAACTGTATTAGAAAAGTTCTTTGGAATATTGTTCTTCTCGTCCTAACAAATGACGTGTCTAATTGTAAATTTTTTGTGTTAGATATTAACCCGCAACTTACCGAGATATTTTTATGATTGTCAAAAAACATTTGTACCTGATCCGCCACTAAACTCAAATACTTGTCAGTTACCTAAAATGTCAAATGGATACCTGGTGCAAAATATCTTACTAGGTACGTAGTATGTACTATCGGTAATATATGTCATTATAAACGTAATACTGAATATATATTATATTATAAAAATAACATAAATAGCATTATTATTAAAATTTTATAATATAAATTTCTAGAGCTAATTTTTCCTTTAAGTAAGTTATAACAAATTTAGCACTTTCTTCTTTCCAAGTACTCTACTTGCGTTTTAACAGGACGGCAGTTTACTCCACTGCAAAACCTTTCTTCAAATTCTATCTCATTCAAAACGTGTTTGGTTCGATCAACGAAAGTTTTGCTTCTATTAAAGGTAGTATTTGTTAGTTTTGACCTTTGATTTATCGGTTTAAGCATGCTTTTCGCATTGATTAGGTTATTCTCGCTCTTGCTTTCAGGGAAAAAAAAACGACTTTTTGTTTGAAAATTTATTTTTACATTTCAAACAAATATCTGTGTGATTTTTCGATTTGATTTCTGGCATTTTATTTTTATTACATGTGTCCATGTAATTCATTTCTTTATGAACATTACCGTCTTTAGTAATGTATATAACTGCGTTTTTACCCGTTTGTTTTTTTGAAGTATGGATGATTAGGTAGGGATGTTCGGCTTCATATTTTGATTGGTTTTTTATTATTTTGGATTGGGAAGTTACAGTTTCTTGTGGGTTGGGACTGGCTTTGGATAGTTTATGAGGTTTTTCGGGAAGGGAGACCTAAATTAAAAAAATTATGATTATTAGGAATACTATCTTCAGTATGTACTAGTACTAGTAATGGGGAGGCTCAGCGCTTACCGGACAGACCAACGAGATCTTTGGCGAATTCCGAAAAAACAGAATTGAAAACATTTTCCCAACCGTCCTAGTCACCTCGACTATTGCGAAATTTCCCGGAACTGACCGTGAAAGTTAGGATATCATCCGGAGCTAGGGTATCGCTCTCCTCCCTCTGTAGTACTGCCGGTCCGCAGATCTCACATGAGCAAGTAATGTGCAAAGTCGTCTCCTCATCCTCCAGACAGCCTGGTCATGTCGTTTTCCACACTGAGCAATGCTAAATGACTTCTCAATGTCCCACAAGAGGCTTCAGAACAAATTTGCTCTTCTAGAACAGTCACTGGAGACGCGCCCCTCACGGCCACAACTTGTCTGCACTAAAGATTTCAATACCATTACTCCCTTGGGCATCAGTCGGCCCATTCCTTGAGGACTCGTCCAACCTGTTGCTTGGATATACCTAAAGCAGGTTTGGGTCCTCAGAAATGAGTCCTGGCTCTGAGTGTGGCAAGCTCGTTCCACACCTAGTATTAAATGCTTCACAATTTAGCAGCTCATCCTTGCGCAGGGTCATGTTAATCTACTCTGTATCGTCCCAATTTTAGTACATCTACTGCCATAATGGCTACTTACATTTAGTAAAGTGTTTAGTATAATACAGAGCATAAAAAGTATTAAAAAAACTTAACTTCCTTGAGGTGTACCTAGGTTATTCCAATGAGGAATGTTAGTACAGTAATTTAAATTGTAAAAACTATTGTAATCGTAAAAAAATCTTAATCAAAAACTACTGTTTCAGCTTTTGAATATAGTTAGTTGTCAATTTCCGTGCATCTGTCTTTCGATATGACTTTCAGTCAGTTTTGTCATACAAATAACTATTTTATTACCTGTTGTTTTAATTGCTTTATTTCTTTCCTGAGCTCCTTTATGATGTCCTCTTTAAATGCTGTTTGTTTATCAGCTTGTAAACATCTATCTTCAAGAATTCTAATATCCCTTCTTAACATAATAATTTGGTCATGTTTCAAGGCAACTTCTTCAGTCAGAGCTTGTCTCATATCAGTCATTTCCTAAAAAAATAAATAAATTAGGTTAATGTTATTCGAATTGTTCGATTAGTATTACCTTATTAAAAGTTGTGAGTTTAAATAGTACACGAACAGATTTCTCACTTTAGTTAAATGATTAACAATAGCAACAAAGCTTTCCTTGGTCAAATATGACAGCTAAAAAAACTCATTACCATTTCATACACTTATATTAAAATAACCCGATTGGTTCGGACGTTGAGTAACATGCATCTGAGAAGGTAGTTATTGCTAAAAAGGTTCGCGCGCTCTAAAAACCAGGTGCAATAACGAGCAGGCGATTTTTTGGTTCTCTGTTTTACAAGCGGTTCGTCAATGTACGATATAAGTTTTTTTTTATCGCTCACCTCCCCGCTTCAGTAGGGATTTTACCCTTTTTCCATATCCCAAGGATATCGGCGAGGATGTCGTAATACCCGTCAACGTTGTCCAAGTGCCGAAACATACATTTTTGTATTTCACGGCACCTTTTAAACAACGCGGTAGTGCTGGCGCGGACGTTATTTGCATTTCTGCAAACAATTACTACCTATGTACGTGGTCAGGCCAAATATACTTAAATAAATTAATAAATAAGTATGCCGATCTGGGATTGAACCTCGACCTTCTGCATAGTTGCAAAGTACTACGCCACCGAGCCACGGCCAGCCACAGTTTTTATAATCAGGAGAATTAACTTAATATATTGGATTAACTTAACATAAAACAATAAACAAACAAAAAAATTTGCATTTTTGGGAGCAAAAGTATAAAACCGGGACACAGTGTGAGAAAAGTGCCATTTTATGGACAAAATTCTGTTAACAGTCGGCATTTTATCCGCTATAATCAAATGGGAAAATATTGTACCTTAAGATAGTACTGCGGCGAAGAAGGTTAAAATTAACATAACCTAGAAAAATTCTCTAGAATACACATATTCGTGATTATAAAAAAAAGTGTCATAACAAAACAACTAAGTCAACGTACCTTTAGTTTTGAAAGTTTATTATTAAATAATCTAAACGTATAATAATATAAAGAACATTTTTAGATATATAAATTGAGCGAGATCACATTTTTATCAATTTTACAATATCCTAGGAAAACCTAATGCAAGTTGTTATGAATAATTATTATACTATCATATAATTCTTAAAATTATTATATATTTCTTAAAATTATAATAGAGCTAACATAACTTAATGCATAAAATAATAATAATAATTCCAAGACTTGTATATAAAGCATATCAAAACTATAATGTGCATATAAAATAGTAATGTTACAAACAATATTTTTTAATTTAAAAATGAGTGCACCTAGGAATTCAAATCTATTACAACCTAATGCACAAAGCAATTAAATTTTGACTAATAATTTATGATTTACAGAACTACAAACTAAGAATTTTTACCTAACAAAACCTAACCCATAAATATAAATATTTTCAATCCTATCCTAATCTAAAGCAGGAAATAATAACGTTACAAATTATTATTTTTTTGCCAATAGTGTATATCTAACGCGTGCAAACAACAGTCTTATGTCGATAATAAAATATTTCAGCAAAAAAAAATCTTATTTCGAAACTTTTTTTTCTGAAATACTTTATTGAAATTTATCTGTTAACATAAAGGTACGTTGTGTAGTTACTTTGTTCACAACTCTGTTTTTTATAATCACGAATATGTATATTCTAGGGAATTTTTTATAGGTTATGTTAATTTTAACCTTCTTCGCCGCAGTGCTATCTTAAAGTACAATATTTTACGAGTATTTTCCCGTTTGATTTATTCAAATCAGATAAAATGCCAACTGTCAACAGATGTTTGTCCAAAAAATGGCACGTTTCTCACACTGTGCGTCGTCTTAAATCTTTTTAAGTTGAAAAGATTATTTTATTCAAAAATGGCGCGGCATCAATCATATACCACATTTAAATAAATAACTCGATATCAAGGCTATTTTTTATATATTTATAAACAAAACGTGTGTTCAACTAGTATACTGTGTTCCAATCGGTGGATGTATTGCAATCTCAAAATCTATTAGATGAAAAAACGTTTAAATGGGAAAAGTTCTTTTATTTATGAAATATCCGTGAGGTTCAAACCTATAGACAACACGAGCGTGCCAACTATTGATCGTCAATAGACTTCCGCGGTACCAGTGCCAAAACATTTGCTTCAAGAACATAAGGATTAAAATGAGAAAGAATTCCAATATTATTGCTCTTAGATTTAAACTGGTATTATTGTCAGAGTATTATTTGTAATTTCTAAGTGCCGGGGCTCAATGTAGATTAGTAATCATAAATGTAGTTATCTTATCCTTTCAAAAATCTACTCCAATTATATGCTATCATAAAAATTAAAGAAAAGTATTATCAACTGGTAAAACAAATGTAGAAGCCTCAATAGTCAAATTATAGAGTAATGGTCTAGGAAAACATCCATCTAGCTAATCACGCGGTGTAGTTTCGTTAAACCAGATGTCATTCCTGTCATTTGATGTGCATTTTCTTGTACACAAAGGGTAAATATTCAAGAATACTTTTATTATGTTAATTCTCCTAATTACAAAGATATATTTTTCGATCTATTTTCTGAACGAATAAAAAAACTTTAACTTCTAGATATTGAGATTTCTCAAAACAAAATAAATATAAATTATTATTAGAAACATTTAAAATGTAACTATGAATACGTACCTGTTTTAAAGATTCAAGTTCTTCTTGTCTACTCTTAAGATCTCTAACCATCCCTTCCACATCTCCAAACGAATTGTAGTAATTTAATTTTTGTGTTAATTCTTGAACAGTTCTACAATAAACAAAAATAACAGTGCTATATCCTCTTTAGAAATTAATGATTAGATGAACTTAAAAAAAACTATTATTTTGCAATAGACTGTAAAAATTTAGGCTATATTTTGTTAAGTGTTTTAATATGATACTTCCCTAATGTTACAAAATATGTGTTTTTTTGTAATTATGAATTTTCAGTACTGAAAGATTTTCTGTAATAGTTTCAAAGCAGGTTAACATAATGATGCTTCCCACAATTGTATCTAGTTTACCATAAAACCAATAATTATTAAGATAGAAATCAAGATATATTATCTAAAAATCTTAGAAAAAAAAAACAAGGTATTTTTGATAAAGTACGTAAGTAAAGCAAGCAAGGGGTTCCTTTTCATGTAGAATGTCATACTAGATTTTTTACAATGTTTACACTGATTATGGTTAAAATAAAAAATATTTGGTAGTTTACTATGATCGGATCGCTATTTTAAAAAATGTAGCACAGGAGGGCCCCTAAGGCCGGTTTTCGGCCCCCTTCAATCTTTGACGGAAATAAATGAAAGTAACTTTTTTTGACTTAGTGAGCAAAAATAGATCATTTCCAGGAGAAACGAAAAGTTTTTACTCCCTCCCCCTTTTCCGTCACCTTATTCTCCGCCCCCTCTGATATAATTCGATTAAGTAGTAATTATTAAGCATAAATGTAGGGAAATGTGATCAAATGGATATATAAACTTAACAGATGCGGAGACCAAGATAAAAAGAACTAAAAAAAAAAACAGTCAAGTGCAAGTTGGATTTCCGCAATTAGTGTTCCGTACATTGATTGCTTTTAAAATAAAAATTTTTTGTTATGTTGGAAGAATAAAATGATCAGTGACTTCACAAAAACATACCAAATGAGTTTCCAAAGTTTTTTCCGATCTTTTGTGAAAACTGATGACCTTCAAATTTTTGTTTTTTTTATATACCAGATAAATTATTAAAGTTAATGCACTCGTGATAATTTTCGTTCAATCTACACCCTGTAGAGAATATTCCAGAATTTTTTTCAAAATTTTTTGATCAGTATTTGTCGAGATAAGGGGGGGATAGCGATTTTTCACATTTTTTAAAAATAATAAAAACAGAATTGTGCGCAAGTATTACATTATATATATTTTTGAACTCGTCTTTTTACAAGCTTCCATTTGACACCCCACTCAATGACCTGGTAACATTTTTTTTTTCACCTCCGACTTCATCCCCCAAAACTAACCCCTTAAGTCAAAATTTAACTTTCAAAACTACATGGCTCCGATAAGGCCATCAATTTCTATATTAGTGTTAAATTTCAATTTTCTATGTCAAATAGTTTCGGAGCAAATCGGGTGTGACAGACGGACAGACACCGAAGGGATCTTATAAGTGTTCTGTACGGAACACTATAAATCACCCCTCTCCGCCTTAAATAACGTAAACATGGTATTTAAAGGAATATACCTAAAAAGTTAATATCGCCTCTAGAGTTTACTGGCTGATGAAGTATTCCAGGATACTGTAACATATATAATGACATAATTACCCTATCCCCTTTCTTTATACCCCCACCCTCTGCCTTAAAATAACGTATACTAGGGCGTTAACAGAACTGTACCAAATAATTAAGAGCGTGTCTAGAGTTTTCAGGTTGACAAAGTATTCCACGATACTGCTTCAGATATATTGATGGAATGACCCCCCCTTCCCGCATAAAACCCCTCTCAGCCTTACAGTTCAGAAAAAGATCATTAGCTAACGCATATTATAAAATTATGCCCATCAGATGGTCTTTTTCTTAACTTTATGGCTGAGGGAGATTTTATACGAGAGGGGGGTGATTCCATCAATATATATGAAGCAGTATCCGGGAATACTTCATCAACCTGAAAACTCTAGACACGATTTTAATAATTTGGTACAGTTTTGTTAACGCCTTCGTATACGTTATTTTAAGGCAGAGGGTGGGAATATAAAGAAAGAGGGGGGTAATTATATCATTATATGTGGTACAGTATCCTGGAATACTTCATCAACCAGTAAACTCTAGAGACGATATTAACTTTTGGGTATATTCCTTTAAATACCATGTTTACGTTATTTAAGGTGGAGAGAGGCAGTATAAGGGAGGGGGGGGGGTGATTTTTTTCTTGGTCTCCGCATCTGTGAGGCTTATAAGTCCATTTGATCACATTTCCCTACATTTATGCCTAATAATTACTACTTAATCGAATAACAGAGGGCGGAGAATCAGGTGAAGAAAAAGGGTAGAAGGGGTAAAAAACTTTTCGTTTCACCTGGAGATGATCGGTTTTTGCTCAGGAAGTCAAAAAAATACTTTCACTTATTTCCATCAAAAATTGAAGGGAGCTGAAAACCGACCTTAGGGACCCTCCTCCTTTACTTTATAGTAACATAAAGGAAATTTATTATATCAATACCATAAAGATCAACTGTAAAACTATGTTATAGGCAGTACAGTAATACAACTGTATATAAAAAGTATTTAAATTATAATTATCTTCAACACAAGAATGTATTTTATCATGTTTTCGTTTTTAGTTCCCTTGCTACAGATTATTTGTGAAATATTGCGTAGTGTCAAGAGATTTGAGTATTTTTCCAGGATTTTGGTTGCCATAATGGGCAAACTTTTAGCATAATTATTTATAGTAAAACTTATAAGGGGTTAAAGTGGCGGGGAAGGGAGTTAGAAAGGAGGTTTCCTATTTATCCTATTATAGGTCTTTTTTGGGGTTCTTGGTATCGAGGAATCTACACATTATATTATTATTGTCTTATTATTTTCTGTTTTAACAGGAGAACTACTCAGTATATGTCAACACTACACCAAACACTCAAACACTTTATTTTTACGCTAGACGCGCGTTTCGCTAACCATATTAGCTTCATCAGAAGAGATGATTGACTAAAGTTAAACAACAAATCTACCCTATTTATACTTAGCCTAACACCTGAATTACGCAGGCGGAACTAATGGCATAGGCGAGGCCATCAGTTCCGGTCAAGTAACCAGTAGAGGGGCTATAAGGAATAGGCTCTCTGTCTTTATTTAAATTACTTTTATATTTTACAATTTCATAAAATCCATTTTTCTGACAATTAGGCATCTTGTCTTTGGATATCTCTCAAACTGTCTGATGACTTATAGACTAAGGTGAGGCCTCCGACCTGGCCCTTATGAAAAGGTAATAAGAAATACATTACCGAGAATAATAATAGAAGTTAAAAATTCTTTAAAGAAATGTAAGAACCTTATCTCCGATTCCCTAAAATTTAAATTAAATGTGAGTAATCCGGCCATATTGATTGCCCAAAATTCACAAACCTGGAAAATTTTTTAGAATTTATTAACAAAACAAAAGATCTAGTTCTCAACGAATGTGAAATCTTAACTTCTTTTGATGTCAGTTCTTTGTTTCCAAGCGTGCCAATACGACAAATTTTACAATATCTCCAAGAATTACTTAGGATGAATGACTGAGGACGAAATAATTCATGAAAACTTAACATTATCTAAACTTAGTATGGAACAAAATTATCTTCAATATAACGGTCAATTTTATGTTCAGAAAAAAGGAACAGCTATGGGTAATTGCTTATCACCTTTCATAGCCAATTTATTCATGAGGGAGTTAGAAACCGAAGCCAGTGAATAATTTGAGTATTTCCCAAGAGTATGGTATAGGTATGTGGATAATGTCTTCGAGATTTTTGATACAAAGAAAGCAAACACAGATGATTTTGTTTCCAAATTAAATAGCCGATATGATTCTATCAAACTTACAAAATTGAGAACAGAGCACAACTGCCATTTCTAGATATTTTAATTATTAAAAATAATAATAGCTTAGAATTTGATATCTATAGAAAAGACACAGTAACAGATAGGTATATTCCTAATAATTCATTTCATTGCAAACACAAATTAGCCGCATTACATTTTTTAATTCATCATTTGGTCACTTTCCCTCTAATTAGAGTAAACTTCAATACTGAAAGGAATCGTATTAAGAATATAACTAGACTTAATGGTTATGACGATGACTTAATAAACAAGTTAATAGACATAAATTCAGGTTAAATATTCAGAATTCCATCTTTTTTACGTGCGAAGTAAATAAGACCAAGTATGTCTCCTTACCATATAGTCCGAAATATAGTAGGAGACTCAATAAGGTATTTAATAAGGTAGGCCTCACCTTAGTCTATAAATCATCAGAGAGTTTGAGGAATATCTTAGGAAATCCCAAAGAAAAGATTCTAAATTCTGAAGAGTGGAATTTATGGAATTAGTTGTAATGATTGCAACAAAAAGTATGTTGGGCAAACTAAAAGGTCAATTAAAACACGATTTAAAGAACATTTAGCACATTTAAAATAGAGTAGAACAGAAAAATCTAGCATTGCCGAACATGCTCTTGACGCTGATCATACTATAACATTAGATAATCTAAAATTACTTAAAAATATATCTGATAGGAGATTGCTGAACTCATACGAAAGTATGAAAATTATAACATGTAAAAGTAATTTGAATAAAGGCAGAGGGCCTATTCCTTATAGTCCCCTCTACTATTACTTGACCGGAACTGATGGCCTCGCTTACGTCAGCTCCGCCTGAGTAATTCAAGAGTTAGACTAAGTATAAACAGGGTAGATTTGTAGTTTAGCTTTAGTCAATCATCGCTCCTGATGAAGCTAACATGGCTAGCGAAACCCGGGCCGAGTGCAAAAATAAAGTGTTTGGTGTAGTGGCGATATATACTGAGCAATGGCATAGTGCCAAAGATTCCACATTCTCAACATAGGTAACAGTGGAAGGTGAAAGAGGCGGAATATAGTTAAATATTGTATAGTTTCAAGAGTATTATGAGAAACGTTTCTGGTTTTTATATCTTATACTTTCTTTTCAGGCTCTTGGAGTTGAAAAATCTGACAATTTTATTATCTTTTTATAATATCTCCAATTCTAACAGAGAGAAGGAAGATGGAATGGTTAAATAAGTTTTTCTTCTTCTTCTTTCTCTTAAATCCTTTTACCCTGCTGGGTGTCGGATATTAAATTATATAAGATAAAGTTTTAAAAGTATTATAGAAATTCTTTCTGATTTTTGGTTGCAATATGGGACAAAATTTTCATATAATTGTATATAAAAAGAGATATAATACCATTTTCAAAAGATACCCGATCAACTGAATTTAAAGTTCGCGGGAAAACGTACTTGCTTAATATTTTTTCATAGGTTGCCACACGTTATGAACTTCCTCTCGCCAAATTTCGTGATAGCGTTTTGTTTGCATCATTTTTTTGCTATTCTTTGATTTTTAATATGAAAGAAATTATTAGACAACAAATATGTTGTTAAATTCTATTTCAAAAATGAAATTAATCATTCTGATACACTTGAAATGTTGCAAAACCACGCCTTATCGAAAACAACAGCGCTTTAAAAATGGTCGTGAATCAGTTAAAGAAGATCCCAGACCTGGAAAACCATCAACATTGAAAAATGATGAAAGAAAACAAGAAACTGACTATTTACGAGATAGCAGAAGAGAGCTGAATTTGTTTCAAAAAAGACAACATGCTGAATTTGCTAAAAAGACGATTTCCAACCCTGATTCTGATCCAACATTCATTGAAAGCCTATTACTATATATACCAAAATTTAACAAAATTTTAGTTTTAATTTATTAACCCAGCACTTTTCCACAATTATATACATTCATATTACTGTGTTATAACTTTCATTATTAATATTTTTTTAAAATTTATAGAAACACTCATATTTTTATTAATTTTTGAATTTTTTCTTATTGTGAAAAGATTGTAATTTTAATCAAGGATTTATTTATAATACGTACAAAATATATGTTTCCATATGTTTAAAATAGAATAGACGGAATAAATATAGTGTGATTTGTATGAAATAATTCCTAGGAAAAATTTTTAATACTAAAATATAAAAGGTCTGATCCAACCTCAACTAAAAGCTGTACATCATATTGGATGATTGACTGTATTCTTTTGAAGGGTTGAAACACACCTAAAACTCATCAGTAAAATGCAAAAAGACTTACATATCCTTTTCGTGTAGAAGTTTCTCACCCTAAAAACAAAAATCAATATAAAAATAAATATTGTCAATATATTAAATTAAATTTTAAAATTTTTAATAATTGGTTAATTAAACCATATATAAGTTAAATAATTTATAAAATATTACTAAAATAATAAGAGGAAAGGTTTTATTTCGAGGACAATTGGATAAATGGATTTAGAGTAAACAATATTAGGATTAGTTCAAAATAAAGCCAAATTTCTATTTGGATATTGGTGGAAGGGATCGGCATCTGGACTTCAAAATGGAGTTAGGACATTTTGAAAAACATCTTGAGCGTTTATTTTGTAGATTATAAAGCAATTTTGCTGTTCTACGCACCTCACTTGAATCATCTTTAGTTAATCTGCAAAAAATATTACAAAATTAATAACATCTTGAAAAACAAACTTGTAAATATAATATAAAGTTTAATACACACATTTTATGTAGAAAGTTAAGTAAATGCTATAAAATCCTTAAATCATCTGAATATATTTTGTGAAAAATCCATTTTACTGTAATAAAAATTAAATATCATCACTAACATGAAAGCTACATAATTTTTATTACAAGAGAAATACAGCTTACAAAATGTTTAACAACTATGGATTGTCAAATTATTTTAAGAAGTTCACAACTTACTTATTAGAATATTTACACTTAGTTCCCAACAGATCCTGTTTTGTTATATTATGAAAAAACAAACCATCTAGACTCCATTCTTCATTTTCTCTGATTCTTCTAATAAATTCCAAAACATTCTTTAAATCATCTTCCAAATGAGATATTTTCTGTAAGGGTTCAGCAAGTAAATCAACAGTAAAGTCATGTTCTCTATATTTTTTCATCACCTAAAGTGAAAAATTTCATGTTTATATTTTTATCATGTAATTTTAAACTGGTTAACTTACTTGATCTGCTTTAAAAGGAACTTGAGAAATTGGAACATTAGGGAACATGGATTTATTACTCAAGGTGATAAAAGAAGTGCACTGGATAAAATATCCATTATAATGGCAGAAAAATTTAGAAAGTTTTTTAGTGAAATGAATTTTAAATAAAAATAAAACTTACCTCACATAAACATTGAGCACTTTTATGTAGTTTTTCTTCTAACTGTTGGACCCTTTCAGTTGCTTCATACTCCAGCTCTTGAACTGCTCTTACTAACATTTCATTTTGCTGGGTCAAATTTCTTATCCATTCTTGTTGAAGTTTAATTTTTTCCTGTAAAAATATTATAAATTCAGTTTAATACCTCATTCTAATTTTTAATAATAAATTATACAGGGGAACAGTGATTCTGCAGTGTGGGCTTTAGGAGTCAATTGCAGGTAATTTTAGTTTTCTGAATATCGAATATATATCAGCTCTGCCGAATTGACTCTAGTTTTTCAGATTGAGGCAACCCTCTTATAATGAAAATTTATAAAAATAGAAATATTGAATATGTTTGAAAACATTTATTTTCCAATGGCAACAGCTTTATAAATGATAAATTCAATAAAATTAATCATATAAATAAAAATACATAAAAATAAATTAAGAAAAACGTTTTTCATATGATCATCTACTGTGTTTTTGATAAGGACAATCCCTTTGTAAGGTCCAGCAGTAATTCGCCTTCATATGGTGGTCCCATTGCCCTTGATATCTTACTTCCATTATTTTGATATCCTGGCGGAAAAGCTCCCCTTCTTCTTCACTGTAATCACCCAGGTTGTGAGTGAATCTATCCAAATGGCAAAAATGTATTTTGATACTCATATTAGCAATAAATGAACCAACTGTACAATTTTTTGCAATCAAAACTGTCAAATAAGATGTGATAAGTAAATTTTCAGACAACAATAAATATTTATTACGATATACTTAGAATAAAACACATTAATGAGGGTAAGTTACCAAAATTTTATTATTTTCGCTAGTACGGTTTGTAATGAGAACTTGAGTCAATTCAAACAAGTAACTTCACGCCAAGTAATTTATTACATGGATATATGCTAAATTCATTACAAAAATGAATGCCGCACAAAAAATATTTTTTTTGTTCCCTAGTGTTATTTATAATGAACTGTGGACATTTGTAATTAAAAGAAAGGCCATTTTACAACACTGTAAACAAAAGTGCATAGGGTAGATGCTTAAAGCGACAAGAGTTTGGTGGGATGAACAACACCAATCAAACCAGACAGTTAATTCTGCCAAATTATAGTTGCGGTGTGCATTCATAATAAAGGGAAAAATCAGCTTACAACACTGTTAACAAAAAATTGGGTGTGACAGATGGACAGACACCGAAGTGATCTCATAAGTGTTCCGTACAGAACACTAAAAAGTGCAGGGAATGCACAATTTAATATGAACAACAACCTTAACCAAAACATACAATTAATTGTGCCAAAGGGTGATTACTATGTGCATTTGCAAATAAAAGAAACACCATTTTACAATATTGGAAACAAAAAATTCACAGGAAAGATGTTTATAGCAACGAGAATTTGGCATAATCAGCAACATCAACGAAAATACATGATTAATCATGCCAAATTCTGATTGTAATGAAGATTTTTTCTGCACTCCGCAGACCCACCCTTCAGACCATCCGAAACGGCCGCAAGGCCTTCTGTATCATCGCTAGAGCCCCATGGTTCATATGCAACCCCCAGGTTCATAGAGACCTCCAGCTGCCCATAATCTGGGAATTTATGAGGACAAAGCCTAACACCATCCCGACCCCACAGTCAAGACCACTTACCTGCTCCCCCCACGACATGCTTGGTGTCGTCCCCAAGGACTTCGGACCTCCTTCCACTAGATTATCTTAAGTTAGCCTTGAATTAATTAATTTTAAGTCTAACCTAAGTTTTATTGATTAAATGTGTGTGAATTAGGTTCACATATCTTAAGTTCTCCCAAAACATTTATATAAACTCCTTCCTAGGCTAAGTTAATTAGGTCCCTGACATGTATATACCTTAAGATTCAATATGTATTCTCTGTTTTTATAATCAAATTATTGAATTATAGTAATAGCATAAAGCTAACTAATTAGTCAATGAATAGTTATAGTTCCAGTTTTGTACTCTCTTATTTACAGTGTTGGAAAATGGTAGTCTGCATTAATTACAAATGCAAATAAACATCTTCTCCCCTTTTTTGTTTACAGTGTTGTAAAATACATGGTGTTTAATGAAAGCAAGAAAAGTAAGTATACTAAGCAAATATGAATGAGTGATATATTGAAATATTTACCTGTAGACAGTCTCCCCCAGCCTCAGAATCAACTTGTTGCATACGTTCCTGATAAAGTTTATTAAATTCTTTCATTATCTCAAGTGAGTTGGCCTCTCCACATATACTGTTGCCAACAGGTACGGGGCATCCTGGGGATTGATTGACTGATCCAGAATTAAATGTTGAGGCCATTTTAAAGTTTCATACAAAAAAAACTTCCAAAAACATAAAATTTTATATAAAAGTGTATAATAAAATTTAGGTAAAGATTGTCATACTGACATCATAGCCTTCTTCGTCAATCATAACTTCCTTTGTAAGTTTTCTATTTGCCAATCTTTTTGTACTTTCTTTTTCTACAGAAAATTTCTTTTTTCACCATCGATGACAGCAATCAGCTGACTCCTTTAAAATTAAGGTGTATTCAGACCAAAGATATGGAGGGTGGACTGAGCTTTTCGTGTTCCGCTGTGAAGTAAATACAGACGCAAAAATGTGAGAGAAATAAAGCGAATGTACGGGTACTGCGCCTTGGTTAACAGGTCTACAGAAAAGGGACAGTTATTGGCCGCACAGTTACTTTGTCTCTCTCTAGAGTAGTGAATTTTTGGAGGCTAATGCTCAGTCCATCCTCCATGTCTGTGATTGAGACACATATTGAGACTTGCTCTTATTGCAGTTCACCGTTTTATTACGCCAAAACATAGACAAGGGATTCGGGTCAGTTTCCATTATCGTTAGAAAGTAACTCAAGGGCTGTTCGATCGGAACTTTATCCTTTTATAATAGTATACAATTACTGCATCTCTATTGGGGAACAAAAGAGGTTAGAACATCCCTTCTAAGAAATACGTATACAGTAGTACATATCGTTAAAAATTTAAAACTTTATTTTAAATCAGTTCTATGTGTAATATATAAGACATACCAGGAGTGTAATGTAACTGGCTTCGTTAGTACCATATGTTTCGTGGATCAGAGTTTTGACGGCCAGATAAAGTGATAAGAACTACAAACCAATTAAACAAAATAAAACATGTTTAAAAAACCTGTAAGAATTAAAAGCAACAACCAAGTAAAAGGTTCTGAACGTAAAGGAGTCAAAGATCTATTTTGCAAGCATTTTCCCAACATACCTGAGACAGAAGTAAACACACTTTTTAATAACAAAAAAGAACCATTACATTGTATAAAATTAGTTACACATGACAATGAAGTTCTTCAGGTTTATGTAATTCAAAAACAACCACTCCTATTTTGTATACGAGAGAAAGTATTTCCAACTGTATTTCTGTTATGGAAAATCCCTTACCTGCTTCCACAGTTCACAACACATCCCCAGGTAATGAGTTTTATTACTTCTGGTGCTGATTTAATGCTACCAGGAGTGATCACACCTCCGTCTCAAACTGGATTTCCAAAATATGGAAATGTTGCTGAAGGAGACTCAGTATGCATTAATTTATCGAGTAATAAAGCAGCTGTAGCAGTAGGTGTAGCATCCCAAAGTTCTTTTGATATGGATCGGGCCGGTGGTAAAGGAAAATGTGTAGTAGTGTATCATTTCTATGGGGATCACTTATGTACTCTCGAGGGAAATACTAATCTGCC
The DNA here is from genome assembly GCA_019049505.1 of Pachyrhynchus sulphureomaculatus. Lineage (NCBI taxonomy): Eukaryota > Metazoa > Arthropoda > Insecta > Coleoptera > Curculionidae > Pachyrhynchus > Pachyrhynchus sulphureomaculatus. Next base: position 68,080,896 of record CM032447.1, on the reverse strand, counting down.
AGTTCCAAATTTAGGTATACCAGAATGGTTAAGCTTAAAGAGCTATGACTCAGATTTTCCAGAATTAGGTAGTTGTCCAAAACATGAAACTAAAAACTCAGAAATTAAAGTAAATAAAGATATTACAGAAGAAACATTAGAAAATGAAGAAGTCATTGCTGGGGATAGTTCAGAAGATGCAAAAGATGAAACAACTGAAAAAGAAACTATAACTGCTGAAGAAAATTCAATAGATATGGATGAACTTTTACATCAGTGTTTTATGGCATCTATAAAATATTCCAAAACTCTAAGCTTACCAGTCCTTATTTCAAATTTTTTCAAATTACAAATGCTGCCTATGTGTCCTTCTGGAGCAACTTTGGACATCAGAAAGACCTCTTATAAGAAACTAAAAGTATTTTTAGATGAAATGTGCAAAATAGGTTTAATAACAGTAAAAGAAATAAAAAAAGGTGTAGAAGCTATTACAGATATAAATAAAACACATCCTAGATTTAATGAGTTTTATTTAATGCCGAAAGATAGGCTAAAAAGAGATTCTGCTGATAGCACTGATATAAAACAAACTACAGTTATAGAATCTTATGTTATAACTCAAAATGTTCTACCTATTTTCCAACCTGCTGGGTATAATAAAGGTGATATTATAGATGGTCCAAAAATTAGGAAAAATGTTGCAGACTATATCAAACAAAATAATTGTCAAGATTTAGATAACGCAAGGTTAGTTAAGCCTACAACAGATGTTTTAAAAGCAATATGTAGAACGGAAAATCCAGTATCCTGGGAGGAAATGTTTGAAAAAGTTTGTGAGTCTATGAAAAATTGCTTTCAAGTTTCTTCTGGTAATGAGCAAATATTCAACAAGGGAAAAGTATCACCCATCACGATGAGCATTTCTCTTAGATCTGGAAACAAAAAGGTTACAATTGTTGACAATTTAGAAATATTTGGAATAAATATTAATGAATTTGCTAAAGAGTGCCAACATGGTGTAGCCGCAAGTACAAGTGTTACACCAAAACCACCAGGGAAAAAATGTGATCAACTGTTAATTCAAGGAAATCAAATACTTTTTGTTAATAAATTGTTAGAAGAAAAGTATAAAATTCCGAAGAAGTACATTAAGGGACTTGAACATGCACCCAAGAGAAAAAAAAAAATTAGTAGATCATTAATTTTGTTATCTGTAAAATTTTTTTATTATATACTTGTAATAACATGTATTTTATTTTATAAACCTTTATATAGGACTTGGTAGTAATATTCAGACCTAGAACCCACACTTCTGTTTACTCATGGTGCCAATTTAAATGCCATCTAAAACAGATGGTGTCCCTTGACTAATTAAAATGCCTAACTTGAGTCAGTTTTCGGAGGGTTAATCCTTGTTTAAGCAAGCATAATGTGAAAAAATCAAATAAACTAACTAAAACTTTATAAATATTAATCTTTATGAACCCTTATCTGGGACTTAGTAGTCATATTTATACCTAAAACACACACTTCTGTTTACTCATGGTGTCAATTTAAATGTCATCTGAAACAGATGGCGTCTCTTTCTTGACTAGTCAAAACACCTAACTTAAGTCAATTTTAGGAGGGTTAATCCCTGTTTAAGCACGCATGTCAAAAAATCAAACTAACCAAAACTTTATGAATATTGACTGCAATTTGTGAAACTAAATTTTTAAGTCTTGAGATTATAAAAAAATTACACTATGTCAAAGTTTTTAAGCTACATATTCAGTATTTTGGCTTATAAAATTATTAGATTAGGGCTCTTAAAAATCTATAACCTGTTCTAACCAAAAAACTTTATGAATATTGATTGCAATTTATGAAACTAAATTTTTAAGTCATGAGGTTGTAAAAAATTACACTATGTCAAAGTTTTTAAGCTACATATTCAGTATTTTGGCTTATAAAATTATTAGATTAGGGCTCTTAAAAATGTATAATTTTACAGAATAGATGGTGTTACATGAAAAGAGGTACAATTTTTAAGCAGCTAAGGAATCAAGCTATATTTAAATCTATGATATGACAGTGATTGTTAGCTTCCTAACTGTGCGAGCAACTGTAAAGCCGAAAAAATCTTATTTTTCTATATAACTATTGTGTACTCTAACACACTTAATTCAGTGTTTCTCAAGTTGTATAAAAAAAAAACGATGCTTTTAACCCATCTGACAATATTTCAGGCATTTCTTTAGATCTTTGAATAAACACAAGTGGTAAGGCGCCAAATCAGAGCTATAGAGTGACTGTTGCAACTCTGTGAATACAGAGCTATCAGTAATCGCTTGACCTCTGTAATAGCAAAGTTTGGATTTTACATCAAATACTCGTGCAGTAATAAAAATCCAATATCTACATATTAATAATATATTCAATTATAATACAACATAACAAACACTAATACTAGTGTTTATTTTAAATTACAGCATTTTCCACGAAATATTAAAATAATAAACTAAAAATTTACATAACATAATATAACTAATTTACCTTGGAATATTAGTATATTTAAAATTCTGTACAATCACCTCTATTTAAAACCTACCTATTAAATTATATCAGTAATATAAATATACTTTATTATTTTTAGCCAAAACTAAAATGACCTTGTTCAGGAAAAAATGTACCCAAACAAATTGTTAATTTAGGAAATGCGACAATTTTAAGTGCAAGGAACAAGGCCTATACTGTTATAACAAATGCTGTTATACCTGCTAAATAATATATAAATTAAATATTTATAAATGGACAAACCAGCACGGGAAAGTATTAAGTAATACAAATCAGAAATTTGACGTTCTTGAGAGTGGCAAATAAGCATATAGATGGACTTTGTTATTCTTACATAATAAAGCACAGATATAAATAATGATAGAAACTAAATGGGCTTTTATCTTCCAGAACTTTTATGTTGCAAACAAGAAGGCAAAAATTTTTGTGTTATGTAGGACCAGGCAGGGCTAGACATTGTCCTCAATCAATGGGTTTCAAGCACCAAGTTTTATCCAAACTGCTTTGATTGTTCAGTTATTTTATTAAAGGGCTTGTAATTACAAATCACCACTGAACGCTTTTAAAAAAGCTCTGAAAATCTTCAAACGTGCTTAGTTCTCAGAGTAATTGGAAATGCTCAATGGGCAAAGTAACTGTATTACAAAACCCCCATTACAGCTTTAACTGGATTGAAGTATTGTGCTTTCAAGTAAAAGAGCTCGAAGCACTAAAAGGGCTTTCAAGTATTTAAGCTCTGCTCAGCTCTGGGACCATGTAATCATTTTACAAATTAATTTTCATTTTTTCCTATTACTTGATATATTGCTTAGGTACTAAAATTAACTTTCACAGTTGATGAAGAAAAGGAAAATTTAAAAAGTGTTGAATTCAATTAGAAAATCTAGTATGAGCAGTAGGTACATAAAAAAATAACTAGAAAATTTATGATACAACCTCAGTCCAATGTTTTTTTTGCTGCTATTATCATTACAAAATATTTAATCTTCCTCTATGGTCAACACATGGAAATTAAGGGTAAGTTTCTTTACAGTTATTTAAAAACAAAGCTTAGCACGTCATGTAACATGCAACTGAAGAGAGTCATAACAAAACATCACAACTACCGAAGAGCGCAACATGCACTTTGACCGTTTAAATCAAACATTGTATTTTTTTTTAAATGCAAGTTTGCAACGTTTAGTTTGGAACCCTTCAAATAATTGATGTAACAAATGCTAAACATTGGTTGAAATAACAAATTAGGCTTAATAAGATCAGTTAATTAAAAGAATCATAATGCTTTATTTATGCCTTAAAGAGCATAATGGTAATATTAGTTGTTTTAAAATACCAAAGATTGTGTAACCCAAACTAAATGCGGAAAGCCTTTTTATGTCAATCTACGATTATCCAGCAAAAAATATTTTTTGTTTAATCAAAAATTGCTTATAACTTTAAGATTTGTTGAATTTTACAGGTAATGATGCTGAATATATCCCTTTATCAATGAAATTGTTACTTTGAACTTTAAATTACTACAAATAAAAAATGGTCTTTGGGTTACACCCTCTTTAAAATTAACTATTGATATCGTCTAATTTATATTTAGATAAAATATTTTATAATTTATTACAAATTCCCACAAAAACTGCTTTAAATATTGCTATTTTTAAACATACAAAGTTTGCCAGTTGCGCGATGACCTGTTTTATATTATTATATCAGGTAAAAAACTGTCGGTTGTTTTTTAGCAAATGAATTTCCACTAATAGATTAAAATAAGTATGAAAAACGATTATTATGAATTTTATTAATAAAAATCGATTCTCTATAACGAAGTTATTAAAAAAGTACAGTCAGAGAAAGACATAGTTTATTATATACGTTTATGATAAAACAACCTATATAAAATGCAACAATAAAATGTTTAAAGTATAATGTGACAGAATTATACATTAGGTCAGACACAACTTTCTCTTAAGATATAACGGTAAAAGCACGTAAATCCCATATTAAATAAATTTAATGGCGATCCTAGATGCCCAGTTGTTTGTATATAGTTAATACATAAAGGTCAACCGCACAGTCTGCGTATATATTTTACTCCGGCGCAGGCTGGCAAAATCACACTTAAGTGATGATTTCAATGTTTTCAAATTATTGGTTAAGGAGTACCAGCGCACTGCGCATTTTTGATTAATGATCATATAATTTTAATTTAATCTCCAAAGATGTGTAGTAGACCCGACTAGACCCTAGCTGTTACGGCTAGTCTGCACGACCTTGATTTGCTCAAAACGATCATCATCAAACAATCTAAATAATCCAGAGATATTCCAGTTGAATTTTCTAACTGAAAATATGTTATAACACTACACTATACTGTAGCAATATAACCGATCGAAAGTTTCGAAACAATTTCAACAAAAAAAAGTCCCTCGCAGATCGCTGCGTCTAAATCCGCCATTAACCCTGCTTCGAGTGAGTTTTTAAATTCACCGATAGAATTTATCGTCCTATTCCGATCCTTTTTTTTGATGCACTGATTATGACAAGAACAATATCCTCGCCAACAGATCAGTCGACGAATATAAAAACTTGATTTTCTTTGCAAATTGTCGTTTATTTAACACATAGTTATTATCTCTATTATATTAGTTCTATCACATTTTTAGAAAATTAAAAGCATACTTTCACATCTATTTTCACTATGAAAAACTTGAACGTTGTAACTACACTATTCATTACTTAAAATTCCTTTCATAATTTTATTACATTATTTTTATATGGTGGCATCCATATTTTGGTTCGTATGCTTAACTAATATTGTTATGCACAATTTTCATAACAAAATAAAAGACAGTTTTTGACATATAAAATTAAACTAATAAAAATAATATCTATTTTGGGTAATTTAAAATATATTTATAATTGTATAAGATATTAAAATTAATTTGAAAATTCCTAATTTTTGGACTGGAAATTAAAAAAATAATAATAATGATGTTAAACATTTATATGGGTGAAAACCTTGGCTGCCGTAATTTAAGGTTATAAATTTAAGTAAAATTTGATTATTAATTTGTCCTTCAACTTAAGCTTAATAACGTATAGATTTTTAATTTCATTATCATTAATCAGATGCATAGTGATAAGCCACTAATAACTAAAAATTGTAAATGGACATTGAATTGCACAATATATTTTTACGGATATCCGCCCTGACATCTCAACCTAAAATAGGTACAAAAGATGATTTGGAATCCTAGCGTTAAGGGTGAATAAACGTAAATGCTTAATGTGGAATAATAGGTATATATAAAATATTTTTTTAAAAATAACTGGTGCTTAAAAGAATAACCCAGGACAGCTAATACACTATCAGATATTTATATTGAAGTTTTTAGACTTATTCATTTTTAAAATAAATTGTAAATATACAATTATTAAACGTAAATTGTTCAAATAATCGTTAATGGAATTTTGTTATTTCATCCAAATATCTGACAGTGTGTATTTTTTACAATATTTTTTTTTTATGTTAGGAGGATTCCTTACATTGAATATTCATCAATATATCACTAAAGTGCCTGTCGCACAGTCCAGTCCGGTAATTTCAATAAACACTTCACTCTTAGAAACAGGCCATCACTTGCAGCAATTACCTGTATTCTTTGGCCCAGTATCACCGTCGGTAAGTCTCCTGCCTTGCGCGCTACCTGTCTGTCCTGTATTCTGTTCGTTTTTGGGCAATTTTTTGGCTAAAAATGACAACAGTATTGGTAATTATTGATATTCATAAAGGAATACACAATTAATACGGAGGCTGAAAAGTTTTTGGGCTAGCACCTTAAAATACATATTTTTTTTTTGCAAATTTCGACTTTATTCATCAAGTCTCCTTCAAGAGCGATACAATCAGTCCAATGCTTTTCTAATATTTCTATACCTTTCTGAAAGAAGGATTTGTTTTTGCCTTCAAAATAGGCCTCAGTTTCGGCGATAACTTCTTCATTGGAGCCAAATCTCCTTCCAGCCGATCATTTTTTTAAGGTCTATGAATAGATAATAGTCGCTGTGGGCCAAATCTGGAGAATACGGTGGATGAGGAAGCAATTCACACTTAAATTTATGCAATTTTGCCATCGTAACCATTGACTTGTGACACGGTGCATTGTCTTGATGAAAGAGCACTTTTTCTTGTTTATTTGGGACCGTTTCATTGCGATCTCTGCCTTCAAACGCACCAATAACTTTATATAATATTCGCTATTGATGGTTTTTCCCTTCTCAGCATAGTCGATGAAAATTACAGAGGCCAAAACCTTCCCGCCGACTGTTGTGTCTTTGGTCGCTTCGGGCGGTTTTCACCGGCTGCTGTCCACTGAGCCGACTGACGATTTGATTCCGGTGCGTAGTGATGGTTCCATGTTTCATCCATTGTCACATATCGCATGAAAAAATCCTTTTTATTGCGTTTAAACAGGTCCAAACAGCGCTCAAAATCATCAACACGTTGTTGTTTTTGGTCCACTGTGAGCAAACGCAGTCCCCTTTTCGAACAGCTTTCTTATGCCCAAATGTTCATGTAAAATATTACCAACACATTCTTTTGATATCTTTAGGGTGTCAGCTATCTCAGGAAATTTCATTTTACGGCCATCCAAAACAATTTTGTGGATTTTTTTTAATGTTTTCCGGTGTAACCACCTCATTTGGGCGTCCAGAGCGTTTAGCATAATTTGTGTCTTTACGATCGCATTTAAATTCAGCATACCAGTAAATGAGTGATTTTCCAGGGGCAGAGTCCCCGTAACACTTATCAAGCCACTGCTTTGCTCGAACGGTATTTTTCCCATCAAAAAACAGTGTTTAATTAACACACGAAATTCGATTTTTTCATTGTTTTGAAAATATCAAAAGTAGCGTCACTAAAACCAATGTAACCTGTAAACTAATCGTCGAAATGTCATGAAATTTTGACACGTATCGTTTGAAGATTGGTACTTCCTAAAAATCATATGGATTTTTTGAAAAGGACATCTATGTGTCAGACCAAAAACTTTTCAGCCTACGTGTTATTTACAAATCATATCATCTTCAATCATGTCAAGTGAAATTTTTAAAATAATAGCTATATTTTGCCATTTTACTATGACATAGGTAAAAATGTTGCATAGGCTCGTGAAAAATGTGTGCTGTTTACGGTCAAGATACTTTATCAAAAATAACAGTCAAGAGATGGGAATTTCGGTGTCAAAGACGCACCTCGCTCTCATCAGATGATGAAAAATGGCTAATGTACGACAATAATGTACAAAAAAGATCATGGTCGAAGTGTAGCGAAGCTGCACAAATTGTAGTTAAGACAGTATTAACGCCAAGTTAGGTGATTTTGTGAGTTTGGTGGGAGTGGAAGGGACTCGTGTATCATGAGGTCTACAACGTGGCTGCAGAACCCTCTTAATGGTGTGAAGTTGGCTTCAAGAGTCTAGTGAAAATCGCTTGCTTCAGTTTTTCGCCCTGAAATTCTAGAAGTTCTACCAGAAAAATAGCATGACCTTGGGTCATCGCTTAAAGAGGCACATATTTGATTTAATAAACTTCATTTAAAGAGATATACCTAGTCATCTGGGTCAAAAAATTCGATTTTTGAATTTTTACATTTTCTTTTAGTACATCTTAAGAATCGGTTAAAAATTTACGAAGTTTAAAAAAGTGCCATTGCGTAGAGTTTTCGGAGCAAGTAGCCAGCAGCTGCTCTCGGGTCAGCCTTCGCCGACTTTAACTCGATTTTAATGTATTTAAAACTTTTTCTTTTATAATATAATACAAGGCATCTGCTGTTCTAAACTTCCATATTCGAACTGGGATTTTGTTTAGTACCGTTGTACAATTCTCTCATAGCAATTTAGTCGTAGTAGTTATTAAAGTTTATATTTTAATTGGCTTTGTTAAATATAATGAGAGCTATGGGGGTTCATTGTGGCCGAAAACCACATGACTACGCAACTAAAGGGGAGGGAGCACGAGTTGACCTGGCCGAGCGACAACTGCTACAAAGTACAAAAGAAGCTAGAATGCGTCATAGACAAGAACAAATGACTATTCTAGAAGCTCAAATAGCTGATGAAGATCCACCACATGGCCCTGGAGTTGATGATTCATTTACAGGTAAGAATTTATTTTTGTATTCCTGTTTTTTAACCTGATTTTTCAAAGCTAAAACTTTAAACGCGTTCTTCTCAAAACTACTTTTTCTTGAAAACCGCTTGTCAGTGTGCAAGATATCTGAAGAATCACTGGAGGAATTAGCGTAGCTCCGCCATTTTTCTTTTTTTTAAATTTAAAGTTCACAAATTGTATTTTAGGCTATGTATTATTTTATAAAATAAAAACATGATTTATATAACAAATAGTTTCGCTAAAAAGAATTCCTAAAAAAACGCTTTTTTTGACTCTATGACTAGGTATTTAAATATGAAATAAAATTGTTGGATTTTTGACTTAAAAAGCCCTGATACTTTTTCAACAATTAAACCTACCGATTGCCAAGAAAATATCATTCACGTTCATAGCCGTTTTAGCTGATGTTTCCATAAACAGTAATCCGTTTTCATCGGCATAAGTCTGAGCTTCCTCGTACTCAACCATACGTTTATTTGCCAAATCCTGCTTGTTACCGGCCAGCGCTATAACAATATTCGGGCTAGCTTGACGTTGTAATTCTTTCACCCATGTTTTCGCTCTGCCAAAGGTATCTTGATTCGTTATGTCGTACACCACGATCGCGGCTTGAGCACCCCTGTAGTACATTGGAGCTAAGCTATGGTACCTGTAACAATTTAAAATTACAAGTATAATGGTGAATGGTAAAATAAAAAGGTTCCAAATCTGTATGTTAATAATTTATATACAACCAGCTATTAAGACTAATTCATATAAGTGGCAACCCCGGTAGGTTTGCAAGGAAGGTTTTCCTATAAGACAGCAGGCGATCATTTAGTTTCCTAAGTGGTATTGCACGAAAGCGTAGTAAGGTAACTTTTTGTATAAAACAGTGTTGCAATTTACTCCACTGTTACTGATCTCAATAAAATTTGGTTTGTCTCCCCTTGATAAAATATTTTTGATTCTGAAGTATATATGCTGTGATGTTCTAGAGCTTCAGTGTTCAGATGCCCTCGGGCAAGCAACAGGTAAGCCACTATGGTTTTCATCTCATAATTATGGTAAATAGCTCTAGATTAACATACATTAATCAAGTGACACTTTAGTGTTATTGATTCGGTCGAGAAATGACATGTTTACTGTCGTTTTAAGAAAAACAACATCAATGATTAGCATCTATGTGTACTAAGTTATGGTATCTGTAAAAATTTAATTTTTAATGAAATGAAATATTTAAATTGAATTAAATCATAATAATAAATTTAAAAGTTAATGTAGAATCTTATTTTGTAAATATTTAATTATTTACTTAGAAATAAACAAAAAATATGCATTACTGATTAATTTTAAAATTTGAGAAAACTATATTACTGATTTATTTTACGTAATATATGTCTTACAAGCTGCTGGACAACGTTAGTATAAGGGATATTTAATTTTTATTTGAAATGTGTGTAAAACACAAAATAATTATCTACCGGATTTTCAAAATTCTTGTTTTAAATTAAATTTCTATATCTACAGTTCTAAATTAATGTAGACAACAAGAAAACACGTAGACTGAAAAGTTTTTGGTCTAGCTACTTAAAACGCATTTTTTTGCAAAATTTGACTTTATTTACCAATATAGTAACCTTTAAGAGCGATATAATCAGTCCAACGCTTTTCTAACATTTCTATATGTAGAAGGATTTGTCTTTGTCTTCAATATATGATAAAGGAGCACTTTTTTCTTGTTCATTTGGGGCCGTTTCTTTGCGATTTACCTTCAAACGCACCAATCACTTTATATAATATTCGCTATTGATCGTTTTTCCCTTCTCAGCATAGTCGATGAAAATTATTCCATGCGCATTCCAAAATACAGAGGCCAAAACCTTCCCAGCCGACTGTTGTGTCTTTGGTTGCTTCCGGCGGCTTTTACCGACTGCTATCCACTCAGCTGACTGCCGATTTGATTTTGGTGTGTAGTGGTCACATATCGCATGAAAAAATCCTTTTTATTGCGCTTAAACAGGTTCAAACAGCGCTTAGAATCGTCAACACGTTGTAGTTTTTGATCCACTGTGAGCAAACGCGGTACCCATTTCGAACAGAGCTTTGTCATGCCCAAATGTTCATGCAAAATATGACCAACACGTTTTTTTGATATCTTTAGGTGTCAGCTATCTCACGCAATTTCACTTTACGATCATTCAAAATAATTTTGTGGATTTTCTTTATGTTTTCCGGTGTAACCACCTCATGTGTATCTGTACGACCGCGTTTAAATTCAGCATTCCAGTAAACGATGAGTGATTTTCCAGGGGCAGAGTCCCTGTAATACTTATCAAAGCATTGCTTTGTTTGAACGGTATTTTTTCCCATCAAAAAACAGTGTTTAATCAACACACGAAATTCGATTTTTTCCATTGTTTTGAAAATATCAAAAGTAGCGTCACTAAAACCACTGTAACTTGTCATGAAATTTTGACAGATATCGTTTGAAGGCTGCTACTTCCTAAAAATCATATGGATTTTTTGAAAAGGGCGACATCTATGTGTCAGACCAAAAACTTTTCAGCCTACGTGTTATTTGTGTATTTTCAACTGACTCCTGAAGAGTAACCTAAATCTAGATGTGATCTAAGAAACTACGTTTTAGAATCTCCTTTGTTCTATCATTTTTGGTTCAGAATTTTCTTCTAGCGTTTTAATAGACTGTAATACTGCTTCTAAATCACTTGAAATATCTAAATTAAATTAAGGTAGTCAAAGAGTTATTGAACTACGTTTTTCGGTAAATACGACAAATTGTATCTCTGTAAAATTTAAAAGCTTACCTGCCCTCCCTCGGGGGCTGTTGAAGATCCCAGACCGACAGACGAATTGTTACTAACAATTAACGCTACGAAACTCGATCGTTAGGGTTCTGACCTCGTAATAAATTCTATTCTGCGTTGTTACACACAATACTGCAATAAGTATTTCGAGTTTTGTTCTCTCGTTTGTCGATCCTAGTTCAGTTGATAAGCCTTGATACGGCGAAACGCGTCACGAAATAGATTGACAGATGAGAGAACAGTAGTCATTGCTGAAATATGGATTTTGTCTATTTTTAGTGGTTATTATAGATTTAAACTGGAAAAATAATATAAAGGTCCTTTTGCAATATTTTTACGGACTCATTCATGATCCAGTCTCTCTCGTCACTGCTGAACATAGGACTCCTCCAAGTCCTTCCAGTTCCCTCGACGTTGTGCTCTCGCTATCCAGTTCTAGGCAATTCTCTTTAGGTCGTAAATTCCATCGGCTAGGTGGTCTACCTCTGCTTCTTTTGCCTTGCCGTGGTCTCCATTCAACAATTCTCTTCGCCCACCTATTGTCCATCAAGCGCGCCACATGACCGGCCCACCTCCATTTCAGCTCCGTAATACGTTTTATAATATCTACTATCTTTGTACGATCTTTAATGATTCTGTTCGAGATTTTATCTCTTCTTGTAACGCCTAACATTGACCTTTCCATTGCAAGCTGTGCTACTTTACTTGTCAGAGTTGGAGTTTCAGCTCCGTACGTCAGGATTGGAATTACACATTGCTTGAATACTTTTCGTTTTAGACTTAAAGGTATATCGTTGTTCTTAAACGTATCACGTAGTCTCCCGAAAGCTGCCTCCTCCACAAGCCAATTCTTCTCTGTATCTCGCATGTTTGATTGTCTTTGCCCAATCTTATTTCGTGCCCTAAATACTTGTACTCGTCTACTTGCTGTATAGTTTGCCCAGATATGTTTATCTCTTCACTTAATGCCGGTTTAGTCATGAGTTTGGTCTTTTCCATGTTTAGTTTTAGATCAGCTCTTCCTACAGCTCGTTTCAGTTCTTCTAATATTTTTATTGCATCTCCGATATTATCTGTAATCAGGACGATGTCGTCCGCTACTAATCTCATATTATCTCAGTTCAAGGTTTTAAATGCGTACTCTAACGTAGCTATAAAAAGTTGTGGAGATAAGGTATCTCCTTGTCGGATTTCTCTTTCAATTCGAAATGACGGTGTTGACTTATGCAGCTGAAGCAGTGTTGTATATATGTTCTATTAATTTTGCGTATCTATAATCGATTTAGCATTCTCTTAAGGCTATTATTGCTGGTAGTTCAATGGTATCGAATACTTTTCGAAAATTAATAAAAACTAATACCAATGGTTTATTATACTCTATAACTTTTTCGATCAATATTTTTAGCGTTAGAAGGTGATCATTTGGACTAAAACCGGTTCGGAATCCCGCTTGCTCCCCCGTTTGATAAAAATCTAATTTGGCTTTTAGGTGTATTGAGATTATTTTCATGAAGAGCTTATATAGGTGAGAAAATAAGCTGATTGGTTTGTAATTTGAAATATTAGTTATGTCACCTTTTTTGTGTAAAAGAATCATGATGGAGTTGCTCCAAGCTTGTCTCCTATCTTCACGGCTTCTATCACAACCGTAGCTTCGCCAGCTAATTTGTTATTTTTCATTTGTTTTAAGCTATTTTTTGTTTCTTCTAAGGTTATGTCTGGCAAATCTTTAGATCCTTGATTTAGAACTTTCCTCTCTCGAACCTGTCTTTCTCTTCCGTTCATGTGTTTGCTTTTATATAATTCCCTGTAAAAGTTCTCTGCCATAGTTAAAAGCTCATGTCTAAAATTAACGCTGTTCTCATTCTTAAGTTTCAAGATTTCACGTTTTCCATTTGTTAGTTTATTCTTCAAGACTTTTCTGTTCTTATTTCGTTCAATTGTGTCTCTAATGATGTCTGTGTTGTATTTACTAACATCTTTTCTAATTTCTTTGGTTATTGTTCTATTCAATTGTTTGAATTCGTTTGAATATACGCTTCCATTATTGGTTCGTAGTTGTTTTCTTTTTTCTATAAGGTCTTTAATGTTTTGATTAAGTTTGTTGTTTCCATGGTTTCGTTTTAGACAGTGAATTTTTTCTACTTCTTTAATTGCTTTGGCTATGTTTGTATTAAAGGTTTCGATATCTGGTTCCTCTGCACGAGATCTCTTTAGAGCCGCCCGGACAGTATTCTCGTAAGCTTTAGGGTTAGCTGAAGTGTACCATTTAGTTGGTTTGGTTTTATTGATTAGTCGCACTCTTTATTTTTTCAGATTTATTTTGAGATTAGCTCTGACCAGTCTGTGGTCGCCCTAGTAGCGAAGGAATTCAGCACAGTGACATCGCTTACGATTTGTCGTTTATCAGTATTAATCAAAATTTATCTCATTTCTTGTGCCGCCGCTAGGCTCACGCAAGTCCATCGTCTGTGCGGCTTTTTCTTGAAAAAATTGTTCATAAGATATAGGTTGTTTTGTGGAAGAAAATTCAGCAGTTGCTGGCCCCATTCGTTTCTTCCATCAAGTCTAAATTTTCCTAGTGATGTTTCCAAGTCGTCTCGTTGGACTCATTACTGTGATGAATTAACTTAAGGTACCTTAAAATTAATTATGTACAGTGTATTTTTATTAACTACTATTTATGTTAATTTTGTTTTGAAAATCAGAACAAGATATTGATTGATTTTATTCATGTGTTTTCCCACATGAAAATTCAATAAAGATTTTTCCTGCTCTAACCGCGAAAACTATAGTGTAAATAGTTCATGTGGTTAGAAATTTTCGTGCAGTTAGAGAAGTTTGACAAACCAGTTAACCATCCCCCGAATGAAAGCTAGCGGTGTGGTTATTTTTGTCTTTTTCAATCCTACTCTTATTCTTTTTTATTTACAAAGTAATTTTTATTTGTCTTGCCTTATAAATAGTGTCAAGGTGACTATTATCTTTTATGCTATGATTATTTACCTTATTACTGGCGTTATTACATAGGTTAAGAAGTTGGAAAAGTATGAAACAGAAAGAAAAACTAATATTCTTTAAATCTGTCTGGAAGTTTGTGCACGTGCTCCGCACTGAAGAATGTAGTCTGTGGGTGTTTATTACAGGTACATAAATTGTCATAATTTGGGGGAAAGGATAAAGAAGAGTCGAAATTACGTCTACCACTGTGTTAAAAGCAAGAACGTCGGCTTGAGGTTGTCATGGAAAATAAATAAGAACGATAGTATTTCTTTCCCTTTTATTTTACATACCGTTATAAAAAAAAGAATAATCGTTAGTGATTTCTAAATATTTATGTTATTAAGAGAATAGGGGGAATATATTTGTCGTTGGTCCCCCCTTTTATTGCTCATGGTAAGGAACTTAAGACCCCAAACACTGCCTTATAGGGCGCAGACCAGCTAAGAAAGCTAAAAAACTAGACCTGCTGGTGTTGTAGTATGGCCTTTTATAACAGGAAACAAGGAAATGGTTTCACACAAACTAAGGAAATAATTAGTAATATTTATTTACTTTTGGCACAAAAAAAATACATTTTGTCACCAATAATTATTCAAAAATGGCTCTGTTAAAAGGGAATTCTCTTTTTTTTTTTTTTAAGTTCTCTTACTTTAAGGCCAAGGAGGGTAGAGTTTTGGCTGCAAAATCTAGTGATTTTATGTTTAACCCAGAAGGAACTGCCATGACAGATGGCATTTAAAATTTCAAATATTCTAGAAAATTATATAAATATTTTTATTTTTTAAATTAACCGTAAGAAAATACAATATAAATCGAATAATTAACACCATTGAAGAAAACAAAAATATGAAAGTACTGAAATCCAACATGTCAGACAGAACTAAAATAATAAAATTACAAGATAAAACAGGTAAAATAATAACCGACAGGAAGGAAATAACAGATGAAATAAAGGAATTCTACACAAAACTCTATTTCTCGACTATACCAAATCCAAATCAGCAGCAAAAACATATTCTCGATCGAAATTCCTGAGGTAAGTCGAAGTGAATTAGAAACTGCTTTAAAACAGATGAAGAATAAGAAATCCCAGCTGAAGATAAAATAACATCTGAAATATTGAAAATGAGAGGAAAATGAACTTTTTGAAGCGATACGGATATTATTAAACAAATGTATTGAAGAACAAAGAATACCTGTGCATTGGCAAAACAGTGTGAAAACCTTGAGAACTGTCGTTTCATCAGCTTGTTATCGCATTTGTACAACCTTTTTACTAAAATTGTCATAAACAGTCCAACAAATAAATTCGATGACTACCAACCAGTCGAACAGGCGGGCTTTCGCAAGGAATTTGGAACAACAGATCATATCCAGATGCTTTCATCGATTATAAGGTTTTCGACTGCTTGGAACATTGGACAATTATGCAGTTCTTAGCTTATGCCAGAATAGACTCAAGATATACTGAACTCCTAAAATTCATATATGAAAATGCAACATTAATGGTTAAATTAGATGAAGATCGAAAAACAGAACTCATAAAGATCACACAATTTCACCAAAATTGTTTATTCTGGCCTTAGGAAGATGAATTTAAAAGTCTTGAGTGAAAAGAGAAGGGAATTAAAATCGATGGCATATATTTACATCACTTGCAATTCGCAAGACAGCGGAAATACCAAGGCGAATTGGTCTCCGTTGTACTGCATTTTAAAAACTGGGATTAATTATAAAAAACAGACATATCCCCATGACCTTAAAAAAGAAAGTGTACGAGAGCTGCATACTTCCAGTAAGTATGTATGGGTTGGAAACTATGACCCTTACAAAAATATTCTTTGTTGACTCCAACGTCCTCAACGGGCCATGGAAAGATAGATGTTAGTTTACGAGAACACATTAAAAGCGAGGATATCAAACGAACAACAAGAATTACAAATATCAGTGAAAGTGGAAAAATTAAAGTGGCAATGCGCGAGGCATGTGGCTAGAACGAATAATGGTAGATGGTCAACAAAATTACTTAAATGGAGACTTTGGGAGAGCAGACGAAGAGCCGGAAGACCAATGAAGAGATGGACTGATGATATCAGGTTGATAGCAGGCAGTAGATTGCTCCATCTTGCACACGATAGAGACAATTGGAAGAAACTTGAAGAAGCCTATCTCCTGTAGTGGAGAAGCAGTACCTTATAAAGATAATAAAAATAAAGCCTATTATAGTTTAATATTTATTAATGAATGAATTATTATTTATTATCTTTAGCAGATTAAAAACATATATACTGCAATATAAACACTAAATTTGTAAAAGCACTGTGTTAGGACACTTTTTCGTAAAAAAATATTGAAATATATTATTCGACCAACGTAGATGCCAAAAGAACAATTTTTAGAATTTTCCTCTGTTTGCTTCATGCTTGATCGGCATATTCCGGCGTTACACTTAAACAGATGGTCGGATCGTCAAGAATTTATTCTGAACTAAGTTGGGAATGTGGAATCTTTGGCACAATGACACTACTCAGTATATATCACCACTACACCAAACACTTTATTTCTGCACTCGACGCGCGTTTCGCTAACCATGTAAGCTTCATTAGAAGCGATGACAAACTAAAGCTAAACTACAAATCTACCCTATTTATACTTAGCCTAACCCTTGAATTAGTCAGGCGGAACTAATGGCATGGGCGAGGCCATCAGTTCCAGGCAAGTAACCAGTAGGGGGGAACTATAAGGAATAGGTCCTCTGTGTTTATTTACACTACTTTTACATTTTATAATTTCCATACTTTCGTATAACAATCTCCTATCAGATACATTTCTATTAGATTATCTAATATTACAATATGATCGATCAGCTTCAAAGGCATGTTCGGCAATGTTAGACTTTTCTGTTCTACTGTATTTTAAGTGTGCTAAATGTTCTTTAAATCGTGTTTTAATTGACCTTTTAGTTTGCCCAACATACTTTTTGTCACAATCATTACAACTAATTTCATAAATTCAGCTTTTCTCACAATTAGGAATCTTATCTTTGGGATTTCCTAAGATATTCCTCAGATTGTCTGATGACTTATAGACTAAGGTGAGGCCTGCCTTATTAAATACCTTATTGAGTCCTCTGCTATATTTCGGATTATATGGTATGGAGACATACTTGGTGTTATTTTCTTCGCGTGTAAAAATGGTGGAATTTTCAATATTTAACCTGAACTTATGTCTATTTATTAGCTTGTTTACTAAGTCATCGTCATAACTCTTAACTCTAGTTATATTTCTAATACGATTCCTTTCATTATTGAAGTTTACTCTATTCAGAGGAAAAGTGACCAAGCGATGAACTAAAAAATGTAATGCTGCTAATTTGTGTTGTCTGCAATGAAATGAATCATTAGGAATATATCTATCTGTTACTGTGTCTTTCCTATAGATATCAAATTCTAATCTAACATGGTTAGCGAAACGCGCGTCGAGTGCAAAAATAAAATGTTTGTTGTAGTGGTGATATATATCGAGTAGATTTATTCTGAAAATTTTAGTAAATTTCCAATTTCTTGCGCTCCCCTGTATTTATCAGATGTTGGTCTGTAGTGTGGAGCTTATAATTGCCACACATAACTCTTACACCCTTTATAAAAAATGCATAAAACTTAAAACGCCTAAAATCTGTTAGCAGGGCTACAAGGTTTCTCGAAAAAACCGATTTAAATATTTCACGAGACATGAATTTTTTAATGTTGTACAGTGATGAGGTCAAGCGCTTAATATCATCCGTTGGCGTCGCATTATTAAGAAACCTTATCTTGTGAAATATTTGCGACTACATGGGGAAGATGCATTTTTAGATATTATTTAATTATTACAAAAATTCCCTAACGTCTCAAAGATTTGCGTCAAATTTTGATAAACAAAAGAAATGTGGGAGAGAGTCAGTAAAGTTAAAGAAAAACTTTATACTTTGGTGTCAAAGTTTCGCATGTAAAAGCTCTTTCGGGTTCTACAGAGTTAACCAGAAAACCGGAACTTAAAATTTTATTATAAAATTATTACAACTCGTTGCACAATAGAAAGATTTTGCAACGCTTATTTTTACATGCCTCTGTCCTTATCGTTATCTCAAGTGTGCGCAGTATTAATGCGAAGGAATTATAAGGTTAGGATAGTATTCATCTTCTATAAGCTTAGGGGATTTTTTTTTCATTTATCTCATGGTTAAGCACAGTATTTGATGGGTCAACACAAGTTTCTAAATTAAATTTGTATTTAGCAGGTTTCTATCACTTCCTTTAATATTTCCAAGGTAATACGAAAGTGCGATAAACAAAATTTCATTTGAAATTAGACACTACACACACTATAATGGCATTGTGCCAAAGACTGCAAAATCCCAACATAACCTGAACACTAATTAACTGTTGTCGGTGCTATTTGCAATAAATATTATCATTTCAATTTTACTGTATTTTCTTAGTGGTTTGTATTCCTAAGTAGGAAAAAATCAGGCCCAACCATAATAGCGATAAGAATAACGAACTTCTCATTTATTCCTAAATAATCGTTATCTTTAATAAAGGATTCTCTTATTTTGTTTCAATACCGTGCAAACTCCGAATGGTGGGTGCATGCTTCAAATAACGATAACAACTGAGTCTTTATATTTAATATCTTCCTTTATTACTGCACAAGCTTCAAACGATGGGCGCATGCTTGAAATAAAGATAAAGATAGTGGTCTACCAAAATAAGCTTTGCAAAATCTCTCTATTGCCACATTACTGTTTGTAGGTAAAAGACCCACCTTGTACTTCTAACACTCGTTACAAGGTATAAATTCATAAACTTACCTTTCCTGACCAGCAGTATCCCATATCTCAAACTTGACCGTGGTGTCGTCCAAACAAATCGTCTGAGTTAGAAAAGCGGCCCCAATTGTACTTTCTTGATATTCATGGAACTGGCCTTTGACAAACCGGAGGACTAAGCTTGACTTGCCTACCGCACTTTCGCCTAACAGCACCAATTTGAACTGACAGATCTTGCCCTGAGTTTGACCGTTTGGCCGTTGGGCTGTACCTGATCTATTGGCCATTTTTTCTAAAAAAGAATTCAATATCTCAATGACAATTACTGCCCTTAATACCCTATTATTACATTTTTTTGCATAGGTAATAACTGAGCATATGACATAATATTGGCTTTAGTGACTAATTTTAAATCCTTTTATAGGTATAAATAGAATCACAGGGGAATAAAGTTTTCAAGTCAACTCTATATAGCATGTTACAAATTTCAGTATACCCAACATGTTTATAAGATGTTTGCCTAAACAACGTGTAATTTGGTTGTCTAAAATTTCTATTGAGTTACATAATCTTATAGTAAATAATAACATAATTCAGTTATCTTAGCGTTGTTACGCGGAAACGGAGTAAAGTAACTTCTTTCATACGAGAGGTTGCAATTTACTTCGTACTTTTCTACTTACCGCCCGCAATGAAATTTTAAATGGATGATTAATTTGACGGGAAATGATTGCATGAATGACTCTTTTTACTTCCGTTGTGAATGGGAAGTATTGTATTCATGGAAAAAAACAATTTTTGGTTTTCTTCGTGTTTCAAGACTCCTAGATCGCGGAAAATATATTTTACCATTTTCGTCGGTCTCTCTGTTTGTCCAAATGTTGGCACGTTAACGGTCGAACTAAATAATATATCGATTTCAAACTCGGAACAAATATAATACTTGAATTAACAGAGAAGCCTATAGTTTTGGAAACTTCCGGGAAGGGGAGATGAAAGGTGGTGTGTGTAAAATATGGTATAGTTCTAATCTCTGAATTAATTCTCTTAGTGGACAAATGGTTATTTATATTCAAACATACATACATACATACATACATACATACATACATACATACATACATACATAGATATATATATATATATATATATATATATATATATATATATATATATTTATATATATATATATTTATATATATATATATATATATATATATATATATATTTATATTATATATATATATATATATATATATATATATATATAATATATTATTTATATATATATATATATATATATATATATATATATATATATATATATATATATATATATATATATATATATATATATATATATATATATATATATATATATATATATATATATATATATATATATATATATATATATATATATATATATATATATATATATATATATATATATATATATATATATATATATATATATATATATATATATATATATATATATATATATATATATATATATATATATATATATATATATATATATATATATATATATATATATATATATATATATATATATATATATATATATATATATATATATATATATATATATATATATATATATATATATATATATATATATATATATATATATATATATATATATATATATATATATATATATATATATATATATATATATATATAGGCTGGTTTGAAAAGTCCGTGCAAAAATAAAAACTACTTATGTGTTTGGGGCAAAAATAAACCTTTTTTTTTAGGCTTATACACTTCGTCCAACGATTTTCGACATTCCGAATAATAGGATCCAAATCTGCAAAATATTTTCAATCGCCTCCTCGTTTGAATAAAATCTTTGTCCCGCCAGCCATTTCGGGGAACAAATAGTAGTCCCAATAACGATGAATAATAATCCACAACTGCTGAGGTGTGTGCTAAAGGACTTTTTGTGGGCAATCGCGAGCGTTTTTTCTTGCAGCTCGGTTTTCAAACGGTTTTCCAGTTTTACCCTTTTCCAGATAGTCGATGAGGATTATCCCTTGCGAATCCCAAAAGACAGTCGCCATAACCTTTCCGGCCGAAGGAAAGGTCTTCGCCTTGGTAACCCATTGTTTAGATTGTTGTTTTGTCTCAGGAGTATAGTAATGTATCCATGTTTCATCCACAGTGACGAAACGACGCTTAAAGTCCTCCGGATTCTTCTGGAACAGCTGCAAACCATCCTTGCAACACTTCACACGATTCCGTTTTTGGTCAAGCGTGAGCAATCGCGGCACCCATCTTGCGGATAGCTTTCTCATGTCCAAATGTTTATGCAAAATATTATGTACCCGTTCAGTCGAGATGCCCACAGCACTAGCAATCTCACGCACCTTAACTCTTCTGTCATCCATCACCATATCATGGATTTGATCAATGATTTCTGGAGTCGTAACCTCCACAGGCCGTCCAGAACGTTGTGTCCTTGTGCCCATATGGCCAGTCCGAAAATTTTGAAACCACTTATAAACTGTTCTAATCGAAGGTGCAGAGTCACCATAATGTTTATCAAGCTTCTCTTTAGTCTCCTGAGGCGTTTTGCCTTTCATAAAGTAATGTTTAATCACCACCCGAAATTCTTTTTCGTCCATTTCTTGAAAATCACTCGACTTCCTTGATTCACACGAATGCCAAACACAAAGAAATAGACCAATATGGCTGAAACTTGGTGTGCGTTCATTCAAGAGATGCTACTAACTAAACATGACCTCGATACGCGCCGGTGGTGCCATCTCTCGGACTTTGCACGGACTTTTCAAACCAGCCTCGTATATATATATATATATATATATATATATATATATATATATATATATATATATATATATATATATATATATAGGGTGCTCCATATGTATGGAATAATGATTCCACGGCATTCATTAATCAGTGTATCAAAAACATGTTTAAATAAAAGTTACAGGGTTTTATACGGCGCACATGCTGACATTGACAATAAAATGTTTTGAACTGTCAGTTTGAAGTAATTATTATCTTAAATTTTTTGAATGAAAAGCCCTGTATATTATTTTATTTTTGAGTCCTGCTAAAAATTCTAGATATTATCTGTCTAACATACCATATGTCTAAATTGAACTGTTTTGGAATTATTGATATTTGAAATTAAGGAGATCAAATTAATTTTTTCTTTAAGACGGCTGGTGTCAAACATTTACTGTCAGGTAATGACTTAACGCGTCAAAAAATGATTTATTGGCGAAAATGTTTATTGCTGCATTTTGTGAAACCGAAATTTGAGCGTAATATCATAATGGTACATTTAACAGAAACTGAAAGAATCACTTTGTTAATGATGGTTGGTTACGGAGACCGTAGGAGAACACAACAGGAGGTGTGTGATCTTTTTATCGCAGAATATCCGAATCGAGAACTTATTACCCAATCCGTAGTTAACAAAACATTAAAACGATTTAGACAATCAGGTCATGTTAAGGATTGTTCTGGCTGTATGGAGATTTTCTGTAATTTCTAATAAAACATCTCGCTTGTTTTAACTTTTGGAGGTCCAGATCGAGCAACGCATAGAAATTGTAAAAATTTTGCAGAGAGGGTTCGAAAAGCCAGCATTCCTTTTGGTCATCATAACGTACCATCTCGCAACACTGTGGTGCAGTTAATCAAAAAATTTGAGGTTAATGGTTCACCAGTGGCCGTCATCGTACCGGCCGGTCGAATGAAAACATAGCCGCAGTGAGTGCGAGTGTTGACGAAAGTCCTTCCACCTCGATTCGCCATTGTACTCAGCAGTTGAACATTCCATGATGCTCTGTGCAGCGAATTTTGACGAAAGATCTGCATTTGCATGCTTACAAGATCCAACTGGCACAGTTGGATATTGGAGCATGGTGATTTTTCGAAGAAAATCATCTTCACCGATGAGGCGCATTTTCAACTTAGTGGCTACAAAAATCAACAAAACTGTCGAATTTGGTGGACCAAAAATCCCTAAGTGATCCAACAGCTTCCCAGGCATCCACCATGAACCGCTGTTTGGTGTGGATTTTTGGTTAGAGAAGTGATTGGGCCGTACTTTTTCGAGAATGCTGCTGGAAATGCGATTACCGTCAATGGTATTCATTATCGTGACATGATAACCAACTTTTTATGAAATGAATTGAACGGCATGGACTTGGAAGAAATATTCTATCAACAAGATGGCGCAACCTGCCACACTGCGGGCGAAACAATGCAGTTAATGGAGACGAAGTTTCATGGTCGTGTTATATCGCGCCGGGGCAATGTGAATTGGCCATTGAACTTTTTTCTTTGGGGTTTTCTGAAAAGAAAAGTGTATGCCAATGATCCATAGACCATTCCGGAGCTCAAGGAAGAAATTAGACGCACCATTAATGAAATTAGTCCGCAATTATGCCAAAATGTTATTGAAATTTTCGTCAAAAGAGTGAACGTTTGCAAGCAGGGTCGAGGTGGCCATTTATCGGATACAGTAATACCCCGCTTAGCGCGACCCCGTTATGCGCGGTTTCACTATAACGCGAATTTCAAATTTCGCGCTCATGTAGTCATTAACTTCTCTATGGTCGCGGGGGGATCCCCGCTTTCTCTGAATATTCTCTTTGAAGAATTGGGAATTCCCTGTCCTTCGACTTTGTTCTATGGGGATTTCCTCGTTCGTTTCGTGTGTTCATTTGTTCCGTAATGTTAGTTCGGTCGGCTGGCAGTTTTGTTTTAATATTTATTGGAGATACATACATACATAATTTAACCCTACGTTAAAAATGCCGCCTGTAAAGAAAAAAGAGCGTAAAAGCGTCACTTTGGAATTGAAGATGAAAGTGTTAAGAAGAATGGAAAATGGAGGCAAAGCAACAATTGTTGGGAGAGATTTTGGACTCTCAGAATCGACTGTGAGAACGATTTATAAAAATCGGGAAAAAATTAAAATCTCCAGCGAAGGTTCAACACCTATAAGTGCAACAAAACTTTCTCGTTCGAGATCATCTATCTTAGAAAGAATGGAGAAATTACTGTCAGTCTGGATCGAAGATTTGAATAAGAAGAACACACCACTAAGTCAAGATCTCATATGCACAAAAGCAAAATCTTTGTATGAGATGCTGAAAACAAAAGAAGGAGAAGGGAGTGCCACTCCGACTTTTGCTGCCAGCAGAGGCTGGTTCCATCGGTTCAAGCAGCGTTCTAATCTTCACAATATCCACATAACAGGCGAGGCGGCCAGCGCGGACATTCAAGCTGCAGCTGAGTTTCCAGACAAGTTTCAAGACTTCGTTAGACGAGAGAAAATTCCTGCTTGTCTCATCTTCAATGTTGATGAGACCGCACTTTACTGGAAAAAAATGCCATCTCGAACATTCATTTCTAAGGAAGAACGTCAAGCCAGTGGTTTCAAAGCTGCGAAAGATCGACTAACACTTCTGCTGGGTGGTAATGCCACTGGTGATTTCAAACTGAAACCTTTACTAGTGTACCATTCAGAAACACCCCGTGCAATGCGAGGCACAGACAAGACAAGTCTACCAGTTGTGTGGCGATCAAACAGAAAGGCGTGGGTTACACGGGAAATTTTTCAAGAATGGTATTCTAATAGTTTTTGCCCATCAGTCAAATCATACTGTGACAGAAATGGGCTTGAACCTAAAGTTATATTACTCTTAGACAATGCCTCAGGACATCCAACCTCACTTGATACGCCCAGAGACTTAAAAGTGTACGTAAAGTTCCTTCCACCAAACACTACGTCAATATTACAACCTATGGACCAGGGAGCAATAGCAAACTTCAAAGCTTATTACCATCGCCGCACTTTTAGCCAACTAATTCATGAAACTGACGGGGAAGGAAGACAGTCTATGCGAGAGTGGTGGAAGTCATACAACATTATGAAGTCTATTCACAACATAGAAGAGGCTTGGAAGGAAGTTAAAATGAGTTGTATGAATGGGGTGTGGCGTAATCTTTGGCCAGATGTAGTGGAAGCACCTAGAAGAATTGTCCAGATGCAGAGACAAGTGCTTGAAGACATTGCTGCAATGATTGAGGGGTCTGAACTTGAAGATGTCACGGTAGAAGATCTCGTAGAACTTGTAGCAACGCACGACGATCCTATTAGCAATGAAGATCTGATCGAGTTACAGAATAATCCTATCTACGATGAGGAAGAACAAGTAGAAGAGAAAGTTTTATCTTCAGGGGAAATACAAGATGCACTTTCAAAAATTTATTCAGGTTTGGACATATTGCAGAGTATAGACAATAATGATGACCGTGTCTTGACCGTGTGTCAAACAATTAAAAACAGTGTTGGGTGTTATGAACGTATTTTACAAGAACGTAAACAAAACGTTACCCAAAAGACAATAGATGTATTTTTCCGTAAAAAATAAGAGTATGTATTGCATAAAGTGTTCTTAGAATTAAAGTGATTGATTAAAATGATTTGTATTTTTTTGTATTAAATTTTGACTATGTTTAATCATAAACCTCGATATACGCGAATTTCAGTTAACGCGATTTTTTTCGGAACGTATCCCTCGCGTAAAGCGGGGTATTACTGTATTGTGTTCCACACATAACCTCCATGTTTGTACCTTACATTAAAATAAAAGCATTCGTACTTTTCAAATAAATAATACGTTTTATTAAGAAATTAAAATGTCAGGTCATTTTGAGACACCCTTTACCTTGTGTATATAGAGAATTCAAAAACGTTAGCCCGGTCGCAAATTATTAAATTAAAAGATAGTTTAGCATTTCGGCTCATAATGACAAGGTACCTAAAAAATAGCAAAAATCCAAATATTTTCGGATCTATCTTTTTTTAGTGTTCCGTATGGCACACTTATAAGATCACTTCGGTGTTTTATATCCCTCTGTCTGTCACACCCGATTTTCTCCGAAACTATTTGACACAGAAAGTTGAAATTTGGTACTAATATAGGAATTGATGGCTTCATCACAGCTGTGTAGTTTTGAAAGTTAAATTTGGACTTACGGGGTTAGTTTTGGGGGGTGAAATCGGAAGTGAAAATTTTTTTTTACCAGGTCATCGAGTGGGGTGTCCAATGAAAACGAGTTCAAAAATATATATAATGTAAACCCTGCACACACATTTCATGTATTATTTTTAAAAAACCGCGAAAAATCGCTGCCCCCCTTATCTCGAAAAGTACTGATCAAAAATTTTGAAAACATTCTGGAATATTCTTCACAGGGTGTAGATTAAACGAAAATTATCACGAGTGCATTACCTTTAATAATTTATCTAGTATATATAAAAAAAAATTTCAGGGTCATCATTTTTCTGTAAAGATCGGAAAAAAAACTTTGTTGAAAAATTCATTTGGCGTGTGTTTTGTGAAATCACTGATCATTTTATACCTCCGTAACAAAAATTTTTATTTTAAAAGCAATCACCGTACGGAACACTAATTGCGAAAGTCCAACTTGCACTTGACCGGTTATTTTATGGGCACGGTACACGTGCTGTAGGGAGTCCCAAAAGCGTTACAGGAGTAATGCGTGTCTATAATAAAGTTTTTAAAACAGTCACAAATAAAAATTCTTAATATTTGTTAAAATACGAAGTTTAATGATGTTCAAGCTTGAAAAGACTAAAAAAGACATGAAGATCAGTTAGTTATTTAAAAAAAAGACCCCGAACATTAATTAGTAATAAATTAACCTCCGAAAAAAGTCCAACAAAATGATCAATCATACTCTCTCTAACTGTATTAATCTCAAAGTTTTTATGGCTAATCTGTAGTAAATGTTAAACGTCTTTAAATTTTAAAAATATACTGGCAAAATTGAAAGCAAGTTTAATTTTAGACTGTTTATTTTATAAACAAAAAATCATTGTTTAAAAGAATGTATAGGATATATTTAAATTTTACTCTACAATTAACGGACTACCATATTTACAAAACAATAAATCGTTTTAATGGTGCCTTTTTTAGTTACCTTCTAAAGGTCTTCTTAACACATAATTGATTGTGTGAGGCCAACAATAATAGAAATTTTAAAAGGATAACGGATGAAATTATGATGAAAGTTTGAACTAAGATTGTCCAACAACATTGACTATCTAAGGATGTATGGGTAAACCTTAATAATACTTTTCTGAAGTTACAATATGGGTTACAAAAATTCAACAAAAGTGCGTTTTTGTATATTATTTTATAAACAAAAAAGCATTGCTTAAAATAATGTCTAAAATATTTTATTTTTGCTTAACAACTAAACCGACGATATTTTCAAAACAATAATAATTTCTATGTACTTTACGCTCATTATTGATACCTTCTTTTTTAGTTAAACTCTGTGAGGTCAAGGCTTGATAGGGATGTTGAGGTAAACAGTAGGCTTATATCACCCACATTAATTTTCTAGGTTATTTTTAACATAATCCTATTAATAAATTAAGAAAAATTTTAAAAGCTTGAGCTTAAATGGAAATCTCTTGGATTTTTAGCGTAATTCAGCAAGAGTGAGAAAATCGATAAAAATTTTCAAAATAAAAACAATAATAATATTATTAAATAATTACATAAAAACGAAAAAAGGATTAAACAAAAACCCACTATTTAATGTATGTAGCCAGGGTCTACATACATACATATATATATATATATATATATATATATATATATATATATATATATATATATATATATATACAGTAATACCCCGCTTTACGCGAGGGATACGTTCCGAAAAAAATCGCGTTAACTGAAATTCGCGTATATCGAGGTTTATGATTAAACATAGTCAAAATTTAATACAAAAAAATACAAATCATTTTAATCAATCACTTTAATTCTAAGAACACTTTATGCAATACATACTCTTATTTTTTACGGAAAAATACATCTATTGTCTTTTGGGTAACGTTTTGTTTACGTTCTTGTAAAATACGTTCATAACACCCAACACTGTTTTTAATTGTTTGACACACGGTCAAGACACGGTCATCATTATTGCCTATACTCTGCAATATGTCCAAACCTGAATAAATTTTTGAAAGTGCATTTTGTATTTCCCCTGAAGATAAAACTTTCTCTTCTACTTGTTCTTCCTCATCGTAGATAGGATTATTCTGTAACTCGATCAGATCTTCATTGCTAATAGGATCGTCGTGCGTTGCTACAAGTTCTACGAGATCTTCTACCGTGACATCTTCAAGTTCAGACCCCTCAATCATTGCAGCAATGTCTTCAAGCACTTGTCTCTGCATCTGGACAATTCTTCTAGGTGCTTCCACTACATCTGGCCAAAGATTACGCCACACCCCATTCATACAACTCATTTTAACTTCCTTCCAAGCCTCTTCTATGTTGTGAATAGACTTCATAATGTTGTATGACTTCCACCACTCTCGCATAGACTGTCTTCCTTCCCCGTCAGTTTCATGAATTAGTTGGCTAAAAGTGCGGCGATGGTAATAAGCTTTGAAGTTTGCTATTGCTCCCTGGTCCATAGGTTGTAATATTGACGTAGTGTTTGGTGGAAGGAACTTTACGTACACTTTTAAGTCTCTGGGCGTATCAAGTGAGGTTGGATGTCCTGGGGCATTGTCTAAGAGTAATATAACTTTAGGTTCAAGCCCATTTCTGTCACAGTATGATTTGACTGATGGGCAAAAACTATTAGAATACCATTCTTGAAAAATTTCCCGTGTAACCCACGCCTTTCTGTTTGATCGCCACACAACTGGTAGACTTGTCTTGTCTGTGCCTCGCATTGCACGGGGTGTTTCTGAATGGTACACTAGTAAAGGTTTCAGTTTGAAATCACCAGTGGCATTACCACCCAGCAGAAGTGTTAGTCGATCTTTCGCAGCTTTGAAACCACTGGCTTGACGTTCTTCCTTAGAAATGAATGTTCGAGATGGCATTTTTTTCCAGTAAAGTGCGGTCTCATCAACATTGAAGATGAGACAAGCAGGAATTTTCTCTCGTCTAACGAAGTCTTGAAACTTGTCTGGAAACTCAGCTGCAGCTTGAATGTCCGCGCTGGCCGCCTCGCCTGTTATGTGGATATTGTGAAGATTAGAACGCTGCCTGAACCGATGGAACCAGCCTCTGCTGGCAGCAAAAGTCGGAGTGGCACTCCCTTCTCCTTCTTTTGTTTTCAGCATCTCATACAAAGATTTTGCTTTTGTGCATATGAGATCTTGACTTAGTGGTGTGTTCTTCTTATTCAAATCTTCGATCCAGACTGACAGTAATTTCTCCATTCTTTCTAAGATAGATGATCTCGAACGAGAAAGTTTTGTTGCACTTATAGGTGTTGAACCTTCGCTGGAGATTTTAATTTTTTCCCGATTTTTATAAATCGTTCTCACAGTCGATTCTGAGAGTCCAAAATCTCTCCCAACAATTGTTGCTTTGCCTCCATTTTCCATTCTTCTTAACACTTTCATCTTCAATTCCAAAGTGACGCTTTTTACGCTCTTTTTTCTTTACAGGCGGCATTTTTAACGTAGGGTTAAATTATGTATGTATGTATCTCCAATAAATATTAAAACAAAACTGCCAGCCGACCGAACTAACATTACGGAACAAATGAACACACGAAACGAACGAGGAAATCCCCATAGAACAAAGTCGAAGGACAGGGAATTCCCAATTCTTCAAAGAGAATATTCAGAGAAAGCGGGGATCCCCCCGCGACCATAGAGAAGTTAATGACTACATGAGCGCGAAATTTGAAATTCGCGTTATAGTGAAACCGCGCGTAACGGGGTCGCGCTAAGCGGGGTATTACTGTATATATATATACACATATATATATATATATATATATATATATATATATATATATATATATATATATATATCTATATACATATATATATATATATATATATATATATATATATATATATATATATATATATATATATATATATATATATATATATATATATATATATATATATACATATATAGATATATATATATATATATATATATATATATATATATATATATATATATATATATATATATATATATATATATATATATATATATGTATATACATACATACATAACAATCGGAAGTTTAACTACTGGGAAACGCCCTTATAAGGAGCACTTCCGATTGTTTGTTGCCAGTGCCCTGTTACTGTCCTTCCTCTTTCTTATTTATATATATATATATATATATATATATATATATATATTATATTATATGTATATATATATATATATATATATATATATATATATATATATATATATATATATATATATATATACAGCCTTGGCCAAAAGTATTAGGCACACCTAATAAACACATGAAACTCATAAAATATTAAAAAAAAGACTAATTCTTTTAACAATACTATAGGCGGCGCTGTCAAAAGCTAATTTAAACAAAGACAATCTCTTTTACAAGTCCATAAAACATCTGGCCCACAAAATTGTGATAATGAGGTTTTTGAAAAATATTTTTAATGTTTTATCAGTCTCTTTTTACTACTTGTAGTGTCAAGAAGCTTCCGTGCGTGTTTTATTTGTGAACTGGACATTCTTATATTTGAGAAATTCCTGAGAAAAGTAAGCTTGGTATCAAAAAAACGAATTAAAATTCAAACCCTACATAAATAAGGCAAGTCCCAAGTAGAAATATCCAAGTTAGTGAAATGTTCCCGGTGAGCAGTGTAATGTGCTATTAAAAGATTTGTGGAGACTGGCTCCCATGCCAACAAAATGAGAACGGGCAGAAAACGTAAGACTAATGAGCGACAGGACAGAAAACTCATTCGCGAGTCTATTAAAAATCGAAAAAAAAACATCATTTGAGCTCGCTGCAACTCTGTCGGAAGAGATTGGGATGCCGATTGGTTCTCGAACGGCAAGGAGAAGACTGACAGAAGCTAGATTAAGAGGGTGCAAAGCTAGAAAGAAGCCTTGGAGTTCAGAGACCAATAGGAAGAAACGCTTAGAGTAGGCTCTGAAGCACCAACATTTTAGCGAAGAGGATTGGTCTAATGTTGTAAGGTCCAACGAATCCAACTTTGAGGTAAGTTTTTATATGATTTATTTTAACAAATAACCACATACAATTAATCTTGATTTAATCCGTTTTAGTCAAAATAATAACTAATTTTTTAACTGAGTATTTTTTCTATTCTTACAGCTATTCGGAACGTCAGGTGTGACATTCGTGAGGCGGCGTGTCGGCGAGGAATACCATCCAGATTGCGTGGGTACCTAGTGTAAAACACGGAGGAGGCAGCATTATGATCTGGGGCTGCATGGCTGCTAAAGGTGTCGGCGAAATGTTCGTTTGTGAAGGCTGCATGAACAGCCAAAAGTACATAAATGTACTAGAAACTGTACTGATGCCTTCGCTAACGCGCATTTTTGACGACACTAATTTAGACGACATCAAATTCCAGCAAGATAATGCACCTTGGCATAAATCAGCGGCTACGATGCGCTGGTTTAGAAACAATAACATTGTCTTGTTGGATTGGCTGGCGCAGTCTCCAGACCTAAACCCTATAGAGCCTCTTTGGGGTATTCTGAAGCGCAAGATACGGGAGCATAGCATAACATCAAAAGCAGCGCTAATAAGAGCTTTGATGGATGAGTGGGATGCCATAAGTACAACTGAATGTACTAGGCCTGTACGCAGCATGCCCCAAAGAATTGCTGCTGTAATTAAAGCTAAGGGCGGACACACCAAATATTTATTTATTTCATAATTTTACCTCAATATACGATTTTACAAAACATACGAATTTAATTTTTTTACCCTGAAACACAAGAAATGAAGTAAATTGTAGGGTGCCTAATACTTTTGGCCAAGGCTGCATATATATATATATATATATATATATATATATATATATATATATATATATATATATATATGTGTATATATATA
This sequence comes from Pachyrhynchus sulphureomaculatus, assembly GCA_019049505.1. Lineage (NCBI taxonomy): Eukaryota > Metazoa > Arthropoda > Insecta > Coleoptera > Curculionidae > Pachyrhynchus > Pachyrhynchus sulphureomaculatus. Next base: position 68,048,610 of record CM032447.1, on the reverse strand, counting down.
TATATGTATATATATATATGTATATATATATATATATATATATATATATATATATATATATATATATGTATATATATATATATATATATATATATATATATATATATATATATATATACATATGTATATATATATATATATATATATATATATATATATATATATATATATATATATATATATATATATATATATATATATATATATATATATATATATATATATATATATATATATATATATATATATATATATATATATATATGTATATATATATATATATATATATATATATATATATATATATATATATATATATATATATATATACAGTGCCACCTCGATAATCCGGATCTCCATTAAAGCGGATTCTTTAATAATCCGGACAAACATTTCTACTGCATTGTGTACTTTATAATCCGGATTTGATAGTACTAGGTAATCCGGACCTACTTAATTTAAACTACATCGGAAAACTGAAATCGATAGTGAGGGGATTCCCCTAACTTCCAGTCTAATATATCTGGGATTCACACAAACTGTAGGTGCCTTTGATTTGCCTACAACGCATCGCGTATCGCGTCTAAAGGTTAAGGTCTTTGTAGTTGTTTGTTTATTGTCACAAGTACAACATACCTACGTTCTATTTTACTTTATGTGGTTCATATAAGTATGTAAACGTTTTTTTTTTTACGTACATGTACCTACATATTAAAATGCCTTCTAAAAGAAAACATATTACACTAACAATAAAACAAAACTCCGATATATCAGAAAGACTAGTTCTTGGTGAATGCGGAAAAGTGTTGGCAAATGAAAACGGGGTAGGAACATCCACGATTTCGGATATAAAAAAGAAGCAAGGGAAAATCAAAAGGTATGTATATATGATTTATTTTAAAGATAATTTTGGACACTCGCTATGGACGTGTAACTTCTTTTAGATTGCGGCACAATTTGCTTTCCACGAATGAAGAAATGAAAGGTAAAGCCTGAAATTTTTCTTTTAGTATTTTTTTGGTTAATTCGTAAATATTTTGAACAGATGTTTCAGATATGCTGAATGTTCTCACTGAGCAGAATCTCACGAACGTGGAAATATGTAATTGGCTTGAAAATGATGAAGATTTGTTACCACTGGAAGACATAGATGATACAGATGAAGAACACGAGAGTGATAATGAAGGTTCAGAGTTAAATACTAATACAAACCAGACTGTTAAGAACACTGTGAAGAATGATGAGGTAGTTAAAAGTTTCAATGTGTGCATGAGATGGGCAGAAGAAAATGATATCCCTCTAAGTGATGTTCTTGTACCTCAAAGATTAAAAGAAATAAGATAAAACTTGATAAGATATACTTCTATTTTAAATATTATTCTATGTATCTACTGTTTTTTAGTTGTTTCGTAATAAATGATTCGTTTTTTAATATAAATAATGTCCTGCTTCAGTAATTTGAATTATTTACTAATTCGGATCACCGCGGTTTTAATTAGTCCGGATTATCGAGGTCGCACTGTATGTATATGTATATGTGTATCTATATATATATATATATATATATATATATATATATATATATATATATATATAAATATATATAAATATAATCACTGATTCGGAGTCTAAAAAGGAAATATATTTTCCGAAGAGGCCATAAATTAAAATCGGTTAATAAATAAAGAAAATATTACAAAAATAATATGAAAGAATTTCCTTTTCAGTCATTAAAACTCTCACAGATTGTAGCATTTAAGAAGCTATTTTGAAATTGGTAAAATATAAATAACATAATTTGCTGAATTTTTTTCAAGGGTATAATAAAAGCAGTCGAAAATTGATTTGAGGTACTTTACTACTTTTAGGTGTACAAAAAATATTTTTTTATCTTTTTAATTCAAAATAACCTCTTTAGAATCCAAGACGACAAAGCACCTTTTATGCGAGGCCTGAAATGGGCAAAACAAATGCTCCTGTAGCTTTTGACTTAGAATAAAAAATCAAGAAATTTTCATTATATATGTCAAAAACTAGTGGATAATGAACGGATTTTGCGATAAGTTACCAGGTGTACAAATACGAAATGAGGATTTCAGACAACAGATGGTGCACCAATGCAGTTTGTGCTATAAAGATTTGACACTGCGCCAACAAGTGTCAGACGCGCACGAGTGATAAATTGGAAAAGCGTGTGCATAGTGTTGTGTTGTTGTGTTCAATATATCGAAATTTATACCGAACAAAGAGCATTAATTTTTTGTTTTCGTTTGAAGAAAACTGCTGTTGAATCATACCAATTACTTCGAAAAGCTTATGGTGAACATGCTCCATGGCAAGATACGTGTGAACGATGATTTCGACGTCTCAAAAGTGGTGACTTTGATGTTGCAGACAAGGAACGTGGAAAACCGCCAAAAAATACGAAGATGTGGAATTGCAAGCATTGTTGAACGAAGATGATTCGCAAACACAAAAAAACTCGCCGAGCAATTGGGCGTTAGGCAACAAGCTGTTTCCAATCGGCTACGAGAAATGGGAAAGATTCAGAAGCCGGTAGATGGGTACCACAGGCAAATGGAAAAGCGTAAAAACACGTGTCACATTTTACTCGCTCGGTACAAAAGGAAATCGTTTTTGCATTGTATAGTTACAGGGGATGAAAAGTGGATTTATTTTGAGAATCCCAAGCGCAAAAAATCGTGGATAGACCCAAGCGCACCATCCACATCGACCGCAAGACCGAATCGCTTTGGCAGAAAGACGATGCTCTGTGTTTGGTGGGACCAGAGGGGCGTGGACTATTATGAGCTGTTAAAAACCTGGGGAAACTGTTAATACTAAACTTGAAAAAAGGCCAGAATACCGAAAGAGACAACACAAAGTCATTTTTCTTCATGACAATGCTCCATCACATGCCGCAAAACCAGTTCGCGACACGTTGGAAGCACTCAGCTGGGAAGTTCTACCCCATGCGGCTTACTCACCAGACTTGGATCCTTCCGATTACCACTTGTTTGCATCGATGGGTCACGCACTTGCTGAGCAGCGCTTTGATTCGTACGAAGATGTGAAAAAATGGCTCGATGAATGGTTCGCAGCAAAAGAGGAAGAGTTTTACTGGCGGGGTATTCACAAATTGCCCGAAAGATGGGAAAAATATATAACAAGCCATGGAGCATACTTTGAATAAAGCACTTTTTATCATTCTCTCAAATTTAACACGTTTTTTTAGAAAAAAAAATCCGCCTTTCATATTTGTACACCTGGTATAACTTTCCTTTTTTATAAACAATTTTTCGTGAAGTTTTTAGGTGAAAATTGAACATTTTTTTCAAATGTGCAACATTTTTGGAAAAACGATATTTTCAACAGTTTTTGACAGATATTAATGAAAATTTTTTGGTTTTTTGTTCTAAGTTGAAATCTACAGGAGTAATCGTTTCGCCCGTTTCATGCTTCGCATAAAAGGTGCCTTGTCGTCTTGGATTCTGAAGCGGCCATTCTGAATTAAAAAGATAAAAACAAATATTTTTATACGCTTAAATATTTGTTTAATAAAGTACTTCAAATAAATTTTCGGCTGCTTTTATTATACTCTTGAAAAAAATTCCCGAAATTAGCCTTTTTTCTGGGACCTGGAGTGGCCCTACCCCTGAAGGGGTAACACTTTTAAAGAATGGATTTTTTTTTATTTTCTCCTTGCAGTATAACTTTAACAATTTTCATCGGATCGCCTCTAAATTTTAACCACATGTGATCAACACTTTTCTCTAGACAAGTACACAGTATTATTATAATTGATCTATTATTTTTAGTTAATTTTTTTTACGAAAAATCGTACCATTTTTTGCATGTTTCTCATCTTTACAAATATCAATATTTTTCAATCATTGTATGTACTTCTCTTGCAAATTTAATATAGATTTCTACGAAAAAAAAAAATTGTTCCAGGTTCCTTTGAGGAGCACCTGTGCTGCAAGCCGTGGAGGGCGAAATTTATTGGCATAGCTATGTAGCCACAGCTCCAGCGCCGCCATTTTGTTTCTTTTTTTTAACAAAAATTGTATTAATGGGGTCAAATGTTGATGTAATAAATACTTGCATAACAACTTTCATTCTGATGTACAGTTTTTTCAAAAAAAATTATCAAAATTCAGAGATTTTTTCGGCGTTCTAAGTAGTTTTACTCCTTAAAACATGTTTGGCACCCATATATTTTTAAAAAGTAACAGTTTAACACTGTATAATATTCCTGAGTTCTTGGTGGAACAAACGTGCTTAATTTACAAAAATCTCACCCAACAAGTTTTAATTAAAATCAGTTTTGTTATGGAACTTCAAAAAATTTAAAATTTAAAGGTCAAAATGCATTGTATCCTAATTTTTTGGTTTTCACTTGAAATTTATTGTATCTTTAAATTAATACGAAAAAACTGTATCCTTGGACCACTTGGAATAGTCAGTACCGACTCTAGAATGGCCAGTCAGTTACTATTAACTATTAAGGTGTTTATTATAAAATCCTACCTACTTAAAAAGTCTGGGATATCTAGTTCTTCAGTGCAATAATATAGCTGGTTAAAAATACGGCCTGTGATCTATAGATGAACTTGGCACGGGTACTACCTCGCCCCCAGATGAAATGAAAATCAATTATAAATTGAGGATCAACCCAAAAAGACAGATATATCGAATATTTTAGCCATCTTCTCGATATCTATGGGTACTAAGTAGCAAAATTTAACAAAAATATCATCTTATCAACACAAAATAACCACTTCCTTGATAAATAGTGCTAATTAAACGACTACAAAGCAGTTAATGCACACATTTTAACTTTTAAGATAATATTATCTGAAGCTTAAAATAAGGAACTTTCTAAAGTAAAAATTCGAATTATTATTGATCATTGCTTAATCCTAAGAACTGTCATGTGCTTTACAAAGTAATCGCGTCCGTTCCTCTTGAACGTTTATTTGGAGTTGTGATTTCAGAAAACATCGTTGATCTAGTTTCTTTGCCTTTGAAAATGCATCAGGAAGATCACGTAAAATTATTTATATTTACAATTATTTTACGAGAAGTCACGTGACGCAATAAAGCAATTAATATTTAACAGTTGATAAATATCAAATCAAGAAAAATACTCGTTGCACAGACATTGTCACCTAACCTGAATCCCTTGTCTACGGAGGTTGTTTCGCGAATGGGGAGCAAAAGGCACGGCACAGAAGTAAACAAGTAACAAAACAAGTTTTTATGCCATAGGCCAAGACAGAAAATAATATTTCTGTTTGGTGTTATTAGCAGCTGAAAATAAAAAACCGGTCAAGTGCAAGTTGAACTTGCACAATTAGTGTTCCGTACGTTGATTGTTTTTAAAATAAAAAAATTTTGTTAGGGTGGTATAAAATGATCAGTGACTTCACAAAACACACCCCAAATGAGTTTTCAATAAAGTTTGTTTCCAATCTTTACTGAAAACTGGTGACCTTGAAATTTTGATTTTTTCTATACCAGATAAATTATTAAAGGTAATGATAATTTTCGTTCAATCTATACCCCGTGGAGAATATTCCAGGATTTTTCAAAATTTTTTGATGAGTACTTTTCGAGATAAGGTAGGGGACAGCGATTTTTCACAATTTTTTAAAAGTAATCCGAAGAAAAGTGTGCGCAAGTATTACATTATACATATATATATATATATATATATATATATATATATATATATATATATATATATATATATATATATATATATATATATATTTTACTCGTGTTTTCACAAGCTTTCATTTGACACCACACTCGATGACCTAGTAAAAAAATTTTTTTTTCACTTCCGATTTCATCCCTCAAAACGAATCCCTTAAGTCAAAATTTATGTTACGGTGATATAAAATGATCAGTGACTTCACAAAACAAACCCCAAATAAGTTTTCAACAAAGTTTATTTCCAATCTTTACTGAAAATTGATGACCTTGAAATTTCTGTTTTTTATATACCAGATAAATTATTACAGATAATGCACTCGTGATAATTTTCATTCAATCTACACCCCGTGGAGAATATTCCAGAATTTTTTCAAAATTTTTTGATAAGTACTTTCCGAGATAAGGCGGGTGGACAGCGATTTTTCGCCATTTTTAAAAAATAATACAAAGAAAAGTGCGCGCAAGTATTACATTATATATATATTTTTTTTACTCGTGTTTCCACAAGCTTTCATTTGACACCACACTCGATTACCTAGTAAAAAATTTTTTTTTTCACTTCCGATGTCACCTCCCAAAACTAACCCCTTAAGTCAAAATTTAACTTTTAAAACTACATGGCTCTGATGAGGCCATCGATTCCTATATTACTACCAAATTTCAACTTTCTATGACAAATAGTTTCGGAGAAAAATCGGGTGTGACAGACGGACAGACAGACGGACAGACACCGAAGTGATCTTATAAGTGTTCCGTACGGAACACTAAAAATCGTGAAAAATCGCTGTCCCCTACCTTATCTCGAAAAGTACTGATCAAAAAATTTTGAAAAAATCCTGGAATATTCTCCACGAGGTATAGATTGAACGAAAATTATCATTACCTTTAATAATTTATCTGGTATATAAAAAAAACCAAAATTTCAAGGTCACCAGTTTTCAGTAAAGATTGGAAACAAACTTTGTTGAAAACTCATTTGGGGTGTGTTTTGTGAAGTCACTGATCATTTTATACCACCCTAACAAAATTTTTTATTTTAAAAACAATCAACGTACGGATCACTAATTGTGCAAGGTGCAAGTTCAACTTGCACTTGACCGGTTTTTTAGTGTTCCGTACGGAACACTTATAAGATCACTTCGGTGTCTGTCCGTCTGTCTGTCCGTCTGTCCGTCTGTCACACCCGATTTTCTCCGAAACTATTTGTCATAGAAAGTTGAAATTTGGTAGTAATATAGGAATTGATGGCCTCATCAGAGCCATGTAGTTTTGAAAGTTAAATTTTGACTTAAGGGGTTAGTTTTGGGGGGTGAAATCGGAAGTAAAAAAAAAAATTTTTTACTAGGTAATCGAGTGTGGTGTCAAATGAAAGCTTGTGAAAACACGAGTAAAAAATATATATATAATGTAATACTTGCGCGCACTTTTCTTTGTATTATTTTTAAAAAATCGCGAAAAATCGCTGTCCACCCGCCTTATCTCGGAAAGTACTTATCAAAAAATTTTGAAAAAATTCTGGAATATTCTCCACGGGGTGTAGATTGAACGAAAATTATCACGAGTGCATTACCTGTAATAATTTATCTGGTATATAAAAAAAACAGAAATTTCAAGGTCATCAATTTTCAGTAAAGATTGGAAATAAACTTTGTTGAAACTTATTTTGGGGTGTATTTTGTGAAGTCACTGATCATTTTATATCACCGTAAGATAAATTTTGACTTAAGGGATTCGTTTTGAGGGGTGAAATCGAAAGTGAAAAAAAAAATTTTTTTACTAGATCATCGAGTGTGGTGTCAAATGAAAGCTTGTGAAAACACGAGTAAAAAATATATATATAATGTAATACTCGCGCACACTTTTCTTCGTATTACTTTTAAAAAATCGTGAAAAATCGCTGTCGCCTACCTTATCTCGAAAAGTACTGATCAAAAAATTTTGAAAAAATCCTGGAATATTCTCCACGGGGTATAGATTGAACAAAAATTATCATTACCTTTAATAATTTATCTGGTATAGAAAAAAACCAAAATTTCAAGGTCACCAGTTTTCAGTAAAGATTGGAAATAAACTTTGTTGAAAACTTATTTGGGGTGTATTTTGTGAAGTCACTGATCATTTTATATTACCGTAACATAAATTTTGACTTAAGGGATTCGTTTTGAGGGGTGAAATCGGAAGTGAAAAAAAAAATTTTTACTAGGTCATCGAGTGTGGTGTCAAATGAAAGCTTGTGAAAACACGAATAAAAAATATATATATAATGTAATACTTGCGCACACTTTCCTTCGTATTACTTTTAAAAAATCGTGAAAAATCGCTGTCCCCTATCTTATCTCGAAAAGAACTGACCAAAAAATTTTGAAAAAATCCTGGAATATTCTCCACGGGGTATAGATTGAACGGAAATTATCATTACCTTTAATAATTTATCTTTTATAGAAAAAAAAAAAAACAAAATTTCAAGGTCACCAGTTTTCAGTAAAGATTGGAAACAAACTTTGTTGAAAACTCATTTGGGGTGTGTTTTGGGAAGTCACTGATTATTTTATACCACCCTAATAAAAATTTTTATTTTAAAAACAATCAACGTACGGAACACTAATTGTGCAAGTTCAACTTGCACTTGACCGGTTTTTTTTTTATTTTATTTCTTATCTGGCTTCGGTTTAAAAAAATATTCCGTCTTATTGATTTTTTTTTTCTACGGCTGCTAAAACCCGCACTATAGGTTTAAAAATTATTGAATTTATATAGGATTGTGAAAATTTGTTAACCGCTAAAAGGATATAGAAACATTGCACATGCTATACACATGCCTGTCCATATCAACACAAGGTTAGACAACCAAACATGTTGCTCGTCATACTTTTTATCTGATTTTCTGTAAACAAAGTAACTCGAGACATATATAATATATTAAAATCGTATTTTCTAATACATATTTGATGTACCATAGAAAAAATATAGTGTGCAAGTGCAAAAACACTATTCACAAAAGTATAATTATATGACGACACAAGCTCAATAATATAACCATAGCATATTTTGTAACATTTGTTACACAAACTTGAAAGAAATTATTATTTTGCATCTAAAATGTTTAAAAAAGTATCACAAAACTGTTGTCTTTGTGGAATTCCCAAGGGGATATCTGACAACCTAAAAAGAGAGTCAATATTTGCATAGTAATTTTGATACAATGGTCAAAAATACCTTTGACAATTTGTATGCAAAATGTTTTTCTTTATTATAGAAAGAAAATTTCCTGATAATTTATAAATTATGTTCCTCTTATTTATGTCAAAATGGAATTAGCTCATCGCTATTTTCTATTACCATCGCAGCTTCGCAATTAAAAAAAATTGGCTCTGCAAACATTCTTTTTTGTTAATTTTTTTTTCAATAGATAAAACAGAAGTGTAGATATCTATACAATGTCTTACTTAATTTTCCTAAATTTTAGTTTGCTTTTATTATAGCTTCGTAGCAATCCATCAGAGTACAATACCGAGATATTTACAATATCTTCCTTAAATTTTCTAAACCTTAGTTGATTAGCCTATTATTATGGTATAGCTTTGTAACAACCTATCATGTGCGAGTAAATTCGACATTGTAGTAGTTGTTATGTTAGAACCCTATGGAATTCACCACTTCATTGTGGTGGACCAGCAAACTGAATTTAGCAAGATGCGAACTGTGCAATCCAATTTTCAGTCTAATAATTACTGCAGATAAAAATTTATCTCGTCCTGAAAATACAGATGGTTCCCTACATGAGGTGAAAAGCCTAAAGACTTTCCGAGAGATGGTAGCACAAAAAAACCATGATTTTCAGTTCAGAAAATTCGTGTAAAATTTTCATGACATTTTGTCTATTAGTATGCGCGTTACAACTGTTTGAGTGATGCTATTTTTGATTTTTGAAAAACGATGGAACAAAAAGACTTTACAATATAAGGCAGTCACTCCAAAAACATAAAAAGATACACCATATGGTCCTGAATGGCTGCAAAGTGAAAGTGAGAGAGGATATTAACAGAACGCGTGAGGCATATCTTGCATGAATATTTGCATATGAAAAAGCTATGTGCCCGATGGATGCCGCGCACTCTCACGACTGCTCAAAAACAGCAACGTGTGGAAGATTCCGAACGCTGTTTAGCACTGTTTTGACGTAATCCAAAGGAATTTTTACATCGATTCGTAACAATGGATGAAACATGAATCCACCATCCAGCAGAGTGGCTGGAACGCATGAAAGCCGACCGAAGCGTCCAAAAACATCAGCTGGAAAGATTGTGGCAAGTATTATTTGGGACGTGCATGGAATAATACATGCATTAATAGTATAGAACAGGGACTGAACAGTATGCATGAAGACGGAAATATTGAGGACTTATGGAATAGTATAGAAAGAACAGTAAAGGTAGCAGTAGAAAAAACCCAGGACTAAAAATAAAGAATGGTTTGACAGTGATTGTGAACATTGCATAAGGCAACGAAACGAGGCTAAAATGAAAATGCTAGCAAAGAATACAGAAGAAAATAGGAATGAATTAGCTAAGTTAAGAAGGGAAGTTGTGAAGATCTACAGAAGGAAAAAAATAGAGTATTTAGAGGAAAAGATAAGAATAATAGAAGAAAACTTTAATATTAAAAAAATTAGGAATTTTTACCAGGAAGCAAAAAGAGAAAGCAAAAAAAATATTTACTAAGGATAAAAATGGAAATTTGGCGGAAGGAGCTCAAGAAATGGCAAATAGATGAAAACAACATTTTGAGACCATTGTAAATATTGGCCCAGAGAGGTTTGAAGAAATAACATTATACTTCATCCAAAATGACGAAGAAGTTCCAGCAAAGGAGGAACTTGTAGAAATTATTAAGAACTTAAAAAACAATAAAAGTGCAGGGGAAAACGGAATATGCAATGCATCAAGGAAGGAGATTTAGAATTAGAGGAAAGTATATACAAGCTGCTGGTAAAAATATGAGAAAAGGAAAATATGCCTGCGAAATGGTCAGAGGTAATACCGATCCCAGTTCTTAAAAAAGGAGATACAACAAATTGTAATAATTAGAGAGGAATTGCTCTATTGCATGTGGTGTATAAAATTTTGGCTAGCCTGATAAAGAAGCGTCTGGATAAATACGACAAAGTAATAGGCGACAACCAAGCAGATTTTCGGAAAGGACGATCGGTTAACGAGCAGATTTTTACAATGAAACAGGTACTATCGAAGAGCTACGAGAATAACTTATCCGTACATGCTTTATTCATAGACTTCAAACAAGCTTACGATAGATTATATAAAGCAGAAATCTACAGAAGTATGGAAAATTTGGGAATACCACAAAAGTTGATCAGACTGACAAGAATGACCCTCGAAAACATAGCAAATAAAGTAAGTGTGAATGGACAAAAATCCCAATCATGTAAGACTAGAGGAGTGAGACAAGGCGACCTATTGTCAACCGTTCAATTTAACATAGTGCTGAAGAATGTAATGAGGAAAAGTAATATCCATAGACACGGAACGCTACTCAATATGAAACATCAATGTCTAGCGTACCCAGACGATCTGGTATCACTAACTAGATCAAAGAAGGAACTGATTGAGGTAACCAGAAGGCTAGAAACCATTGCAAGAAAAAGGGGGTTAGAAATCAATGAAGAAAAATCCACATACATGGTGATAAGACCAGAGGAAGAAATTAGAGAAGAAAAGCTAGTAGTTAACAACTGTACGGATGGGAAAATATATCAGTTTGGCAAAACAGAAAACGTTATTTACCTGGGAGTGAACTTAAATAATACAAATGAAGAAAGCAGAGAAATAAATTACAGAATAAACAAAGGAAGTGGAAGTGCAGGAGCTCTAACGAAACTATTCAGATCGAAATAGGCGTCTAAAGGAGCAAAAGAAAGACTGTACAGGACAGTGATAAGACCTGTAACCCTATATGGATGTGAGTTATGGACGCTAAATAGAGCCGAAGAATAAAAATTGGGGATATGAGAAAGGAAAATTTTACGAAGAATATATGGGGGAAAAAGTGGACGGAATCTGGATGAGGCGAACAAACAGTGAATTATATGAGCTTTACAACAGCCATTCAATAATAGCACAAGTGAAATTACAGAGGATCAGATGGCTAAGTCACGTAGAAAGATTGCCGGAAACCAGAGCAGCAAAAAAAAAAAATGTTGAAAGAGGTGGTGGTTGAAAAGAGAAGGAGAGGGCGCCCAAGAAGAAAATGGTTGGAGGCAGTGGAGGATTTGGTTGAAGATAAGTAACTGGAAAGGAAAGGTCACAGAAAAGAATGAATGGGGAAGAACTGTCGATCAAGCCTTAGGCCTACAAGGCCTGTAGAGCTGCCTTATACATATGGAATTATATCGGTCGACTATCTTAAGAACAGACGAATAATCACTGGAGACTATTACGTTGGTTTATTGTATCGTCTGAATGACGAAATCAAGAAAAAAGGCAGCATTTAGCGAAGAAAAAAATATTGTTTCACCAAGATAATGCGCCACCTTACAACTCCATAAAATCGATTGACAGTTGGCATTTTATCCGATTTGAATAAATCAAACAGGAAAATATTAGTAAAATATTGTACTTTAAAATAGTACTGCGGCGAAGATTGTTAAAATTAACATAACCTATAAAAAATTCCCTAGAATACACATATTCGTGATTATAAATAAGAGTTATGAACAAAACAACTAAAACAATACAATACCTTTATGTTAACAGATAAATTTAAATAAAATATTTCAGAAAAAAAAGTTTTGAAATAAGACTTTTGTCTGAAATATTTTCTTATAGACATAAGACTTTTGTTTGCATGCATTAGATATACAGTATTGGCAAAAAAAAAATTAATTCGTAGCGTTATTATTTCCTGCATTAGATTAGGACAGGATTGAAAATATTTATATTTATGGGTTAGGTTTTGTTAGGTAAAAATTCTTAGTTTGTAGTTCTGTAAATCATAAATTATTAGTCAAAATTCAATTGTTTTGTGTACTAGGTTGTAACGGATTTAAATTCGTAGCTGCATTCATTTTTAAATTGAAAAATATTGTTTGTAACATTACTATTTTATATGCACTTGGAATTATTTGATAAATTAGGTTATATTAGTTTTATTACTACTAGTGTATAATTTTAAGAATTATATAACAGTATAATAATATGCGACTATTGAAAAATTATTCATAACAACTTTGTATTAGGTTTTATACATCTAAAAATGTGTATATCATTAAACGTTTACGATTATTTAATTTACAATATTTTACGAGTATTTTACCGTCTGATTTATTCAAAACGGATAAAATGCACTGTCAACAAATTTTTGTCCAAAAAAAATTGGACTTTTCACCCCATGTAGTATGTGAGCACAAATTATATAATGACTTAGTTTAACCTAAATCATGGCTTAAATAGAAAAACATCTAAGAATTTTTTTTTAAAGTCTCTGAGGTTAAATTTTTTTAACATAAAGAGTGAAACCAAAAACATGACAAAAATCGCCTGTTTTGGCACCCTCGAATTCTGATACAAATTGTATGTTAAAAGATTATTAATGATAAGGACTTACTCATGACAAAGTTTTGAATTGAGTATACTTTTGATTTTTGGAGGTATGAGGGATTGAAGTTATTATACGTAGGTGATATAAGCAAATATGCGCGATCAAATAGAGTTTTACAGCTAGATTTTTACCCCACTAGATATCAGCACTTCCAAAAACTGCCCAATATGAACCTGCAGAATAAACAAGACGTATTTTTGCCATTTCGATTTTGCAGCCCTTTCATCCCCAGTTACGCTAGATTTTCACCCCTAGAAAATACGGCTCGCTCTTGACATCGCTATGTGTGTATGTGTGAAAATGTAAATTAGCTGTTTTATTATACACATAAGATATGTCTACAGTGCTTATTATAACATTATTTGTGTAACATACATTCAAATAGGTTTGAAGGTAAAAATGGTAACTTCTATCCCTTTTACCTCAAAAAAAATGTATACTCAACTCATGAGAAAGTCATCATCATTAACAATCATTTACATACAATTTGTATCAAAATTCAATGGTGCCAAAACCGGGCGATTTTCGGGGTTACTCTTTAACTAAAACTAATTTTAGCTTTAGCCTTCCTTGATTTGTCTTTTCTCTGTCTTTATAAAAGCATAACATTGAAAACTGCCATTTAATTTACTGATGTCCCTTAATTTTTATTAGATCGTATAACAAGTTACACATTTTTAGTCAGTCTTTTTAGGAAATTTCTAAATATATGAACAAAATGAGAATTCATTTTTTATGTAAATACTCTTCGTCATTTACTTCTAATTAAAACTGGTATTACTTCATTTGTTAAAGAGAGAGAGATTTATGAAAAAATCATTCTCCCAAATGTTTGCCGTTCTTCAGATTTTAAAGACCTCTAAATTTCGAAAACGTAAATGAGATATTGTCTTTAATTTGGTACAAAATGCTTGAAGGAGCAAAAGAATCTATAATTTTGAGTGATGTCACTTCAGTGGAAGGGGATGAAAGAAATATTGTAGTTTCAAAAGTATTATGACAGGGCTTTATTATTCATAATCTCCAATTTTTTAACAGAAGCCATCACTTTGCTTAAGTTTTTTATTAATATTTGACCATTTAAAATACCGAATATTCTTGGAATAAATTATTCTTTAGTGTGTGAAAGTCAAATTCAGTGTTTACTTTAGAAAGCAGTACTGGATATTGTACCAATATTTTTTTTTTAAGTTTTTAAACTTTATGTATGTACCAAAATGTAGTTCTTCATAGCAAACATTTGGTTATATTTTTTCTCAAATATAGTCTTGGAACCAAGGTAACTTTAAAATGTTCTTTCAAACTTAGTACAGTACATGGCTACCTGTTTGAAGATTTAGATATTATACTCCGTTGAACCTAAAAGGTGTATTCAGTAAAATTTCACAGTTATGGAACAATAAAAATAATAAAAATGAATTAAAAAATATACATAATTATCGATTTGTTATAATTTCATGGTTGACTGAGGATAAAACTTGAATAAAAGTCTTGTTAAAATCATACTAGTTTTAACTGCCAACAAAATTTTTCGTTAAGAACTAACCTACTTTCATAGGGTTCATCTATGTTGGAAAACTTAAAATGTAATTAATTAATTTGTATTTATTCGTTGTTAAAACATTCATCTTGGTCAATCTCATTTAATCTTTTACTGATGTATGAATAGTGTGATAAATAGTGATAACTACTTAGGTTCCACATACTTTTGATTAAAACTTATCACTACAAAACACTTATAATTTCGCCTTTACTATACATAAAATTTTGTTATTATTGTTATATTCAAGATGAAGTAAAGGATCCTATTGGAAACTAAAGCAAAGCATATACTGGTTTTTCGTTTAGATTATAAACTCTAGGGTTGTATGACAAGTATGTGGCCTCGGCCAGAGATGGCGCTATCACTATTTAAAAAAGTATATTTTTCATAAACATAACCTTTCACAAAAATCCTGTCAAGTTTTGTAATTTTACAACAATGGAAAAAATTGAATATCAAGCAGTGATAAAAAATTTGTATTTGAAAAAGAAAACAAATGATGAGATAAATGCGGAATTCAGCGAAATTTATGGAGACTCTGCACCTTCACTGTCAACCATAAAATATTTGACAGCTGAACTTCAACGCGGGTGTACAAGAAGTTTTGATGAAAAACGTCTAGATCGTCCAAATAAGACCACCACATCAGAAATGATTGAAAAAATCCATGATATAGTGATAAATGATTGAAGAGTGAAAGTGCGGGAGATTGCTGAGACTGTGGGCATTTCAATTGAAGGGATACAGAACATTTTAGCAGCTCATTTGTATATGAAAAAGCTTTCCGCAAGATGGGTGCTGCGATTGCTCACAACTGACAATAAACATCACAGCACATCAGAGACCAAAGAACAGTGCAAATGGTGAGTTTTCCGTGGAGTACCGGCGCCAAAGAAGGCCAAGGCGACTTTATCAGTCGACAAAGTCGTGGCCACAGTGTTCTGGGATGCACGCGGCATAATCGACGTCGATTACCTTGAAAATGGCAGAATGATTAATGGAGAGTATTATGTCAACTTATTGGATCATTTCAACCATGCTGTGAAAGAAGAACGTCCGCATTTGGCGAAGAAAAAACTCTCTTTCATCAAGGCAATGCACGCGCGCACATTTGTGTCATCGCCATGGCAAAATTCTATGAGTTAGGAGATGAATTGCTTCCGCATCCACTATATTCGCCAAATTTAGCCCCCAGCGATTATTTCCTTAATAAGGTGGAATTGGGTGGAATATATCGCAAAGAGGAATGATAACAGATAGACACGCCGTATGATTGAATGAAGGCCTAGAGAACATAAAAGATGCAGAAGTATACCGCAGAAAGATGGACGGACGACATGGAAAGATTAGCGGGACACGATTGGAAGCAAAAAACAATCAATAGGACTCAATGGAGATAACTTGGGGAGGCCTACATCCGACTATGGATAAGCTAATGATGTCATGATTATTTCCTATTTTCGAATATGAAAAATAGCTTCGTGGAAAGTATTTGGGGGGTGATTGCTGAAACAAACGCCTATTTTGAAGGGCTCAAGAAATCATATTTTTTTGATGGAATACAAAAAATAGAAAAAGCTGGACTAAGTGTATCGAGCTAAAAGGAGAGTGGTTTTTTCTTGTCAAGGCCAAGTATTTATCATACAACCCTCGTACTAACCTAAACCTAGTAGGTACATCATGTGTCATTTCATAGTTATTAAATAAAAATCATTTTAAAAACATAAGTACTGATTAATTGGTTACAATTTTCTGGTTGATTGGAAATGAAGTTTTTTATCTTGTTTAATAAAAACCCACCGTTAAAAGTTAAAAAATACTGTTTTTGAGTTCTTTAGGGTAGACAATTTAAAATTTCATAATCATCTCAGTTGATCTCATTAAATTTATCGCAAGAAAATTTTGCAGTTTTTTGCCATATGGTAATTAGAGAAAATGTATATTTTAAAAAAGATATATACATTCAAAGTACTAATAATGTGGTAAATCATGTTGAATTGACTATTTAAATTCCTACTTTTAAACTTATCACTACAAAACAAGTATAAATTTGTTCTAATTGATGTACTTAAAATTTGGTTGCTTTTGTCCTAGTCATGATAAAGTAATTATGCTACAACAATACTTTATGTATTTAATGATTTCTTGAGCTGATTTATAATGGATTTGTTTTTATCTTATTTTATAGTTTATTTACAAAGAGAATGGAAACTGTACACTCAAGAGAAAAATATGAAAAAATAGCTTTTGGCAAATAATTTTATTTCAGATGATACAAGAATTAAGGCAAAATTAGAAATATATATATAAAAAAAAAACACACAAAGAGGGGGGCGGATTTAGAGTATTTCAAGGGCGTCACACTACACCTAGCTAGGCCAGTACTTTGGATTTATAAAAGTGACTCAATATGTACATATAACTTTCTAGTTTAGAGATTGATTTTTATCAACAGGTTCTAAGGAAATTAAATTGAAATAAGTTAACATTAAGTGCATGAACGAGATTATAGGTAATGACGCATTTGACAAGGAAAACATAATAGAAAATGACTAACCTTCTTAGAAACACTAATTCTCCAGAACAATCACGTTTCAGCGATGGTATATTTGTTTATCTTCGACATAAAAACTAATAAAACGATTTGTTACTTTAATGATGGGCACTAGAAATTATTAAGGACAAAAAAAATTGATAATTACAGTGACAGTTCAGCAAAACGGTATTCGTCCCAAGATCCGTTGCACTTCGTGTCCACAAGACAAACACGAGTCGTTACGGAAATGTACGAAATTTGACAATCAAGTTACCAACTACATTATATAAAATCCCTATTTTGTTCTTAGCCAATTGGCAACACTAATTCGTCATATTCTATAACTTGATTGAAAAATAGGGCAATGTTCTGGTATTTCATTTATAGGCGAACCTAACCCGAATCATGGCAATGGTTTGTTTTTCAATCATGGTTTAGTTATTGGACACTTGGCAAATAGCTAGATTAAACAGACGACAGATTTAGAGTTCGGAAATTGCAGTACAGGCTTCTGATTAAATTGACAATTTGTTTAGTTAATTGAACGTTGCCAGACCGTACGCATTTCTGTATGGAAAGTATCTTGGTATATTGATTGACTACCTTCGCCATGTCTTATTTTTGAAGTTTTTTTTGGTTGTTGGATTCACAATAGATGTATTTATCGTAGAACATATTTTTGAAGTTATAAAATTAGCAAATACTTAGGGAATAACAAACCTGCCTTGGACAATAGTTAAATTTACCAAAAATATATTGGACGCAAAAAGTTGTTAATACCGTTAAGTACCAATCGGTATTAACAGTGACAAAAACTTGAACCTAGTAACACCTGGTACTAACAATTTTTGCATTCAATATGAACCTAAAATCTCTTATATATTCTGTCATAGACAAATTTTTGGGGGAAAAGATTTATAGCCTGTCAAAAATTACTAAAAATTTTATATTAGAATACATTAAGATTTAATTTTGTTAGTTGATGTTATTTCAAAACTATTGTTTTATATAAAAAAAAGCTTGAATTCAAAAAATATGGAAGATGTGGCAAGAAAAGTAATAATTATAAATCAAAGAAAAAAACTTAAAATTGACGGTATTTTGTGAAATTCGAAAACATTTAAAACCAAAATTTATCATTAATGCAAAGTAAACATTTTCTCTACGTAAACACTTTAAGCGTTTGTTAGAAATCTACTTTAATGTGAAAACATAAGTAAAATATGGAATTACTAATACCTTTTAAAGTCGTACACATTAATTATTGCCTATTTTCATTCTTTTTTAGTGTTCCGTAAGGAACACTTATAAGATCACTTCTAATCCGTCTGTCTGTCCGTCTGTCACACCCGATTTTCTCCGACACTATTTGACATAGAAAGCTGAAATTTGGCACTAATATAGGAATTGATGTCCCATAAGAGCCGTGTAGTTTTGACTTAAGGGGTTAGTTTTGGGGGGTGAAATCGAAAATAAAAAAAGTTTATTTTACCAAGTATATATTAATGAATTGCGTGTAGGGTGTCAAATGAAAGCTTGTAAAAAACACGTGTCCAAAAATATATATGATGTAATTACTTGCTTACACTTTTTTTTACTGTGTATTATTTTAAAAAAATTGCAAAAAAAAAAAATTGCAAAAAATTTTGAGAAAGTTCTGGAATATTCTCCACACGGTGCGAACGAAAATTATCACGAGTGCATTACCTCTGATAAGTTATCTGAAATATAAAAAAACAAAAATTTCAAGGTCATTGGTTTTCAACAAAGATCGGAAACGAACTTCACTGAAAACTCACTTAGGGTAACAACTTTTTGTATTTTAAAAGCAATCACCTACGGAACACTAATTGCGAAAGTCCGACTTGCACTTGGCCGGTTTTTTTTAATTTATGTATATATATATATATATATATATATATATATATATATATATATATATATATATATATATATATATATATATATATATATATATGTGTGTGTGTGTGTGTGTGTGTTATAATAGAGGTTTCCACGGATGGTGGAATTGTAATACATTAAGATTCCGGGTTTCAACCCGTTTCCAAAATCTCATTTGGCTTTTTCAAGTGCCCTTGCTGCCGCTACTCGAGACGTGATCTTGCTGCTGCTGAAGTTAACTTGTTATATATATATATATATATATATATATATATATATATATATATATATATATATATATATATATATATATATATATATATATATATATATATATATATATATATATATATATATATATATATATATATATATATTCTTAATATACATACAAGAAATTACACTGCAATATTAACGATGTGAATGCAAGCGTTTAGAACGGTTTCGCAAGCGGAAAACTAACAAAAAACTTTGATGCAACTCCGATTAAGTCGGTGAATCTACAGAAGAGTTTAAAAACTTGCCTTACCCGGATAAATGTTGGCAAACCTAGAAGTGCCAAAATAAAAATTATAACTTAACCTATTTGTGTTATTTGGAAATATTTTTGTATAGATAAGTTTTTAATGATATTTGATATAGTTTTTTGTTCAAAATAGTCGATTTCTAACCAAATCTAATAGAATAACGCAACCATAAAATCGTAAAAATATTTTAGTATTAAAAGAAATAACCAGGTATGTATTCAACAATGTTATTAACAGTACACTCCCACTTAATAAATAATTCTTTAAAAATGTAAATGGCTTTTATTAATTTTTAGGGTAGAAAGAAGTAAGAAATTTACGACCAAATTGTTGTCAGTATTTGTGCCCCGTAAAAATGCAAAAATGTGGGAACCCTCAAATTTAGTTGAAAAGAAATTTAATGCAGAAACCCATCGAATTATCGGAGAAGCAAAACTCCACGAATTTGGCGACTTTGTCGAACAATTTACCCATTTAACCAATAATAACTACAGGGAATTTAATAATTACCTACATGTAACCGAGAAACCTATTTTTATTGAAGACCAAGCTAATGAAAGTGTCTCAATTTTAAATCTCAGTTATTCTGATAATAAAACTCTGTCACGAATTTTAAGTACCTTAGTTGGAATATGCCAAGAAATCAAAGTTATAACGCAGGAGGCTGAAAATTTATATCCATCATTTTTATTTTATGCAGAGGATGGAAAAAGCATAGGTAACCTTAAATCTATAAGTAACATTATAGAACCTTTACAGAGAACTCATAACCTAATTAACAGAGCTAAAAATGTGATTGCATTAACTTTAAGGCAGCTTAGTGGGATTTTACAAAAGGGATTTTATGTATCTAATAATAATTGTAGTTTTACAGAAATATTAAACTTATTTTCAGATTTATTAATCTGTTTATTAAAATTTGATACTCTATTCGATCAGCAACTTTTAAAAGATCACTGGTTATTATATCGAACTTCTGTAAGGAATGCCTTACATGCTAGTTCAAAGTTACATTTAGACAAAGATGATCTTAGGTCTTTTGACAAAACAGTAGCATTATTTGAGGATTCTTTACTTTCTGGCAGAATTCTGTGGGATTCTATAGAAAGTTGCCTGGAAAATAAAATAATAATTGATATTAAGAAAAGTACCCTACATATTGAATTTCAAAATTTTTTAGCTAGTCAGATTAGTGATTTGGAAAAAGAGGATGATAATATTTTGTTTATGGATATGTGGTTAAAATTAAATGTACTTGTTGCATTTTATTTTAATATTTTTGAAAATAGTGATAAAAAATTTATTAAAAGACTGTTGGAGCTCAACAAAAGAATATCAGCCTACACATTAATAGGTAATATTTTATGGTATCCTGAACAGTTTTTATTAAAGCATGTACAATCATTAGTTAAATACATAGATGAAAAAAGTATAGAAAATCATAGATTGAACCAAATTTATATTAGAGCTCAGAATATGCCCAAAGAGACAAATAAATTTTGTCTACAGACATGCTATTATCTTATAGAACTAGAGAAGAAAACCAAAGTGAATACCACTACTCTGAAAATACAGCAACTTCAAGATATTAGTGTTTTGCTTTTTGAAGGCTTAAAATTAAGTCAAAAAATAAATTTGACCATCAAATGGATCATGAATATACACGTAGATAAAATTCTTCCTGTAACCAAAACAATCCTAGTTTGCATATCTCGATTAGTAGAACTTTTAAAAAGTATTTATTTAGCTTTCAATAGAAACAGGATGTTGCTATGTTACTTGCTTCAGTTAATTTCACAACAATTACAGCACAAAGCATTGACTATTTTAGTTATCCTGAAGAAAAATCAAACACAAGAGAAATCCTATAAGGAACAACAACTTGATATTTTGTCAGCTTTAAATGTCTGTGAAAATGCTCTTAAAGGTCCAAATACAAAATGGAGGCTCTTAGTTGCGAATTTGGCCCTTTCAGCATCTGGTTTAAGTGCAAGCACACTTTCTGAAATAAAATTAATTTTTCATCAATTAGATATTGTCTCAAGATGTACATATTTGCTTAAATATTTCTGTGATTGTTCGGTGCTGTATTGGCATTATAACTATATTTTACCAGTTTATTTTACCAAGTTGGTGTCCTCAAAGTCGAGATTGTCAAAATATTATCCAGTCTTAAGTGCCTTGACTGACTGTGAAAATATCGGAGATAAAGAAATCATAAGCCATGTGAACAAAATATTAGGTGAACATTTTTTTTGGCCTATTAATCAAATTGTAGAAACAAATTTAAGGCTGCAAACTCATTTACATTTACAACTACCACCATCTGATCCTTTTCAAAATTTCTTTTCATTAAATTTTGATAAGATTTTGCCAGTGCCATTAAACAATAGTTATAAAAGTATTAAAAATGAAACGGAACATTATTTAAGCACTATGTTTTATAATTTAACAACAGTGGTATTGCATGATTGGAAGACATATGGGGAAATGAGGAAGTTAGCAACATTACAATATAGCTTACAAACTGTGGATGATGATTTGCCAATGCAAACTTTAGATCAGGGTCTAGATGTACTGGAAATTATGCGAAATATTAATATATTTGTTCAGAAATATCTATATAACCTCAACACTCAAGTTTTTATTGAAGAATCTAGTAATAATAAACATTTAAATTCTATAAATATATCACATGTGGCCAATTCTATAAGAACTCATGGAATTGGTATTATGAACACTACTGTAAATTATACCTATCAATTTTTAAAGAATAAATTCACGATATTTTCACAGTTTTTATTTGATGAACAAATTAAATCTCGATTATTAAAGGATTTAAGATATTTTATCGAACATAAAAATGAATCTAATCAGATGTATCCATATCAAAGAGCTGAAATGTTTAACACTGGGATTAGAAAGTTAGGTACTTCAGATGGAGAAAGCTATTTGGATTTGTTTAGGAAAGTCATCACTCATATAGGAAATGCAATGGGTTATATTCGACTAATTAGATCGGGAGGTAATAGGTGTTTAGCAGAAGGAACTTGCTTTATACCGGATCTTACTGAGATCGAAAGATTTAAAGATTTGTCAGAAAGTGAAGAACTATCAGATATGACTAAAAGTTCTGTTAATTTCCTTATAAAAGATCTTTACAATTTTACAGAAAACTTTGAAAATACCATAGAGTATTTTAAGTTATTAGTAAAGGCATTTTTATCTCATTTTCGAAATCCCAATAATATGCATTTAAGAAATTTCTATGTAATTGTACCACCCTTAACAATAAATTATGTAGAACACTCCTTGACATGTAAAGAACGGCTATATAAAAAGAATAAAGCCCATAGTGCCTTCACCGATGATGGGTTTGCTCTAGGACTGGCCTACATAATAGAATTATTAGATCAGGAAGGTCAATTAAATTCTCTACATTGGTTTGAATCAGTGCAAAGGAAATTTCATAATGATCAACATAAAACTCGAGAGCAAGCCATTGTCTCTAATAATGGAGATTCTAAGTTGCGGCAAACTCTTACATTAACCGAGAAGAGAATAAGCACTTTTAAACGGGAATTTAAATTATTAGAGTATAGTTATAGCAGTGCAAGATTATTTTTTCAATCCTGATAATCAGCTGAAATCTATTTTTAGGCAAGATTATATAGTAGTTTATTTTTTTATTCCAATGAATAATTTTATAGAAGAATTTAAAATTAAGAGGAGGCAATTAAATTTTTGTCATAGGACGTATATATTTTACAAACTTTTTAAAAACGTAAGTTTTTTTAATGAACCTTTCCGATATTTCTAGCGCGAGAACAATGTATACCAATTATCTATTTAAATAATTTTTCACAAATTTTGCAAATGTCATATACAGATTTTTTTGTTATAATTAAAACATTATGTCTGACTTCTTCTGTCGTCTTTGTATTTACGCACCTAGGCCTACTGCTGATATGATTTTTTAGTGTTCCATACAGAACACTTATAAGATCACTTCGGTGTCTGTCTATCTGTCATACCCAATTTTCTCTTAAACTATTTGACATAGAAAGTTAAAATTTGTCACAAATATAGGAATTGATGGCGCAATCAAACCCGTGAAAGTTTTGACAGTTAAATTGTAACTTAAGGGGTTAGTTTTGGGAGCTGAAATCCAAAGTAAAAAAAAAAAAAAATTACCGGGTCATCGAGTGGGATGTCAAATGAAAGCTTGTTAAAACACGAATTCAAAAATATATATGATGTATTACTTGCGCCTGCTTTACTTTGTATTATTTTTTTTAAATTGCCAAAAATCGCAGCCCCTCCCTTATCTTGAAAAGTACTGATTAAAAAATTTTTAAAAAATTCTGGAATATTCTCCACAAGGTATAGATTGAATGAAAATTCTCACAAGTGCATCACCTTTGATAATTTTATATGATATATAAAAAACAAAAATTTCAAGGTCATCAGTTTTCAATAAAGATCGAAAACAACTTTTGTTGAAAACTCATTTAGGGTAACAAAATTTTTTATTTTAAAAGCAATCACCGTATGGAACACTAATTGTTTAAGTTCGACTTGCACTTGGTCGGTTTTTTATTTAGTGTAGTGCAATGATGCGCCTATCACCTCAAAATGTTAGGGAAGATCACATAAGTCTGGAAAAAAGTACATCTTCAGAAATTATTAAACTATGCCATATATTTAAAATAAAAACTCTCTACCTGTGGAAAAAGTATGTCATGATAAAATCGTTTCCTACCAAATCAATGATACATTAAAAACTTCAGTAGGTGCCGTAAGGATAAATAGAAAACACTGGACAGGATTGCAACTGTCTTATCCCAAAAATTACCTTACTACGCTTCAGGTCACCACCGTTAAAAAACGGAATGATCGCACTGGGTCTGGAAGTAAAACTTGCTTTGGATACTTACCGGCACAGAAAATATACCTAATAGAAAGACAAATAAGTGGAACGAAACGTCGTCGCAATACAAAGCCCACTGGTCACCATCGGATCGGTAAAATGTGCTCCGTCGAGCTCATATTTTTCACTATTAGTGTTACATATAATATATAATACATCTTGCATTTGAACGGCATTTGAGCGATCCAGTGATAGCCAGCCGGCTTCGTTTTGGGACGATGTTTTGTTCCATCTGTTTGTCTTTCGGTAGCGATAACTATATTTTCTGTGGTAGCGGTGTTATTTTAATAGCAGGTTATATATAACTTACAAGTTAAAAAAAGACATTTACCTGTAAATGTGTTATATACTTTCTTCTTTATTAGTTAAAATTATGCAGTTCATTAGATTGGAGTTTTAATGGTATTGAAAAAGCGAGTGATCTAAGGAATTTTTTTAGATTTTAGAAGTATAACAATATTATACATTTGACTGATTCGTTCATATGCTATCCAGTCAACCAGTTTTCAGGTCAGGTTAGATATATGATCGCGTGGTAATGTAAATATGCGGAGCTTTGATTTTAAACAAAATGATTATAAAAAACTTGTATGTCTTAAATTTATGAATAATACTATGAACAAATAATTTAAATACATAAAAATATAAAGTTGTGAAAGAGTTTGTGAATATCTCTTATAGTTTTTGAAATAGCTCTTGCAAAATATGTACCTAAAGACGGGTATAGAATAACCGAATTACATGATGCAATCTGTTTCATTCCTAAATTTGCCGAAATTGACCGAAACCAGTGGTGCAAATGAAGAATAGACGGGAAGGGTCAATTTAAAAAGTATGCAGTAAAATATTTATTTAATAATTGCCTAAATTTAGAATTTTTTTCGATCTTTTGTATTTATTACGAAATATATTGTGCCTTCTGGCTCACTTGTTTGGCTATGCAACTGGTTGAAACGCAGTTACATATACGAGGGCTGGTTCTTAAAAATATACAGCAACGTTTATTTTCAAAACCAAATACATCATTTGAAAGCTTAAACGTCGTTCTATTTTTCAACGCAATTGCCATTTTATCCAAGCATTCTTGTAGACGCTGCTTCAGCTTTCATATGCCCGTATCAAAAAATTCCGCCGCCAATCCATCGAGATAGCGGTTCACCTTCAGTCAGTATCTTCTGAATTGTGGTACAAGAAACTTCAGTAACCCGAAAAGCAAGTTTACGGATAGTGATCCACGGATCTTCGAGCAATATACCCTCAACCTCTTCGATCTTCTCATCTGAAACCGACGCTCTTCTGCTCCGTTCTTCATCATGAATGTTCGTACGGACGGCTACTGAACCAACACTGTGCGACGTAGCGAAGCGAAGCCGGGCAAGGTGGGATCAAGAGTGGGAAACTACTGCACACGGCAGTGTTGCCGAATTTCGCCTAAAACCTCTCCCTGTGGTTCTAGAGCTTTGGGAACCTTACTTTACGATCAGCCCTCGTATTTATATTATAATTGTAGTTTAGTTAACTCAAAGAATCCATTCCATAACTTTATGTATATTATCCCTATAGTCGGCTGCTCTGAGATAAAACACAGTATTCGTATTTTTGTTCAAAATCTACTTTCTACATACTGTGGGTGGCATTGCCTATTTCTCACACAAAAATTATAACTTAAGCAGTAACGCTATCCATTCAATAGCGGTCTTAGTACTCTATTCGCTTATAATAACAAAGGTACTAAATCTCATTTTCCTGATGTCTGTTACTCTTCAATTAAAGGTTTTGGCGGTATCAGATCGGATGGTGTTGAGGTTTGTTGACTACTGGCACTTTTGGGTGTATGCTTTGCGATTCACCTCTTTACCTAGATTAGCTGACGAGCTCTGATGTAGAGCGCAACATGCATGTCCTAGTTTGATGATATACAGGGTGTTGTGGAAATCACTACATGTATTGGAACTGACACTTCTTTGTAGCAAGACCGATTGCAGACAATTCACCTTAAATAGCGGATCTCAAAAACAAAGTAAAAAATCGACCCTAAAAAATGATGAAATGAAGATATTGTTTTCACTCCGCCACTGGTAAACAAACCAACTCAATAGTATGACCGATTGTTAACAAGAACGTGACATTTAAAGTGTTGGTGAAATTTATCTCAGCGCAGGCGTGTTGTACGAACAACAACAATTCGCCTGCACCTGAATTAGTTCATACAATGGTGGCTTTTCAGGTGCGGGTTGGTTTGGCGCTAAAATTCAGTTTGCCCTTTTTTCAAAAATTTTCGAATTTGGAAAAAAAACATGTTGAATGTGCTTCTATATGCGTAACACTATATATATATATATATATATATATATATATATATATATATATATATATATATATATATATATATATATATATAATCTTTATCGTTATTATTTAGAGTTTCAACTATAGAAATAATATAAGATGAATCTTTCTGAAATTCTGGTTACTTTGTACAGACACAAACATGAAAAGTGAATAAGGTAATACATATCAACAAAACAACTATAATGATCGGATAAAACGACGATAAATGAATGTACCACCAATAATTAATAGGTCACCATAAACATAGCATTATATTACTAACACTAGTATTAATTAAGCTATAGCGGAATACTCTATACTGTGTTTCTCTTTTGGACAGCTGTGGTATTTTATAGTGCAATAAATTATGCAATATATTTTTTTATATAGTTAATAAAGTTTTTAAAAGTTTATCAGCGGTCGTTGCTAATGGATTACCGCATGTTGGTATGAAGGTCTTCTGATTTTGATTAATTAAGTGTCAAAGAATTTAATATTTACATATTATGATATAACGATGCTTAAATGAGATTGTTCTTAGACATAGTTCTGTGAGATCCTGATGCCAAACCCCTACGGTATGTATACATTTTACAGTCTCACTGCATCACGGTGTATGGACGCTGGATCTAAGACCATACACTTAATCAATATCAAATTTCTTACATAAGTATTAATAGGTCTTTTACATGTTTCCTGCATTATTATTATCTTTTAAATAGAACATTTTTTGTTATTTGTATATGTATTTTCTTATATTGCTTCCAAATATCATGTACAATTTGGTAATGGCTATATTTTTTTGTAATGAAATGTGAAATTACTAAATTATTATTAAATTGAATAACTAAACTGTTACATTTATATGTAATATATATTTTTTTGAAGTAAAAGGGCTTTTTTTTAAAATGTAATTATGCAAAGAATATCCTTAAGGATACATATTCCATATTAATCTGTGATTTACGAGGATGGATTGACAAGTCTGGTAAATTTCTACGAAATGGCCAAAAATTTTGCTAAGCGGCATAACTGTTGGTAGGCGTGATTCTTGTAACGGTTGTGTTCAAAGTTTCAAATAGATGCAATACGCAGTTGTTTATTGACAGCTATCGTAAGTGGTCAGTATTACACAGGTACATAATATCCCGCATGAAGTTCTAAAAATGAAATAGTTGATTGCGCGATGGTTGGCAGTTGGCATTCCAAAATCGTGTTTGGAAGAAAAGTTACAGCGTAATCCGAAGGACTTCTGGCGTTATTTTGTGACTGTAGACAAAACATTACACCCCGGAGACAAAACGGGAGTCACAATAATTGGCTGGCGAAGGTGAAAGTGCACCGATAAAAGCGAAAACAGTTTTATCAGCGGGAAAAGTGATAATTGTTTTTTAGAACTCGCAGGGTATTTTTCATAACTTTTTTCTGAGGAAATAAACAAATTGGAATCTCATTGGATCAAATATATTTAGCCCAATGGGGATTAAGGTGAAAAACAAATTTTTGTTTTTGTAAAAAAAATGTTATTTACTTCGTTTTTTACAAGATTTTTCAACCCACCCTCGTAAATGGCTGGATCAGGGATAGAGCATCAGTAAGTAGAGGTTAATTTGAATATTTCATTCGTATAATTTATAAATAAAAGGGTTGTGATGTCTGTAAAAAGGCAAGCCGGTAGGGAGGGCCGAAGCTCTTTATTGAAAAAACCTTCGAGTACCGAAGCTCTAAAAGTTTAGGACCTACTGAACACAATAAACTAACAATTACTTTATTGATATTAGTGTTTCATACCGCTTTCTAACGAACAAAGAACCATTTAATATATGAATTGAATGTTTCTCTATCTATACAAGGTGAAATTTTGATTGTTGATGCTTTATATTTGTAGAGAAAACTTATTACGCCGAACTAATTTCACAAAAATTATTTCGACTTCTAAGGATTATTTTATTAGTAAATACTTTTATCTGTGAAAAAAACTATATTTTAATTTTTTTTGAAACTTTTATTGATTGTTTGGTACAGCTAATAAAGTTTGTTGATTTAAAATAATTTAATTTAATGTGAAATTTAAACGCTAGCAGCGTCCAAATACGGTATTTACCTAGATATTATGCATAAGTTATAGTTTGAATTAACTAACCTGTTACTATTTTCTGTATTACCGGTTACAGACATGGAAAATATAGCCAAATAAGTGGAACAAGACGATGCTGGCTGGCTACCGCGGGATCATTAAAATGTTCCTCGTCGAGCTTTTCAGAGATGCCGCGCAAGTAAAGTTGTGTTATATGAAACAATAATAGGGAAAAATATGTGCGGTATGAGAAACTCGATGAGGTACATTTTAAAGATCTGGCAGTAGGTAGCCGTCCTCGCTTTGCGGCGATGTTTTGTTCCACATGTTTGTCTTTCTGTAGACATAACTATATTTTCTGTGGTATAGAGCTTTATCTCAGACGGAGACATGGTACAGAGCTGTTTACTAAAATTTCGATAGTAGGAATTCTATATACGTCCATTTTCAATCGATCATGCAGTGTTACCAATGTGTGGTCCTCTCATCCCTAAACTAGTGATAATTGTAATTATACTCTTGACAACAGTTCA
>CM032447.1:67991396-68013896 GCA_019049505.1 Pachyrhynchus sulphureomaculatus | reverse complement strand
AACTTTGGGAGGCGTTTTGAACACTGTTTTCGGTTGATATATAATTTGTAAACAAACCTATCATTGAATTTAGATACTGACTCATGGTTTTATATATTTTGAATAAAAATTTACAGTTCTTAGAACGTGAAAACAATTAATTCATGCGTTTTGTTTCAAATTCTGTAGGAATAAAAATGGTCAAAACTATTAAGCATGATTACAAAAAATGTTATATGATTCTGTATTTGGCATATCCAATATTTGGATATCCCCAATACAATGAAAGCCACAGCGTTCTATCAATATGTACTGCCGATACTAACATATGGCACTGAAACATGGGCTTTAAATAAAAGTATAATATGTAAACTCCAAGTAATCCAAAGAGCAATGGAGAGGAGAATGCTAAATATTAGACTCCAATATCACATTTCTAAAAGATCAAAAGTGATAGATGTAATACAATGAATATGTACATTAAGGTGGAATTGGGTGGGGCATATTGCAAGCATGAATGATAACAGATGAACACTCAGTGTGATGGAATGGAGGTTTAGAGAACATAAACAAAGTAGAGGTAGACCATAGACAAGATGGACGAATGGAAGACATAAAAAGACTAGCGGGACATGATTGGATGCAAAAAGCAAACAGAGCTCATTAGATACAACTTAGGAAGGCTTATGTCTGACTATGAATGGAATAAGCTAATGATGATGATTATATTATTCTACTTACAAGCATTTTACAGTTTTTATGATTTTTATCTTCTCAAAAATAAGTGACTGTAATTTGGAGCACAATGCAGTGGTAAAATTTTTCACTGAAGAGGGAAATGGATCAAAATTAATTCAGGAAAAATCTCCTAGGTACAGTATTGACGTTCCAAGTTATTTTCAAACATTTTGGTACAAACAGTTTCAATGGGGCTAAGACTCAATTCAGGATGATCTTAGGAGGCAAGAACTGAAGAAATCATCTAGCATGTTGAGGTCTTTTTGCTATCGATCAATGAATAAAGAGCCCAGTGCTTGTTAAAGAAGTTGGTAGTATCAGTTTTGATGAGTGAGCAGGAAGGTTTAGAGATGAAAGATGTTTTGGCAAGATGAGTCTCCAAATTGGCGAGAAAAGAAATTTTTCAAGAATTTTTGGCCAATAAAAGTTATTTTTTGTGTATTAACATAGGCAACTAGACTTGGTTGTTTCATTGGGATTATCTCAAGAAGCAGAAGTCGACGCAATGAGTTCATAGGAGCTTTTTATGGGTCTGCCTAGGATTGTTTATTGAATATATGGAAAAAATTAATGGAGATGTTTGTGGAAAATGTGATCTAAAACCTGCAGATCATTAGAAAAAAAAACGTCAGAATTCGCAGAAAACCAAAACCTTACTATTACAGGACAACTACACAAAGCTCGCACAGTTCAAACCATTGTCCAAAGCTGCGAAGTCACCGAGTTACAACATTTATCCTATAGCTCTGCGCGACCTTTTTTTGTTCCAACTTTTGACGTAACATCTTAGCGGCAGAAAAATTCCTCAGGTGATGAGTTGAAAACCGCTGTAGCGAGGTTTTTTGAGCCGGAAACAAAATGATTTTCTTTTTGGTGGAATGAAATGACTCACGAAATGCTGAACTAAATGAGTATTAGTATAGATGGCAGTTATGTAGAAAAATAGTTTTTTTAAAACTCTGAATTTTTCTTCATAACTAGGTCAATAATTTAAAAAAAAATTCTTGCATATATATATGGCAGGTTTTGTATGCCGGCGTCATAGAGGTTCGCCGTCGGTGTCGTGTGTCAATACCCTGTGAGTCGTATTGGAGTGGAGCCTATAGAAATTCACAGACAATTGACCGAAGTGTATGGAGAAGGGGTTATGGACGTAAAAACGTCCAGAAGTGGTGTAGGGAGTTCACAGCCGGCAGTACGGAAATCCATTACAAAGAAAGAAGTGGAAGACGGTCGATTTCAGACGAGACGGTCGCGGAGATTGAAGCAAGCATGCCTAAAGATCGAAGGCCGATTATCCGTGAGCTGTCTTGGTTAGTCTCTGAAGTTTCTGAATCCACTATTCACAGGACATTGACACAAGCTACCTTAAGGACGCGGCGGCGAGCTTCTATGACGCCGGGATACAAAAACTGCCACGAAATGCATCGAACGAAATGGTGATTATGTAGAAAAATAGAGGAATGTATAAGCTTTAAAATAATGTAAAAAAAATCTTCAAATAAAATCTTTCTCTCTATTTTTAAAAATTATGGAGACTTTACTGTTGGAATGCCTCTCGTATATGTACATATATATATATATATATATATATATATATATATATATATATATATATATATATATATATATATAATGGCTTTATATATACAAATAAATGAAAATTATATAAATAAAGACTCTTTCAAAAACTTTATTTATATCTGATTAAAAATGATACGTGATATTATTTTGCCTCTCATAGTTTTGAAATATTTCAGGCAGATATAACAGTCAATTAATAGTTGTAAGTTAAAAGTTGAAAACTTCAGAAATGTAAAAATATAATTTATTGGTTTTATGTAATAATAAGCATCGGTTATTTAACCTAGACCTGTTAATTATACCGGACTAATGTCCTTATAATAGAGTTAGTGTCAGTTATACTACTCACTCCTCCTATTTGAAAAATTCTTATATGTACCAAATAAAATATGTTTATGTTTTATTTGTAGTACATGTTCTTATCAGTTTATCAAGCTAATAAATTTCTAAAAAACAACTTGTTGTAGGTCTTGTCTTAACCTTGAGATTAAAAATATATCTATTAGACGATTCACTAATTACATTTTAACAATTATAAAACGTTTTTGGCGGCTATAGAAATGTAATACTACCTAAATATTTATACATCTTTAATTTTTTTTAATATCCTGTAGAAATAATATTTTTTGTATATATTTCCAGACGTTTTAGTTTTACGTAGATATTATGACGAGGAGATCAAACCACTGTAGAAATGCGGTAAATCTCTGAAAGATGCATTAAAAGCCCCACTAGATAAATGTTTTTATAAAGGAAAAATACCAACAAAATGATGTAATTCAGAGGTTATACTTCTCTTTAAGAAAGGGGATAATACTGATACTGAAAATTATCGATCCATCTCTTCTGTCGCACTTATATAAGCTCTTCACTAAAATCTTGATCAATCGCCTAACAGCAAAACTAGATTTGTGGAATAGGTTGGCTACAGAAAATGATTTAGCACGATCGACCACGTCTAGACAATATGTACTGTAATAGAAAAGTGTACAGAATATAAGGTACTAATACATTTGGCTTTCATTGATTTTCATAAGGCATTTAATACTGTTGAAATCTGGTCACATCCTTAGCGACTGCAACATATATACAAGTAATAGAGAAAACATCTATAAATTATAAAGAAGCATCAATATATATTAAAATTGACAAAACAACTGTCGCTAACAACATACAATTAAAAAGAGGATTGCGACAAAGAGATAGTATCTCCCCTAAATTATTTACGCTGGCCCTTGAAGACGCCTTTAAGGAGTTAAATTGGGATGAGAAGGGCATCAACATGGACGGCACTAGACTGAGTCACCTTAGGTTAAGCACATACTGGAGCAGCAAGCAAAGAAGTGATGATAGCGGGACGCAGTGCGGTAAAGAGCAAACGCGACGATAAGTGGGTTAACCACACATGGTGAGGAGTTCATAAGCGAGGTTTCAGCATTGGATAGGATGGATTTATTGTTACTAGAGGGTTCTTCCTTAAAAATTTGGTATTTATTCGACAAAAACAAAGCTACTATAAGCTGCAATATTCATAAAATCAATAAAACTATAGACATTCAAGGAGAATTTCATTACTTGTACGACAAGTTACGAGAACACTCTGGAAAATTTAGTTCATATTTTCGAATGAGTATTAGTACATTTGATAAGTTGTTAAAAAAAAATGGACAAATTGTAATCAGAATTCTATCGATCCTACTGAATGTCTTGCAGTTACGTTGCGGTAAGGTGATAAAACTAATTTTTAATATTATGGGCTTACATTTATTTGTAACTTATGAGGGCACATAAACATTATATATTTAGTGAAGACCTTCATCAGAAAAGGTGCTTTTATAAGATGCAATTGATGTGAGATTTCAATATTCCTGTGTCATAGGCTGTAAGTCTGTGAATTGTGAATTCTTTTCATGATTTTTTGGATGTGTTTGTGTCAGAGTCAGAGAGAATATGGGAATAGTACACCAGTTCTTGAATTTTTATCCTTAATGACATTTTTTGCCCTGGTGGAAGTTTCCTTACATAGGGCAGTAAACTATCAAAAAAGCTTGATCCCATAGAGCATTTTTAACAAAAATACAATTAATTAATTCTTTTGAATTCATTTTTCTCGAAAATACTAACAGCGATGACAGCAAAGAAATCAAATTTGTTGGATCGCTTCGCTTTGCTCCACTATATCAAAGCGTGCACATCTCCGACATAGGCCTCAGTCTGTGTGTTCCCACAGGGCTCAGCCCTAGGTTTGCAGACAACATAGTAGTCATAGCTAATAACACCAATGAGCTACAGGAAATGTTGAACCAGCTGAATGTGTTTCTGCTAGGAAAGATTTTAAAATGAATTAAAAAAAATTAAATTTATGAGCCCTGAAGATACCAACATACAGATAGGAAATATTTCACACTGTTAAGATTAGAAAGGCGAATAAGGCTAGTATGGGCAGCTTTTAGGAAACTAGGACATATCTTAAAAAGTACTACAATACTCATACGCCTAAAAACTAAAGTCTACAATTCCCATGTTCTACCGGTCAGCACATATGGACTGGAAATGATAAATCTCACTAAAGCATTTGTTAAAAAATTCGTACCTTTGCAGAGAGCTATGGAGAGAAGCATGCAGGGTATATATATATATATATATATATATATATATATATATATATATATATATATATATATATATATATATATTAGGGATAGGTTTCATAACAAGCAGATAAGGAGACGAACCAAAGTTACTGACACAACTCTGGAGGCGGCAAAGATGAAGTGGCGATCGGCAGATCATGTGGCTAGATTATCCGGAGACAGATGGATGTATAGGATCACGGAATGGAGACTCAGAGAAACAGGAACGTTGGACGTCCACAGAAGCGATGGGTGTATATATGTGTGTGTATGTATATATGTGTATATATATATATATATATATATATATATATATATATATATATATATATATATATATATATATATATATATATATATATATATATATATATATATATATATATATATGTATATATATATGTATATATATATATATATATATATATATATATATATATATATATATATATATATATATATATATATATATATATATGTCTATATATAACACATGGGCTGAAAAGTCCCGGGCCTAACACATAGATGGCGCTAGTTTTATTGCAGTCACCTTTTTTTCAGTTAATACTAACCTTCAAAAGACAGCTGTTAAAATTTCATGATATTCTATTCATTAGTTTGTGAGTTATTGTGCTAAGAGTGACGCTACTTTTGTTATTTTCAAAACAATGGATCAAAAACAATTTCGTGTTTTAATTTTACACTGCTTCTTGATGGGAAAAAATACCGTTCAAGCGAAGCAATGGCTTGAAAAGTGTTATGGGGACTCCGCTCCATCAGAAACAACAATAAAACGTTGGTTTGCTGACTTCAAACGTGGTCGTAGAGACACCGATGATGCAGAACGCAGTGGATGTCCAAATGAGGCGGTAACACCAGAAAACATCAAAAAAATCCATAAAATCGTTTTGAATGATCGAAAAGTGAAGTTGCGTGAGTTAGCTGACATCGTAAAGATATCAAAAGAACGTGTTGGCTTTATATTGCATGAGCATTTGACTATGAGAAAGCTCAGTTCAAAGTGGTTGCCGCGTTTGCTCACTGTTGATCAAAAACAAGAACGTGTTGATGATTCTGAGCAGTGTTTGGCCATGTTTAAACGTAACAAACCGGAATTTTTGCGTCGATATGTGACAATGGATGAAACATGGATCCATCACTTCACTCCGGAATCAAAACGATCGTCATCTGAGTGGACAGCAACTGGTGAACCTCGTCCAAAGCGCCCGAAAGCACAACAATCGGCTGGAAAGGTTATGGCCTCGGTATTTTGGGATGTGCGTGGTGTAATATTCATCGACTATCTTGAGAAAGGAAATACCATCAACAGTGAATATTATATAGCGTTATTGGAGCGTTTGAAGGCCGAAATTGCAAAGAAAATGACCGCATATGGCAAAGAAAAAAATTTTTGTTTCATCAAGACAACGCACCGTGTCACAAGTCAATCAAAACAATGGCAAAACTACATGAATTGAACTTCGAATTGCTCCCACATCCACCGTATTCGCCAGATTTGGCTCCCAGCGACTACTGGCTGTTCGCAGACCTGAAAAAAATGCTCGCCGGTAAGAAATTTCGCACGAATGAAGAGGTTATCGCTGAAACTGAGGCCTGTTTTGAGGCAAAAGATAAATCGTTCTACAAAAGTGGTATTGAAATGTTAGAGCGGCGCTGGAACGATTGCGTTGCTCTTGATGGAGATTACGTTGATGAATAAAGCTAATTTTGAACCAAAAAAACCGTGTTTTCTTTGTTAGGCCCGGGAATTTTCAGCCCATGTGTTATATATATATGTGTATATATATATATATATATATATATATATATATATATATATATATATATATATATATATATATAAATATATAAATATAAATATATATGTATATATATGGGGATATAAGAGTAGTTGCGGTCAAGCAGTGATTAAAGGTGGTAAAAGACAGAGAAGAGATTAGAAGAGACCTACGTCCAGGAGCGGATAAACTTACGTTGCGAAGAAAAAATTATGACATGGACAGACGCTTTTACATTTTCATTAGGAAAACTTTTTTGAAAATTCCGTTTAATATTTTGTTTTAAAAAGGGGTAATACCACAGTGGCGAGCGAAAATCAAGCGTTTCTTGCAATTTTTTTTTTCATGTGGAAGGAAAGTAATTGAATAAAAATACTCAAGGATGTTATCAGGCATATTTTTAAATATGGAAAGAAAGTTTTTTAGAAATAGACAAGAATATTATAAAATGGCACCAATAGAGCTGTTCTCATAAGATATCTTGAATTGAAGAGGCTCCACGGCACGCAAATTTGAATCTGTGAAAACAAAAAAATTATCTCTTTATCTACATCATAATAGCTAGAGAAATACGTAGAGGATTCTGAAAATATTGCATTCGAAGAAAAAGTTCGATTTTCGACCCAAAAAAATGGTAGTTGTTTCTTAATAAAAAAGGGTATAATCAACTTATCGAAAAACCCGTACGTATTTCTCTTTGAAATTTTTTTTTAAAGATACTTTTAAAATTTGGAGTGAATATAATGAATATTGTTCGAGTTATGCTGCGTGCCGTTTTGCAAAATCGTATTTCCAGAAAAACGTGTTTAAAGTTTTAAGTCACATTATTTATATTAAAAAATAAAAATTTTAAGTGTTAAACCAATAAAAAAAATCGATTTTTTGTGAGTTCTACAGTGGTATTACCCCTTCATATTTGTTAATGACACTAATGATCTCCACACCTGATGATGTAATATGTGATCTTTCATTACTATCATGTCTGACTTTTTTGTGGAAATTTAAATCTTAAATTGTTTATTTTTTGTTGTCGGAGTGCTAGAATACATGGTTGGCTGGTTGTAGGCGATTGTGCCTGTTTATGCACTGCGACCTCTTTGCTTGTTGTGCTCCTCTCTCTTGGTTACATAAGCATCGTCCCTTTAAGAAGGCTTATTAGCTTAATTCTAAGCCCTTCATGTGGCAATTTATCGCCACGATGTAGATCTTATTCATATAAGATGTGCAAATGATTCCTCAGGGGACAGTTGCCGGTGATCAGTCTCACTAGTTTGACCTGAGCCTTTGTTAAACGAAGGACGTCAGTTGTTAGTTTCTTTGAGGGGCCGCCAGTTACGTCCCTCGTATGTCTTTGGCTAAATGTTGCGAGCCAACGGTCTAGATGTTGCTGATATGATGATCTCTTGATTGTAGTTTTTACCACCCGTTTTGGTCAGTTCCCTTTTTCATTACCTCTTATCCCCGAGTGGCCTGGAACCCCGCAATAGTTCAATCTTGCTGTTTCTAAAGGATAGTTCTAACAGGTTACGTTTACACTCTATCGTAAGCTCCTGCATCTTATGAGATATATTTTTGCTTTATTAGGTAAAGAGACAACTTGCAAGTACCCAATACCACTAGCTAGCTGACAAACTCTCATATCTTATAGTCCGAGTAGTCCATATTTTCGGACACCCGTACTTCTGATGCGCTGTGCTTCGTTTGCCCGTTAAAACCAATATTCAACTTTTTTTTCTGTATATTTTTCACGTACCCTAAATATGTTCTTTATGAGAAATAAGGAAAAAATTACATCATTTCCAAAGTTCTTAACTCCAAGAATCCTGAAAAGGACAACACGATATATCTGGAGCAACCCTTCCCCCACCCCTTTAACCTAATTATATGTTTAACTATAAATAATATGCTTAAATTTTGTTCATTATTTTATCCAAGAATTAGAAAATATTTTCGTAATACTAGTGAAACTATTTATCAAGGTCGTTAGCTCACGAAAAATATAATTTCGTTTATTTTATTATTTATCTTTATTTTTTTGTGGGTATTACAAAGTTATAACAAAATATAACTTATAAATTGTAATTCAGCATTAAAAACTCTTGTGGGAATTCCCTTATTAAGAAAAAAAAAATTATCAGGTAAATTACAAATTTTTGTATTTCCCTTATAGGAAAAATATAACGGGCCAAGGGCGAGTTGGAGTTACGCCGTTAGTGTTCCGTACGTTGAATGCTTTTAAAATAAAAATTTTTGTTACGGAGGTATAAAATCATCAATGATTTCACAAAACACACCCCAAACGAGTTTTCAACAAAGTTTGTTTCCGATTTTTGTTGAAAACTGAGGACCTCGAAATTTTTGTTTTTTTTTTTTCATATCTCAGATAAATTATTAAAGGTAATGCACTCGTTCTACAGGGTGAGGAGAATATTACAGTCTTTTTCAAAATTTTTTGATCAGTACTTTTCGAGATAAGGGAGACAGCGATTTTTGGCAATTTTTTAAAAATAATACAAAGAAAAGTGTGTGCAAGTATTACATTATATATGTTTTTGAACTCGTGTTTTTCACAAGCTTTTATTTGATACCCCACTCGATGACCTGGTATTTTTTTTTTTTTTATTTCCGATTTCACCCCCCAAAACTAACCCTTCAAGTCAAACTTTAACTTTCAAAACTACACGGCTCTGATGGAGCCCTCAATTCCTATATTAGTGCCAAATTTCAACTTTCTGTGTCCAATAGTTTCGGAGAAAATCGGATGTGACAGACAGACGAACAGACACCTTAGTGATCTTGTAGTGTTCCGTACAAACAAACCCTGTTGCAATAGCGCGAAACAGGTTAAACCATTTGACAATGGATTTTTATGAGGTTTTATAGTTATAAGGTAATTGTGTGGTATAAAGTTACACACTGTAGTTTGAAACATACTATAACAGACTGGTTTGTGAGTTAGGTTTTACGTTTAAGACATCACCTAAATCATGTCTTTCTACCGAGTACAGTCAGTATTATTTATTTTTTCACAATAAAACAATTTGTTGTTTGTTCTACCCTTAAAGATTTTTTTACTTTACTTTACAGCCAATAAATAATGCCGATTTCATCGTCCCCGTCGAAATCGATGGAACCGTACACCAAGTATATGTCTTAAAAAGGCCGCACGTCGACGAGTTCCTGAAACGAATGGGAGAATTGTACGAGTGCATCCTTTTTACCGCCTCACTCGCTAAATACGCCGATCCGGTGGCCGATTTGTTGGACCAGTGGGGCGTATTTAGGGCGCGACTGTTTCGAGAAAGCTGTGTCTACTATAGAGGAAATTACGTAAAAGATTTAAATAAGCTGGGAAGGGACTTGCAGCAAATTGTCATTGTAGACAATTCGCCAGCTTCTTATATATTCCATCCAGACAATGCTGTAAGTATTTTGTGTTAAAAATATGGTGATGTTTAGGGTTAGCTTTACTGCAAAAGAGAAGGGAAGACGTAAGTTCTGTTCAATTTTGAAAATAACTCCAATGAAAGAAAGGCAAATATTTCAAAATCAGTTTTTGATTTGCTTCATATAGGACTTTGAATAAAAATTTTGTTGTGTTTCCTATTAAAAAATAACAAATAAAGAATACAACAATCAATTTAAGAATATTTTTTACAAATTTCGGTTCTTAAAAGACTTTCAATTGCTGTGGTTATCATATTATCAGCGCAGCGTTAATTAATTTAATTTTCAAAATTGTATATTTGTGCAAAAATGTAATTCTTAAAATAAATTACTGACAACGACTTTATCTGTATAATTTGTTAAACTGTGAAGCAAATCTAACTAATAAAAATAATTTAAATTGAAAATTACAAAAAAACTCTGGAAACCTTATATTGTATCCAAATATTGACTTCACCTTTGATATTAAAAAAAATAACTGGCCAAAATAAATAAAAAATTTTGTTACGGAGGTATAAATTGATCAGAGACTTTACCAAACACACCCCAAATGAGTATTTAACAAAGTTTGTTTCCGATCTTTGTTGAAAACTGATGACCTTGAATTTTTTTTTTTATATATACCAGATAGATTACACAGCCCCACAAAAAAAAAAGTGGGGTATACTTTTGATGCGATATATCAGATCCGTAGTATTTTTGCCCGCTGATCACGAATCTGACGTCAGAATATCGCCATCACATCTCAATTTTTTTCTAACCTCAAAAAATAGGTAAAAATTAGTAAAAATTAAGAAAAATATACTCCTAAAAAATTGATTCAAGCTCCAAAGATGTATTAATTAATATGTATTCGGACACGCTAAGCTAATATTCATCGGTTGGATTGAGCCATACAGTTCTGTTTTCTTTCTAACCTCAATAAATCAGACAGATATAGTGCTTCTCGAATGCAAAAACGAATTCAAATTAAAATTCAACCGATCCTCACCAAATTTGGTACACGGGGATTTTTTGGGTCGCTGATCACGAATCTGAGGTTGGATTTGCAAAATTCAAGATGGCAGATGTTTTCCGCGCCATTTTGAACGCCGAGAAATTCATCGCTCGATTTTTATTCTTCTACCTGCATCCAGGGCACCTCCACGTGGTAACGGTGGGCAACGGTGTTACTCCACTAGCCGGCAGAGTCCCTGGATAACGGCTTAGATGCCGTCACGGCAGGTAGAAGAAAGAGAATTACGATGCAGGGACTCGGAAACCCAGTATCGGCGGTTGGTCAGGGTTTGGAAAGCGGGCCCGCCGCCGTCGACATCCAGCGACCGTAGCTCTTCATGTGTGGGTGACTTGGCTCATGTAGAGTATAATGCTACAAGAAAACGGTCTCACGGTACAAGGACTTTTCATAAGTGCGATAAAAACAGTGATTCATTTTGTTATATTTGCTGTCAACACGTATTGAGTGTAACGGATAAGATTAAAACCTTATATAAGGATTGTTTTAACATTGAAATACAGCACCAGGATACAGATTGGGTTCCCCACATCATTTGCAGTTCTTGCAAAATAATATTGTACATCAATAGGAAGGCGATTAAATATTCCAGACCAGCAATATGGAATAGACCATACAGTGAAAATGATTGCTACTTTTGTATGAATGTTGTATCTAGGCATAACCGAAAAAATAAAAGCACTATTACTTATAACGAT
Organism: Pachyrhynchus sulphureomaculatus; assembly: GCA_019049505.1. Lineage (NCBI taxonomy): Eukaryota > Metazoa > Arthropoda > Insecta > Coleoptera > Curculionidae > Pachyrhynchus > Pachyrhynchus sulphureomaculatus. The sequence goes on along the minus strand of CM032447.1, from coordinate 68,002,003 downwards.
GTTTCGACAGTAACAAGACCAACTAAACTAATTCCGCCTCCTGAACCACTTGATGCTGATGTTATGGAAACAAATGATTTCACCTTATCAGTTCATGCCGAAAACATTGAGACTGTCAAAAAAGATTCAAACACAGAGCATCTTGCTTCCTTAAAGAAAAGACATTTACTTAAGCCAGAAGCTACGATTTCTTATTATAGAAACAGAGATGAAGAATTTCGAAAATATTTCACAATGGACGAGGAATTGTCACTTTCATATTGTACCGATGTAAAAGGTCTAATGGATGAATTTCAAAATAACTCATACGATCCTGAAGAATGGAGACTGTTCATTGATTCTTCTAAACGGAGCATTAAGGCAGTTTTGCTGCATAATACCAACGTTTACGCTCCCATTCCGATTGCTCATTCCACAGTTATGGATGAGCAATATGAAAAAATGAAACAGCTTTTGATAAAAATAAAATATGCTGATCATAACTGGAAAATTTGTGGAGATCTGAAAATTGTAACAATATTGCTTGGCCAACAGTCAGGGTTTACACTTCATCCCTGTTATAAATGTCTGTGGAATAGCAGAGACAGGGAACGTCATTATAAGAAAAAAATTTGGCCAACAAGAGAATCGTTCACTCCTGGTGAAAATAATGTATTGTTTCCACCATTGGTAGATCCAGGAAAAGTTCTTATTCCCCCGCTTCACATTAAGCTTGGACTTATGAAGCAATTCACGAGAGCATTAGATACAAACGGCCCATGTTTTAAATATTTGCATAAAAAATTTCCGAAATTTTCTGAAGCTAAAATTAAGGCAGGCGTATTTGACGGGCCACAAATAAGAAAATTGTTTCAAGATTCATTATTTGTTACTAAAATGAATAAAGTTGAAAAGCTGCTTGGCTTAGTTTTAAAGAAGTCGCAACAAACTTTTTGGGAAATAATAAAAGTCCTAAGTACAAAGAAATAGTCGAGAAAATGGTAAAAAATTTTCAAACATTAGGTTGCTTAATGAATCTAAAATTACATTTCCTGGACTCCCACATCGATGATTTCCCAGATAATCTTGGTGACTACAGTGAGGAGCAAGGGGAACGTTTTCACCAAGATCTGAAAATCATAGAAAATCGGTATCAAGGACGATGGGATGACCATATGCTAGCGGACTATTGCTGGTCGCTAAAAAGAGAAACAAGTCCTCAAAAGCGTTTGGGCAGAAAGCCTTTGAATAGGTCATTCGCGGAAAAAAGAACAAGATACAGCCAAAAAAAGGAAAGTTAGGCGCGGGTCTAACCTTCGCAATTCTAGGGCTTAAGGGTCTACTATTTGAGAGTATATGGTTTAAAAGTCCTGGTTTTGAGTTTATTGGGTCTCATTTTTAAAGTTACAGGGTTATTGAGGTCTATTTTTTGAGGTTACAGGGTGTGGGAGTCTAAGGTTTCAGGGTTTTAGGGTTTAAGAGTATCAGGTTTGAGGATTCCCCAACTGTATACCAAATTCGGTAGGAATCGGTTGGTTTTCAAAAATTTTGTCCGCCATCTTGGATCCGCCATTTTGAATTTTGCAAATCCGACCTCAGATTCATGATCAGCAACCCAAAAAACCCCCGTGTACCAAATTTGGTAAGAATCGGTTGAATTTTAATTTGAATTCGTTTTTTTTTTGCATTCGAGAAGCACTATATCTGTCTGATTTATTGAGGTTAGAAAGAAAACAGAACTGTATGGCTTAATCCAACCGATGAATATTCGCTTAGCGTGTCCGAATACATATTAATACATCTTTGGATTCATGAAAAAGCTTGAATCAATTTTTTAGGAGTATATTTTTCTTAATTTTTACTAATTTTTACCTATTTTTTGAGGTTAGAAAAAAATTGAGATGTGATGGCGATATTCTGACGTCAGATTCGTGATCAGCGGGCAAAAATACTACGGATCTGATATATCGCATCAAAAGTATACCCCACTTTTTTTTTTTGTGGGGCTGTGTTATTAAAGGTAATGCACTCGTGATAATTTTCCTTCAATTTACACCCTGTGGAGAATATTTCAGAAATTTTTAAAAATTTTTTGATCAGTACTTTTCGAGATAAGGAGGGGACAGCGATTTTTGGCAATTTTTTAAAAAATAATACAAAAGAAAAGTGTGCGCAAGTATTATATTATATATATTTTTGAACTTGTGTTTTCACAAGCTTTCATTTGACACCCTACTCGATGACCTTGTAAAAACAATTTTTTTCACTTCTGATTTCACCCCCTCAAAACTAATCCTTTAAGTCAAAATTTAACAAAGCTACACAGCTCTACTGGGGCCTTCAATTCCTATATTAATGCTAAATTTCAACTTTCTATATCAAATAGCTTTGGAGAAAATCGGATGTGACAGACGGACAGACACCAAAGTGATTTTATGTGTTCCGTACGGAACACTAAAAATTAATAAAGCTCATTTACACGGATAGGTATTTAAATGCTTCCTTGCATCACCGACGCGCCCAAAAACACTCGGTCAACAACTTCCTTGTTCATAGAGCTATGTCACGCTCTCAGCGATAATCTCTTCAGTCAGAACTAAAACGCTTTACTTCCGTTCTTCAATCAAACAGTTTCCAATACGAAAAAACATTCCATTCAAAAATACACATCTTCCCAGGTGTCTCCGAAGACTAGAAGTCGAGCAGATCAGTCTTTTGGGAATGTAGTCGTTCAATACATTAAAAATGCCACAGATCTCATTTTGAAAATTCTACGGAAACATATAATAATATGTGCTCTAAACTCTCACATTTCAAATCTGTCAAAGATTAGATTTTCCTTTGAAAATCCAGGAGTCTACAGTACTCCATATAGCTGTGATAAAATCTATATCGGCGTAAGGAATAGAAAAATATGTATTAGAATTAAAAGACATCAAAAGACAGTACGCCTTCGTAACATTTCCACTTCAGCACTTGCGGAACACCAGCAAGAACCAAGACACCAGATTCTCTTTAACCAAATACAATCCTTGAACAAATTTCTTTTTCTGTCCTAGGAAAATTCGGGAGTTCATCGAAATATGTAAATATCCCAATACCCTTAATCATGATACTGGTTTTCACCTGTCTCCAATCTGGGAACAGATCGTCCATGAAGCGCCCCTCTTAATTCCGGTTCGTTAATCAAAAGTCGCGTGCAAGCGATGGTAAATGTTTTGTGCTAGATTCCGAAGATGTTTTTGCAACAGGATAAGCTGAAATATCAGCATCTCTTTTTAATCGATACAGGAAAAATCTAGGAGAATTTTTTTCTAGATAATAGGTAGTACTTAGTTTTATTTAAAGTAAATATGTATGTATATAATTTCCATTTTTATCTATATAGATTTTTTGTCATAGGTGCCAGTAGCTTCATGGTTTGACGATATGAACGACAATGAGCTGTTAGATTTAATACCGTTTTTCGAAAAGTTGAGCAAAATGGACAATGTTTATACTGTGTTGTGCAATTCCAATCGCCCTTACAATAACAGCAGTGTTCCACAACTTAATGGCCCAAATAGTACGACAACCACGACCACCGTACAACAAAACAAACAAATTTCACCTCCTAATACGTAGCAGAACATAAACCTTAAGACGTTTTCTATCTACTTACTGGGAGCTAATAAAAGTGTTTTGCCTTTTTGATCCTGTCATGATAAATGAGCGGGAAACCCCCTCTGGAGCAACAGATTGGTTAGTTGTGGGATGTACCAATTTAATTTTATCTAATATTTTATTGAATCAACATTTTTGAATGTCACAAAAGGATAAAGAAAAATGGCTTTATAGGCAATGAACAGTATATTTTTGCAACAGAAGAATAATTTAAAAATCTGTATACAGGTGGTTGTAAATATTTTGGCAATATTTGACTGACACACACGAGTTGGAAACGTGTGTATATCGTTCTTTGTAACTGATTTTAATTGTACCAAAATGAAACTTTATACTCTTTTATCTTTTAGGCCAATAATGGCAACTGATAACACGTTAGGGAAAAAAAAAGAAAATTGCTCATTGGTATTTTTTAAATGTGATGTTGTTATACTAGGCTTGTTTTACGAAAGGGCGATTTAGAACAGAATTTGTTCTGTAAAATAAAAATTTTCTAATAATTACCTTTCCTTGATTACAGATCAGCTAGATGGTGAAAATTAACTGTTTTAAATATTGTTTGCTTCACTGGTAGTTTTAAATCAGATATTTCTAGTCATGAGTATTGAAAAGTGATCGTTAAAAAAACTTAAAATGAAACCAATATATTTATAAGGCTAAATGTTTTTATAAAAAAAAGTAGGAGGAATACCTTGAGGCAACAATAATCTAAGTCGGTTTCATGTCGGGATTTATTTATAGTTGGTAATTCAGCAAAGAATTTAACGTCTACAGTAAATTAAATGAACAATCGTTTACCAATTTTAGAACCTACAACTAATGTGGATTATCAACTATATATTTGGTTATCTATTGACGTTAATTTCTTGCTTAACCGTGAACTGACAACTATAATCGCATGAAATCGATTTTTTAATTGAGTTTTAAATTTTTGTATAAAGGAGAGAGAAGACAAGATAAATATGCTTGTAGTAAAACAGGCCAATTTTTGCATTTTGTATTCACTTGGGCGTTTTGATTACTCTTTGTAACATTAAGGAATTTTATGTAAATCAACCCAATTCTCTGTAAAGTTAGAGTTAAGAATGTACCACAATATTTTAGAGTTTTAAATATTTCATTTTTCTTATAACTTTTGAAATGATTCAACTAACAATATAGCCTAAGAGCTAGTAGATAATTTTGGTGTTTTAGTAAGTCGGAACTTTGTATAGTGACATTCCTCTACTATCTGAAAAAGGAATTGGCTCATGCTATACAGGGTGTTTTAAAAGATAGCGGCACGGGAGGTTATTTGGTGAATATATTAATATATCCATAATTTTTTGTAACACCAAATTTTATATTTCTTCTTCAGATAGTGCAGCAAAGTTGTTGTTTTTAAAACACCTTAAGGAAATAGTTCACCAGCTTTCTGGCTAAACAAGTAAGAGAAAGCTCATAGCAGGGAGCATAGTGTCATATTTTTTATAATACTTAAGAAACTTCAGAGGCACACAATAATTATAAAATTTCATTGCATTGTGAAACACAATCATATCTCTATAGGAGATTATGTGGAAGGTAGGAACGCAAGTTCCAAATATTTTAACAGTGGCCTTAAGATAATATCCGAAGAAATTTTTTCGAATCTTTAATATTGCAATTTATACTGTAGAAAAGGAAACTTGGGAAATATAAAATTAACTAGGCGAATGAGTTAAGATTAATTTTATGTACATCACAGCGATTTTTTTTTTTGTTACTTTATTAGCTATAATTAGAGAAAGTAGGTTTCAAAAACCTAACTTTTTGTTTAGTACAAAATATTTTATCATAAAACGTCATAAAATTGTATTAGCGTAAAACAGCATTCTTTTAAGCTTTAGGTTTTATTTTTTATCGAAAGTGTACAGTTTATTTTTTAGTAACCTATTATATTCTCTAATAATAAATTAATATATTTCTTATGTATATTATTAATTATTTGAAAAATTGAGAACGTGTGAATTATCTTTTATGAATTATTTTAATAAGTAAGCAATAATTTTTGGCCCCTTATGTGATTTTTGTAAAAACATTCATTATTCATTTTATGGCCTAATTACCCATTAGAAAACCTTATAAAAAACGGCTCCGAAGAATATTGCTGGATTTTTCGTATATTTAAGATTTTTCACCTTGAAACAAACGTTGTTAGGTGTTGCTCTTGCAAATTATTTCTCCTTTATTGGAACAGTAACACATGTATGTATAAAAATAAAGATATTTTTGTTTATACAGTATTCTTGGATGATACAACGCTATATATTTGTCAAAGTTGACTTTCTTTAATCAACCTCAGATAAATTGTATAACATACTCTATACTTAAATTATATATATATATATATATATATATATATATATATATATATATATATATATATATATATATATATATATATTATATGTATATGTATATGTATATGTATATGTATATGATGTATGTGTATATGTATGTGTATATGTATATGTATGTGTATATGTTATGTATATGTATATGTATATGTAATATATATATATATATATATATATATAATATATATATATATATATATATATATACTTTTATTTGATATTTGGGATCAAGTGATGTTTGGGGATGTTCAATAGTCAAAACAAACAGTTCAGAAATATCCTTTTTACCAATCTCTTTTAAGGCCGGGCAATGTCAGCCAAACGAGATTATAGTTTAACGTAGGATCCTAACCACATGATTGGTAGATGCTACACAGTCCTACACTTCCCACAAACCTTAACGGGGGACTACTTATGAACGTATCCTACTCAAGAATGGCAAGGACACTGTCTCCATCGTCAGTCTTTTCTGGTTCATGTGGTCCTTACCAGCAGTAGCTACCTGTTTCCGGGGTCGGCCCTGAATCCATCCAAAACCTATTTCAGGTATGCGTCTCACCTGTGGGCAAAACGGAGAAGACGCTGTCTTCATTGTCAGCCTTTTGGATCCTGGCGGCCTCCCACGAATAACATGCCTTTTTAAAGCAAGGTCGGTTTTGAGAACGTGCCATGTGACCTAGCCAAATATACTTAGATAAATAAGTATACTGACCTGGCAGGGATCAAAACCGTCACTCTGAGTGCGTTAAGCCGTAACTATACCACAGAGACAGGGCTGCCACTATTTAACACCTAACTTATAATGCCTTGCTGCAAACATCTGTTTTTTGGATCTACGTGACATTGCATAATTTCAGACAGTGACTAGTAAGGGCATTTATGTTTAAGTGTATTGCTGAGGCAGTAGTGATTAGAAAAATAAAGATCTTCATTTTTCAGATAGTATCTCTGTAACTTTAATTTAGGTAATATGTGTTTAGACAAATTAAAAGAGTAGGCTTTCTTATCTAGAAAAAAGTATGTTTGGTTTGCTTTAAACTTCTTTGTACTCCATGTAAACAAAAATACTTTTATAATAGGCTTTTGAAAATATGTACTTGCAGAATTTTTATGTATAAAGTTTTTTACAATTCATTCCATTAAAGATCAAGGGCTCTAATACTATACTTTTTCATTTGTTAATGTCCTAGTCAAAAACCTGAAGTTGCTAGTTGCCGCACATAGCTTTTGTTCAAAAAAATTATGAATAATTCTTTGGGATTGTATCCTATAAGGTTTGCGTTGGTGTAGTTTTTTGGATCACATTTGAAGGACTATTATAAGGATGGATAAATGAATCGCTTTGTTCCTTATTAAAAAGCGTTTAGATTTTGGTAATATTTACTCTTTATAAAGTTTATCATACCATATTTGTATCAATTTACTAACAATTAGATATGGGGGTAGAATTTTTTCTACTTAATCCTATTTTTTAAACAAGTCCAATAAGTTTTATACTTGTAAGGGGTTCAGTTCTGTAATTCCTCTCCCCTCATCTAAATTATAATTGAATATTATTAAACAAGTTTTTTTATATATTTCTGTTATTTGAGTAATATAAATTATTATTGTTTATGTTGATTTTTAAAATGTATTTAAAAACTGGATATGTAAAATTAATGAGTGTTATTCCTGTACTTGTGAATAAAAAATGGCCTTGTTGATTGTAAATAGATTTGCCTGTCATTTGTACCAATTTTTTCTTAATATTCTTATTTTTAATTCTTTTTGCCAACGAGGATACGACAACCAGTAACATAAGAACCGTGTGGGGGTTCATAAGAGAAATTTAAACTCGTTTATTCTTTCTGGCAACATATATGAGTTAACTGCTACCATATGAAAACGAAAGTGTTCACAGAATAACTTTGAAAATCCTGGGAAAAATGCACGTCTTAGGGTTATCCTTTATCATCTAAATTACGTGACTCTAAAGCCATAAAGCATATATATATTATAGATATATATTCGATATATATATTTATATAATATTTAGATAATATTATATTTTTATATATACAATTATACATATACATACCAGGATGTACCAAATATGATATGCGGATTTTTTTTTTTTTCTAAAAAAAAACATGTTAAAATCGGAAGAATGTAAAAAGTGCTTTATTCAAAGTATGCTTCCATCGGTTGTGATAAATTTCTTTCGGACAGTTGTGAATACCACGCCAGTAAAAATCTTCCCCTTTTGCTGCAAAACCATTCATCGAGCCTTTTTTTCAACATCTTCGTACGAAACCAAGAGCGCTGACGCAGGAATCGTGCGTGGACCCATCGATGCAAACAAGCTGGTAATCGGGAAGGAAGCCAAAGTCTGGTGAGTAAGCCGCTCATGGGTTAGAACTTTCCTAAAGCTGAGTGCTTCCAATACCTGAATCTATCCTGACTGGTTTTTTTTTTTGTTTTGGCGTATGTAATGGAGCAGTGTTATGGAAGTAAAAAATGACTTTGTGTTGCCTCTTTCCGGTTTTATGGCCTTGGTTTCCAAGCAGCGAACGGTTCAAATTAAATCCGTCTGATTGTTGGTATTACGTTTTGGTAATAACCGTTTCTCAAGGGTTTTTTTTATACAGTTCATAATAGTCCACGCCCCTCTGGTCCCACCAAAACATGGAGCATTCGTCTATCTGTCAAAAGCGATTCGGTCTTGCGGTCGAATTGTGGATGGTGCGCCTGGGTCCACTATGATTTTTTGCGCTTGGGATTCTCAAGAATATAATCTGCCTATTTATCCACCTGTAACTATTACGATGCAAATTAACGACTTCCTTTTGGGACCGCGCAGAGCAATATGTCATTGTGTTTTTGCGCTTTTCCATGTGCCTCTCGTTCCTCTCGTGGTTACCACATCTACCGGTCTTCTTGAATCTTTTCCATCTCTTGTAGCCGAATTGGACTGCTTGTGGACTAAACACCAACTTACTCGTGCGAGTTGTTTTTGTGCTTGCGTCCAACAAAATCTTGCAATTCCACATCTTCGTTTTTTCGGGCGGTTTTCACGTTCCTTGTCTGCAACATCGTGGTCACCACCTTTGAAACGCCGAAACCTCGTTCACACAAGATATCTTGCGATGAGCATGATTCACCATAAAGCATGTCGAAAGTAATCAGTTATGATTCAACAGCAGTTTTCTATCATGAAAACAAAAAATTAATGCTCTGTCCACAGAATGCTCTTTGTTCGGTATATAAACCTTGCGGCATATTGAACCAACAAAACACACTATGTTACACACTTTTCCAATTTTATCACTCTGTGCGCGTCCGACACTTGTTGATGACACAACAAAATGGCGCAGATGTCAAAATCTTTATTAGCAAAAAAACTGCATGTCTGAAAATCCGCGCATTTACATACCATGCTACACCTGGTAATGTATATATATCATATATATATATTATATATATATATATATATATATATATCGTACTTAGACTATATTTATATATATATATATATATACAGTCGACAAAATGTTGACCGAAAAATTTCACTAGTAGACAGTTTTTCACTATATAAAGAAAAACATCAGAATATATTGCCTATGTATATATTTTTTCTTGGTAATCATTTACTGTATTTTTAAGGTCAAGCAAAACAAAAAATTGCAAAATTGAATTATTAGAAAAGATTTAATTATACATTTAGAAAGTTAAAATAGTACTTAGCAATGAACAGGACTAAAATACATACATACAGTCCGTACGTTATAAATCTTTACCCTGAGGGCGATCATGTTTTCAGGCCATATAACATACGACTATTATATTATTTGTTCTCTTTTCACCAATAAATCGTAGTTATTGGTAAAAAGAGACAAAAAATATAACAGCGTGTTGGGATATTGCTGAAAACTGCTGACGCACGGGTAAAGATAAAAACTTACGCGACTTTAGGTATGTATGTACTACATAGATAATAAAAAGACATTATTCAAAAGCTGTCGATTAACCATTTGTACATTACTACGTTATTAAGTACTAGGAAAAATAATCAGTTATTTTTTTTTTGAACATTAAAAAAACGTTTGAAAAAATAAATTGTTGTCCTGTCATACTAAAATTCTCGCATTTAATCAAATGCATAATGATTTGAAAAAAATCAGGTACTCTTTTCTTTTTTTTTTTCCTGGCCCTTGGTGGGAGGGAGTAGTTCGCACAATGTCAAAATGCATTCATTATTTCATTTTCCCAACTAAATTTATCAAGACATGCCCTGGTTTCAGTTTCTTCTTTTCATGATCTTCTATACTTTTTTATATCGCGTCAATTATGTCTTGGTCAGTTGGGATCTGTCGTGCCAACATCATTGTCGATTTCTAAGAAATCTTCAAGTAAAAAATCTGCGTCGACGGGTTAGCAGTTTTTTGTAGAATCTCCCATTGCCTTTTTAAGGTAGCGTGATCCATTTCGTCTTCTTCTTCCCATTCGTCAATTTTTTCAGTAAAAACCTGCTTTAGAAAAGCAGTTTTTGATAGTTTTCTGAGAAAAACATTTTCACGCCATACTTTAGGATCGGTTATACACTCTTTA
>CM032447.1:67895505-67991296 GCA_019049505.1 Pachyrhynchus sulphureomaculatus | reverse complement strand
AAAGATATTTTTGTTTATACAGTTATTCTTGGATGATACACGCTTATATATTTGTCAAGTTGACTTTCTTTAATCAACTCAGATAAATTGTATAACATACTCTATACTTAAATTATATTATATATATATATATATATATTATATATATATATATATATATCTATTATTTATATATGTATATGTATATGTATATGAATATGTATATGTATTATGTATATGTATATGTTTGTATATGTATTATGTATATGTATATGTATATGTATATGTATATGTATATGTATATGTATAATGTCTATGTATTTATATGTATATGTATATGTATAATATATATATATATATATATATACTTTTATTGATATTTGGGATCAAGTGATGTTTGGGGATGTTCAATAGTCAAAAAAACAGTTCAGAAAATATCCTTTTACCAATCTCTTTTAAGGCCGGGCAATGTCAGCCAAACGAGACTTATAGTTTAACGTAGGATCCTAACCACATGATTGGTATAATGCTACACAGTCTTCACTCCACAACTTAACGGGGGACTACTTATGAACGTATCCTACTCAAGAATGGCAAGGACACTGTCTTCCATCGTCAGTCTTTTCTGGGTTCATGTGCGTCCTTACCAGCAGTAAGCTACCTGTTTCTGGGGTCGGCCCTGAATCCATCCAAAAATCCTATTTCAGGTATGCGGCTCACCTGTGGGCAAAACCGGAGAAGACGTTGTCCTCATTGTCAGCCTTTTGGATCCTGGCGGCACTCCCACGAATAACATGCCTTTTTAAAGCAAGGTCGAGGTTTTGAGAATCGTGGGCCATGTGACCTAGCCAAATATGCCTTAAGATAATAATATACTGACCTGGCAGGGATCAAAACCGTCACTCTGAAGTGCGTTAAGCCGTTAACTCATACCATCAAGAGACAGGGATGCCACTATTTAATCACATCTAACCTTATAATGCCTTGCTGCAAACATCTGTTTTTTGGATCTACGTGACATTGCATAATTTTCAGACAGTTGACTAGTTAAGGGGCATTTTATGTTTAAGGTGTATTGCTGAGGCAGTTGTGATTAGAAAATAAAGATCTTCCACTTTTCAGATAGTTATCTCTGTAACTTTAATTTAGGTAATATGTGTTTTAGGACAAATTAAAAGAGTTAGGCTTTCTTATACTAGAAAAAGTATGTTTGGTTTGCTTTAAACTTCTTTGTACTCCATGTAAACAAAAATACTTTTATAATAGGCTTTTGAAAATATGTACTTGCAGGAATTTTATGTATAAAGTTTTACAATTTCATTCCATTAAAGATCAAGGGCTCTAATACTATAACTTTTTCAATTTTGTAATGTCCTAGTCAAAAACCTGAAGTTGCTAGTTGCCCACATAGCTTTTGTTCAAAAAAATATGATAATTCTTTGGGATTGTATTCCTATAAGGTTTGCGTGTAGTTTTTTGGATCACACTTTGAAGACTATTATAAGGATGGATAAATGAATCGCTTTGTTCCTTATTAAAAAAGCGTTTTAGATTTTGGTAATATTTACTCTTATAAAGTTTATCATACCATATTTGTATCAATTTACTAACAATTAGATAAGCGGGTAGAATTTTTTCTACTTAACCTATTTTAAACAAGTCAATAAGTTATACTTGTAAGGGGTCAGTTGTAAATTAATATATAAATTATAATTTAATAATTATTAACAATATTTTTATATTTCTGTTATAGAGTAAATATAATTATTATTGTGTTTATGTTGATTTTAAAATGTATTAAAAACTGGGATATGTAAAATACTGAGTGTTTTCCTGTCTTGTGAATAAAAAATGCCTTGATTTGTAAATAGATTGCCTGTCATTTGTACCAATTTTTCTTAATATTCTTATTTTTAATCTTTTTGCACCGAGGGATTACGAAACAGTAACATAAGAACCGTGGTGGTTCATAAGAGAAATTAAACTCGTTATTCTTCTGGCAACATATATGATAACTGCTCCCCATATGAAAAACGAAGTGCACAGAAAAAAAAAACTTTGAATCCTGGAAATGCACGTCATAGGGTTTATCTTTCTCATCTAAATACGTGACTAAAGCATAATATATATATATATATATATATATATATATATATATATATATATATATATATATATAGATATATATATATATATATAACATACATACATACCAGGTGTACAAATATGACATGCGGAATTTTTTTTCTAAAAAACATGTTTTAAATTAAAATATCGGAAGAATGATAAAAAGTGCTTTATTCAAAAGTACGCTCTACATCGGTTGTGATACATTCTTTCGGACAATTTGTGAATACCACGCCAGTAAAAATCTTCCCTTTTGCTGCAAAACCATTCATCGAGCCCATTTTTTCACATCTTCGTACGAACCAAAGCGCTGCTCAGCAATTTTTGACCAAGTGCGTGACCCATCGATGCAAACAAGTGGTAATCGGAAGGAGCCAAGTCTAGGTGAGTAAGCCGCATGGGGGTAGAACTTCCCAGCTGAGTGCTTCCAACCTGAACTAACCTGAAACTGGTTTTTTGCCGTATGTAATGGAGCATTGTTATGAAGAAAAATGACTTTGTGTTGCCTCTTTCGGTATTCTGGCCTTTTTTCAAGCAGCGAACGGTTCAAATCGGTCAATTGTTGGTAACGTTTAGTACTTAACCGTTTCTCCAGGTTTTTAACAGTTCATAATAGACCACGCCCCTCTGGTCCCAACCAAACAGAGCATCGTCTTTCTGTCAAAGCGATTCGGTTTCTTGCGGTCGATGTGGATGGTGCGCCTGGTCCACCTATGATTTTTTTTGCGCTTGGGATTTCTCAAAATAAATCTACTTTTCATCCCCTGTAACTATACGGATGCAAAAACGACTTCCTTTTGTACCGCGCGAGCAAAATGTCATGTGTTTTTGCGCTTTTCCATTTGCCTGTCGTTCCACTAGTGGTACCCATCTACCGGTCTTCTGAATCTTTCCCATCTCTTGTAGCCGATTGGAAACAGCTTGTTGACTAACACCCACTTACTCGGCGAGTTGTTTTTGTGCTTGCGTCCAACAAAGCTTGCAATTCCACATCTTCGTTTTTTCCGGGCGGTTTTTCCACGTTCCTTGTCTGCAACATCGAGGTCACCACTTTTGAAACGCCGAAACCATCGTTCACACACGTATCTTGCGATGGAGCATGTTCACCATAAGCTTGTCGAAGTAATCGGTATGATTCAACAGCAGTTTTCTTCAAATGAAAACAAAAAATTAATGCTGTCCACGAATGCTCTTTGTTCGGTATAAACTTCGGCATATTGAACACAACACAACACTATGTTACACACTTTTCCAATTTATCACTCGTGCGCGTCCGACACTTGTTGATGACACAACAAAATGGCGCAGTGTCAAATCTTTATAGCACAAACTGCATGTCTGAAATCCGCATTTCATACTTGTACACCTGGTATGTATATATATATATATATATATATATATATATTATATATATATATATAATATAATATATATATATATATATATATATATACGCAGTCGACAAAATGTTGAACCGAAATTTCACTATAGAAAGTTTTTCACTATATAAAGAAAAAAATCCGTATATATTGCTATGTATATATTTTATATTGGTAATCATTTACTTGTATTTTATAAGGTACAAGCAACAAAAAAATTGCAAAATTGAATTTATTAGAAAAGATTTTATTAAACATTGAAAGTTTAAATAGTACATAGCATGTACAAGGGCTAAATACATACATAAAGTCCGTACGTTATATCTTTACCCGTGCGTCATAGTTTTCAGGCCATATAACAGACGACTATTAAATTATTTGTCTGTTTTCACCAATAAATCGTAGGTATTGGTAAAAAGAGACAAAAAATATAATAGTCGTCTGGGATATTGCCTGAAAACTATGACGCAGTGTAAAGATATAACGTTACGGACTTTATGTATGTATGTACTACATACGAAATAAAAAGAATAATACAAAATCTGTTAATACATATGTACATACTACGTACATACGTACTAGGAAAAATAATCAGTTATTTTCTTTTGACATTACTTTTGAAAAAAATAATTGTTGCTCAACAAAATTCTCGCATTTATTCAAATGCATAAAGATTTGATCAGGTACACTTTCCTGGTACCTGAGAGTAGTTCGCACAATGTCAAATGCATTTCTTATTTCATTTTCACTAAATTTAGCAGGACATTCTCTGGTTTCAGTTTCTTCTTCATGATCTTCTATACTTTCTATATCGTCAATTATGTCTTGGTCAGTTGGGAGATCTGTCGTGCCAACATCATTGTCGATTTCTAAGAAATCTTCAAGTAAAAAATCTGCGTCGACGGTAGCTAGCAGTTTTTTGTAGAATACCCCATTGCCTTTTTAAGGTAGCGTGATCCATTTCGTCTTCTTCTTCCCATTCGTCAATTTTTTCAGTAAAACCTGCTTTAGAAAAGCAGTTTTTGATAGTTTTTTCTGAGAAAACATTTTCACTCCATACTTTAGCGACTTCGGTTATACACTCTTTAAGGGTAATCAATTTTTGGACTGGAAGGTTGTTATCAATCGCATTAACAATTTTGTGAACAATTCTGTTTCGGTAATGATGTTTTATGTTTTTTATATCCTGGTCCATAGGTTGCAATTTGGAGGACATGTTTGGTGGAAAAAGATCAATTCAATATTCCTTAATTTTTTACTTACAGTAACTGGATGTGCAGGACAATTGTCTATAAACATCACAATCTTTCGCTTTTTGGCTTTTCATTTTCGTGTCCAGTTCTTTGATCCATATTTCGAAAATCTCAGAAGTCATCCATGCCTTTTTATTATTGGCGTAATCTAACTCCAGAGATTTAACTCCTTTTAAACAACGGGGATTTTTGCTTTTACCTATGAGCAGTAATTTCAGTTTTTCTGAGCCATCCATGTTTGTTCCAACCATAAGTGTCACCCTTTCTTTACTTGTTTTAACACCAAAACATTTATCACTTTTAAAAGGAAAAGTTTTATTTGGCAAACATTTAAAAAACAAACCGGTTTCATCACAACTGAAAACGTTTTTTGGCTCATACTTTTTTCAATGCACTTTTTTAAAACAGTTTCAGTCCAAATGTCACAGTCCTCCTGACTAACGCTTGCACTCTCGCCAGACACCGTCTTGAAACAATTGAATTGCGAGTCTTCCAGGCACTCAACCACCCTTCACTAGCTTGAAAATTAACGCAGTTAAATTCTTTAGCAAATTGTAGAGCCTTTTGCTTTATTAAATTTCCCGATATTGGTACGTTTTGATGCGTACGGGCCACTTGAAAACCATCGTAAAAACTGCTTCATTTACATCCTCGTAAGTACTCACCCGTACTCGTTTTCGACTGCTTGGAACACTAGGTTTCTTGATGATACTATCGCGACTTTTTATTATCAGAGAGACGCAACTTGGAGAAACACCAAATTTTGCAGCAACATCAATTTTTTTTTTGCAGCCTTTAATCAATTTCCTCCAAAACTTTAATTTTCTCAGCTAAACTTAAACACACTCGCTTGGACATCTTACTTGATTCTTAAACAAAAAGAAACTGAAGCTGAATTTGCGAATTACTAGGCCTCGACTATAAAATGGGTTTTTCTCCGGGTTTCTATAAAAAAATGGGTTATTCCCCGGGTTTCTCACAGAAATCTACCTGATTTATTGCCAACCATTAGACGTTATAAACGCGTTAAGAATCTTTTCAAAAGAATGCGTCATAAAAATGGAATTCGTGCTAATGTTAGATAAAAAATGGGAAACCCGAAATGGTCAAGATCTCAATAAATGCATAAAAATTTATACATAAAATTCCGGTAAAAATTTTATTATATAGAGTGTTACTATTTTACAGATTCACTATATGCAGGGCTTTTTTTACATGAAATTTCATTAAAATATTCTAGGTCTTGAAAAATTGCACTATAAAGAGTTTTTCACTATATAGAGTTTCACTATAAACAGTGTCGACTGTATATATATTATTATATATATTATTATATATATATATATATATATATATATATATATATATATATATATATATATATATATATATATATAATATATATATAATGTATATATACAGTCCCTGGCCAAATTATTAGACGCACTGCAAGATTTCATGTAAAATATTAATTACCGAGTGATATTGTACCGTTTTATTATTTTAAATTGATTTGTTTTTTATTTTTATATTATCCAATCAATTACCTATTTATTTGACATAAATAAAACAGCATTAATTTAGAAAAGCATAAGTTTACTAAGTTTTAAAGAAAAGTGAAATTAATGTTAGTAAAAGTCAATATTTAGTTGAGAGCCACCTTTAGCCGCTATCAAAGCTTTAATTCTGCGCGGCATGCTATCACTGCAAAAAAGATGTAACCCAAGCAGCACAGTGTGTGAAGTGCAGGTGTGTGTTTCCCCCCGCGTGTTTGCGACAGGCGGCGGACCAAAAAAAGGCTATTTGTGTGCACGTAGAAAAATCTGAACATCAGATAACCCTAAAACCGGATGAAGAAGATATCTCTACCCTGAGAAATCAGCTCAAAGAATTGTGCAACAGATTGGCAATCCTGGAAGAAAGCAACCATAAGTTAACCAAGAAAGTTGCATACCTAGAAGGAAAGTGGAAATATGAAGAAAAATTAAAAAGTAAACAAAACTCATCACAAAAAAGAGCCGGTTTTCCCGCCTTACAGGCGTCCGAACAAGGACAGGTGACAGCTATCAACCTTGTTGAAGAGGTTAACCCGATGAACAAACCATCAGGGTGTTCGCCTCGGAACAATAATGACACCACTGACCTTGCAACCAGTAGTTTAAATACACCTACCATTGAAACGGCAGCCATACTGAACTCGCTTAACACCAACATAACCTCAAAATCAACTTTACCAAATAAAAATAGTCTTGATACAGGCTTGATTATAGAAAATGAAAGTGAACTTGACAGTAAAGGATGGATTTCGGTAGCCAAAGCGAAGAGTGAGCAAGCTTGCTCAAAAAAAAACCCCAGACCACCACCAATTAAGGGGTCCAATGAAGAAGAAACAATATTGCAAGTTGCACAGCGTCTTCGATGGATAATTTGTCTCGGGGCTGTCGCCCAAAACGGAGGCGACTGATATCTTGACGTTTTTTAAATCAGAATAAAACAGACCATGGCTGTGTCTGTGAGAAGATGAGAACTAAGAGCAAGTGGATCACTTCGTTCAAACTGGGTGTCCCAAGAGAGCTGGAGAATGAATTGTTGAGGTCAGACTTCTGGCCGAGCGGAGTCAAGGTTAACCATTTTCAGAATCTGAAAAAACCGTCGAACACACAAGAACCTATCCCCCGAAGAGAGTGTTCGTTCAACGGATACCCAGAAAACTCAAACATAAAAATTTTACATGCTAATGTTCAGTGTCTAAGAAATAAAATATTTAGAATATGAAGTAATTCTCAAGGAGGGTGAATATGATTGTTTTTGTGTTAATGAGCACTGGCTCAGCCCTGATGAGCTCTTGTTTGCTACTCTCTGTGGCTACAAGGTTGCGGCAGGTTATTGCAGGTCCATAAAAATACATGGAGGAGTTGCAATATATTTAAGGCAGGGGCTAGACTTCCGAGATATGGAATTATCTAAATTCTCGGAGGAAATAGTGTGTGAGGTGGCAGGTATTTTTTTAAATGAACTAAACACTCAAATAATAACAATATATAGATCACCTAGAGGTGATTTTGATCGTTTTCTAGTAATTTTATCACAAATATGTGAGTCATTGAATCTTTCGCAATAACATTCTTTTTACGGGGGATTTTTAATGTTTCTTTTCTTGAGAATGATGTGAGGGTGGAACACCTAAACAATATTATGTCAACATATGGCCTTCACCAAACTCTGGGGTTTTGTACAAGACAGAATTCCTGTCTAGACAATCTTTATACAAATGTTTCCTGTGAAAATTTAAAAATCTCACCCTTTGACCTCACTGGTCTATCTGATCACTCCGGCTTGTTGATGGAATGCCATATGTCATCCCTGAATCACATTCGGGGTGGCACTAGAGTGAACTATAGACCCATCACCCAAGAAGGTCTATTTTTGTTTGTACAACAGAATTGAACTGGTTGATTGGAGCTTCATTACGAATACTGTGGGTGCTGTAGATGAGAAGTTTCAGATGTTTATTGACATTCTCACTGATTCAATTGAGGAGTGTTTTCCTCTCAGGTCTAGGTTGGTGTCGAGCAGAGATCGTGCTATTAAGGTCCATTGGTTCAACCAGCATCTTCATGAAATGAGGGAGAGACTCAGATTGCTGGGTTTATTGCATAAACAGAATCCAATCTTGGTTCCCAAAAAATTACTCGGTGACTACAAAAGCCAGTATAGGAAGGAAATATCAAATACAAAAAAAAAATCGTATGATAATGTAGTGCTTAAATCCATAAATAAACAAACAACCATATGGAAAATAATTAAATCAAATTCTAATTGTAGACCATATTGTCAAACAAGAAATCTGAGTGCCGAAGCCCTGAATAGCTTTTTCATCAATATTGCAGAGGAGCTGATGACACAGTTGCCTAACTCAGAAGTATCCTATAATGAATTTCTAAGTAGGAATGTTCTGGAAAGTGTGGAAACTTTTAAATTTGTTCAGATTACAAATAATACAGTAAGGGAAGCAATTTCTGGATTGAAAAATTCACATTGTAGGGATCCTATTGACATGAGCACCAAAATCATCAAAACTCTAAAAAACCTAATTATATACCCCTTGACTCATCTCATCAATCTTGGCCTGAGGGAGAACACCTTCCCATCAATGCTTAAAGTTGCTAAAGTTGTTCCTATCTTTAAAAATAAAGGATCGGTGGATGATTGTAATAACTACCGCCCAATATCCAAATATTTGAATCAGTCATGAAAAATCAAATGACTGTATACTTTGAGCACAACAACCTGTTTATGCAGAGTCAGTTTGGTTTTAGAACTAAAAGATCTACTGCCCTGGCAATAAATCGGCTTACAGAGTATGTGGCGGAGGGCCTTGAGTTGGGATTGGATACCTATGCTTCGTTCTTTGATTTATCAAAGGCTTTTGACTGTGTTTCTTTAGAGATCCTTCTCTCGAAACTGTCATACTACAACTTTGATCCTTGTAGCATAGACCTTGTTAGGTCATATCTTTCTAATCGCTCTCAATATGTGAGCTTTAACATGGAGGTCTCTGGCAGACAGATTATCAAACACGGGGTTCCCCAGGGGTCAGTCTTGGGACCATTACTGTTTTTAATTTATATAAATGATTTGCCAAATTACACTGATGACCCAAATTTAATCCTATTTGCAGATGATACCACCAGTCTGCAGCACTATCATCCTGGAGATCCAATACAGCAGACTGTTTCCGACATGCAGCATAACATAGGGGGTTGGTTCTTGGCAAATAGGCTCACCCTAAACCGTGATAAAACACTGAGTCTGAGGTTTACCCTAAGAAATTCTCCATCTGATCTATCTACAAATGACTTTGTTAAATTTCTGGGTGTGTTCCTAGACCCTGGGCTCTCATGGGAGAAGCATGTCTCTGAACTGGCGTCTAAACTTTCCAGAATGATTTTCCTTATTCGAAGTTTGGCTAGAAATGTATCTCAAGGGGTTCTCTTAATCGCTTATCATGCATATTTTGCATCTAACATGTCTTATGCTCTTGTGAACTGGGGACACTCATCGCATGGGCAAAGAATTTTCTCACTTCAGCGACGCTGTATTCGCGTCATTGTGGGACTGGGATATCGCGACTGTTGTCGTCGCTATTTTCTCTGAATTGAGGATATTGACCTTCCCCTGTGTATACATATTCCAGTGCTTAACATACATTAAACAAAATGTGTGGCAATTCACTACCCATGAAAATCTCCATAATTACCCCACTAGAGGTAACCAAAATATAATTCCTAGCTTCCACAGAATAGCTCGGACTCGCAGAGGCACCGACTACTATGGGGTCAGTTTCTTTAATGCCTTACCGGTGGCTGTTAGGGAGCTGTCGGACGAGAGCTTTGTCAGGAAGGTAAAATCCTACTGATTGCAAGATCATTTTACTCACTTGATGAGTTTTTGAATCATAATTTTAATGACTTTTAACTATGTAATTAATGTGTCTTACCTTTATTTTGTTCTTTTGATATCGTTAATTGTTCATTGATTTATAGTTACATGTTTTTGATATTTTAATATTTTAGCATTTTAACAATTCTTTTGACTTGTGACGTGTAAAAGCACATTGTGTACTTATTACTAATAAATATTTGATTTGATTTGATTTGATTTGAATGCAAGATTGTACTGTCTCCTGCATTTGAGGATGATGATTCCACACATGAATAATCTTTTCTTTTTGTTGGTAATCACATCTTTAGCCACTTCTCTTTTCATCAGGTCCCACACATTTTCAATGGGGTTCATATCAGGGCCAATCCAACAGAGGGATATTTTTTTCTGCCAAAAAAGCTTTAACAGACCGAGCAGTGTGGCAGGGAGCTCCATCTTGCATGAAAGTGAATGGTTCCCCATTTGGAAACCATTCTCTGAGCTGCGGAATCAACCGATTTTGTAATACTTCTTTGTACTGATCTTCCCTCATTATTCCTTTGACGACGTACAGACGTCCAGTGCCCTTGCCGCTGATGACTGATCAAATCATCACTTTAGTGGGATGTTTAACCGTCGGGACGACACAATCAGGATGAAACTTTTCTCCATGACGACGACGCCACATACTGAGCTTTATTCTGCAAAATTTCGAATGTGCTTTCGTCACTGAAGCAGACCTGTCAAAAATAGGAAAAATATATAAACTTCCATGTTTATTTGCTTTATTTAACTGAAAATGATAATAATGTATCAATTCTTGATTAAATTGCTGTATCTTACCGATCTCCAGAAGTCCACATCTTTGTCTTGCCATTGTTTGGCCCACTTCAGGCGCTTTGCTTTCATTGCAGCTGTTAACTTGGGCTTCCTGGCGGGGCGACAGGCCTTAAAATCTAATTCTTTCAATTTTTCTTCGAACAGTGCGCTCAGAAGCATTTACGCTAGCATCCTGGAGTTGTGATTTTATTACCTTTGTGGTAGCAAATCTGTTTTCTACACAAATTTTCTTCAAACATCTCTCTGACCGTGGAGTGAAAAAATTGGTTTTCTACCGCATCTTTTCTTTCTTTTCGGGCTTAATTCCTTCCCTGACTCAATGTATCTATATATATATATATATATATATATATAATGTATATATATATATATATATATATATATATATAAAATATATATATATATATATATATATATATATATATATATATATATATATATATATATATATATAATGTATATATATATATATATATATATATATATATATACATATATGTATAATGTTATATATATATATATATATATATATATATATATATATATATATATATATATATATATATATATATATATATATATATATATATATATAATGTATATAATGTATATAATATATATATATATATATATATATATATATATATATATATATATATATATATATATATATATATATATATATATCATTATCGCCCATAAAGAAACGTTTCACAAATGGATCAAGTTCGTTCCGTTTCTACAATGTTTCACAATTGGAAACTAGGTTAATTAAAAATTGTTACACACGCTTTTTTTATATCCAGCTCTCGCCAAATCGTTTAGACCCGTTTGGTGATGAATGTTTGGTTTTCTAGCGATGTCATGGTTGCTTATTTGCTCAACTTTTTCAAGGTTACATTGACTTTTTCGCCAATTAGCCGAGTAGAACGACGTACATCCTTGACATCAAAATTTCCAAAACGAATGCTACCGAAACATTTCCTGGCTGTTGTTTTTGCATGTTCACCAAGTAGCGCAATTTTCTTCCAGAGCTCGTTCAACATGTTTCCCTCTGTTATAATAAAAATTGCAAGATACAGCGTTTTTTTCATATATATATATATATATATATATATATATATATATATATATATATATATATATATATATATATATATATATATTGCGTATGTTGACATTCATCTTTTGTACTGACAGTCCATGCCATCTGATAATTAACAAGATTAATGCCGCAAACTTTGTGACGATATAATGTGATATGTTACAGAATTTGTGACTGACATTGTGATACATATAAAAAATCAATAGACAGCCTTAAAAACAAGTAAAAATATATATTTTGCCAACAAAAAGTCAGGTACAACACTGATACATAAGAGACATTTCTGAATTCATGTAAATAAATTTATAAATATTTTTTACTTAATAAATAATGGCTTTATCACATATTTTATTTTTAATAATATGATTTGTCTTGGAGTATTTGCTGGTAACATGCCTAAAACAAAGAAAGGGTGTAATGAAGATTAAAGAAAAAAACACGTACTTTATAGCACAGATTCCGGTGCCAAAATGGCCACTTTGGAAGAATTTAAACTCTCAAAATTTTGGTACGTATTGACACTTACAATGATTTCTACTTAAACTAGACTAGTTTATGTTTTAAGATTTGTTTTTTTTTTTAAAAGTAACAATCGCAAACAAAAATTTTGATTTATCGCAAAAAAACTTTTACGCCTAGCCTACAATTACACCTGGCGGGAAACCACTTTAATTCTCCCTCCCACAATCTATCAAATCTCTTTAGAACAGAAGCTGGAAAATCGTGGTTCTTGGGATTAGACTATCAAATCAGGATTCCTTTCAGGTGTTTCTTCTGCGATTGCACAAGAACACTTTATAGTATCATAATTTTATTGTAAAATAGGTAGTACTTGTTTTAAAATCACTTTTTCATGTTATACTTAAGATAAAATATTGAACAGAAATAAAGATAATGAATCGGACCTTTTCTAGAGCAAAAGTGAAGAAAAATGAATTTATCGTAACGAAAAAAATGCATTTTTGTATATTCTTTATTTTTCCTTCTAACCATCTTGAAGAGCATAAAATTTCGCATATTTTTTTTTTTAAGAAAAAAGAAGCTTCCTACGACCTTTTGCCAACAAGAAAAATCCACAATAAGATTTGGACTAAAATGCGAATTTTGACCAATCCTCTTAGTATTTTTTAATAAAATTTGGGACACTTTTTTGTTAATATAAAAGCTATATTTTCCTATAATTGGAAGCCGTAATATCGAATGGAACGGAAGTTACCCGTAAAAAAAACATTTTTCAATTTGCCGTAATAAATACTTTTTTTAGGTTATTTAGTTAATATTTTTTAATGCAATCTACGCAGTTTATTAGGCAAATTTATGACGCATAACAACGAACAGATACTTAAGAAATACCATAGTGAGCCAAAAGCGTTAAAATGTGAAAAATGCACTAAAATAGAAGAAAAGCGGCCTTGTGGTCAAAATTAGGCTGGGAAAACTCGTTTACATTATGTAGGTAGTTAAATCGAATTCCAAGCTGTACCCAATAATTTCCAAAAATCATGAAAATTTTACGGCATTTGCCTCTAGTATTAGGGATCTTTACAATGCGACATTAGAACACCGAATTCAGAGCTATACATACAAACAAATCTTCAATAAACAATTTTTTCAGTTACTCTGTTGAATTACATTAATAAAGCCCCTTTATAGAAAACTATTCACTAACCTACCTTGAGTGTCGTAAACATAATACCAAGTTCTCCATTCTCTAAGCTGGGATCCATAAAATTTTCCATAAGTTCTAATTCAGCACCCAAATCCGGAATTCTCGCACGGACTACTACATATAAAAATAATGGAAATAAATCATCCATATTCCATATGTAACGATCTCCTAATAAATTTTGGGCAACTGGAGTCATTTGTTCCACAGTATTTCTAATTACCGTCAATTTTTCAATAGGCAAGAACATGCTTTTTATTTGCTGTAGTGTTTCTATTGCTTCAACGAATGAAGAATTTTTATCTGGTGAATTGAGGCATTCGTCCAGGTTAAAAAATTTCCTGAAAAAAAAAATTGAATAAAAATATTAATCTCTTCCTTTAAATTGAAACGTCAGAAATCCAATATACGCGGGTGCTTTTTGGGCTTCCAAATTGGTGGAGAGTTTTTAAGTTAATGTGACGATTGACTAATTTTGAAAAAACTGGTCAAGTGCAAGTTGGTCTTGCGCAGTTAGTATTCTGTACCGTGATTGCTTCTACAATATATATAAAATGCAACGTCTCTCTCTGTCCGTTAGTGCGCTTATCACTCGAAAACCACTTATCCAATTTACGTGTTTTTTTTTAATTCTCTGGCGAGGTTATAGGATATATTTTATTACGTTGGGTAACATAAGGAATAAGTAGTGACACTTATAGTGACTCAAGTCCACGTGAGCGGAGCCGCGGGCACGGCTTGTTTAAAATAAAATCATTACCTAGGCTAAGTTAATTAGGTCCTGGTATCTTAATATGTATTTTCACGTTTTTTTCTTAATTCATCATGTGTAATAGTTATAACATCTTAGCTATCTAATAGCCAATAAATCAATCTAGATTCTATCAATAAAAAGTGTAAAACAAATATTTACTATCTAAATATTTGTTTAATTATAAACAAATAAAATCAATTTGTCTTGGTACAGGAGTGATGCGCGACAGTAATGTACTGAAAAGTATATTAAAAGAACCTCCACCATATTGTCAAGGTATATAGTTTTAATAGTTTTTTTTTTATCAGATACATTATCAAACCTAGTGCACTCATGATAATTAGCCTCAATCTATACTTTATGGAGAATATTCTAGAATTTTTTCAAAATTTTTTGATCGGTATGTTTCAAGATAGCGGCGGACAGCGATTTTTGGTCATTTTTTAAAAATAATACAAAGAAAAGTGTGCGCAAGTATTACATCGTATATATTTTTGAACTCGTGTTTTCATAAGCTTAAACTTGACACCCCACATATTTGTGCCAAATTTCAACTTTCTATGTCAAATAGCTTCGGAGAAAATCGGGTGTACACAGAGGCAGACGGACACCACAGTAATCCCATAAGTATTTGGTACGGAATACTAAAAATATCCTATTTTTTAAGTAAAATATAAGCCTACTTCTTTATATTTATATGTAGAAATATTTGTGTTAACATCTTACTTATCAACTGAAAGCAGACTCATCAAACTATGATCCGTGAGTTTGTTCCATTCCATAAGAGCTTTCTTATATTGTTTTTCTTGGTTTTCGTTTTTCAGAGTCAGAAGAGTAAATAAACAATTGTATACCCTTGGTAACATTACTGGGTACAACAAGGCTTGGTAACTAATTATTTCCTCTCTAAAATAAATTAAAGAAAAAAGGGAATAGTTTAGATATTCAAGTTATTGGTTTGAAAACAAGTTTATTCGACTTGTACGTTAACAATACGAACAACATGATTTACTAAAAAAAAACTACATCTTAAACAAATCTAGTTGCAATGGAGGTAAGATTTCTGGTACTTACCAGATGTATTAATTACAATAAATATTGAAAAATTACCATAAGGATATTAACAATAATAAAGCTATTCGACATCTGGTTGTTTTGGCTTGGCAACAAGAGCCAGTCGGACCTAACCTGACATCAGTCGCGGTTATTACGAGGATGGTGATTGCTTGGGAAAGGTGTGGCTGTGGTAAGACGCACTCGTTTTATATACATAGTAGTTATTGTAGAAATACGAGGCCTACTGGGATAGCACTACTCTGTGGTCTAAGGTCAAGTAAGAACGTGTTGCATATAACTTGCAGCCGGGAAAATAAATTCCTTTTCTTTTAAGGTTATTGTTGGCACTCCTGCAAACAATAGTTTATGGAAAGAGATTCATTTCTAACCTTACTGGTTAAATAGTACATTATCGAACATGAGTGCTGCATACGCTTCACGCTTCGAGGCTGTGTTCCCATCAAAAGGTTCGAAAATGGCGACTACAGCAGTTGCTAAGTATATGGGCAACTCGAGCATTCGTTAGCAAGTATGTGAAACGATACTCTCAATTAAAAAATGTTGATAATCTACCAGAACGTGGTTCGAGAGGAAAAGTGTCGGACAAAGACGAAAAAATGATTAACATATTTTCCCGATCACCCCACGAGCCTGGCCAATTTCCACTGACTGGTTGGTTCATGTTTGGGGATGTTTTTCGGAAAAAGGTTTTGGAAGACTCTTGATCTTAACCTACAATTTGAACGATGAAAAATGTCCAGATTTACAAGAATGCATTAGTACCCACTGACAAACGGTGGAATGCGGAGTGAATTCTTCAGAGGATAACGACCCCAAACATCGAAGTAAAACGTGTAGACAGTAGAAAGAGTAATGTGGTATCGTCATACTAGACTGGCTACCCTCGTGGCCCGATGTAAAGCCAGTCGAGAATTTCTCATATATCAAGCGAAGTAAAAAGGTGTACACAGTGAAGGAGCCGTCATTTTTGGAAATCTTTGCCCCAAGAATACGCGGAAAATCTTGTCGAAAGTATGCCCCGAAGATGCTAGGCGATCATCGACGCTGATGGGAACTAACCTGAACTACTGAATCATTAGCATTTTAACGGCAATTCTTTACTGTCAAATGACGTAAAAAACTTTTAAATAACATTTTTTAATGAACAATTAGTGACACGTTCTTACTTGACCGACTGTACGTTATCGAAATACATAAAATATGAAACCCAGACAAGGTATTGAGCTGTGTTATAATCAAGAAGAACCAGGGGGTATATGCCCGCTATCTTTCTTATATATATATATATATATATATATATATATATATATATAATATATATATATATATATATATATATATATATATATATATATATATAGAAAGAGAGAGAGAGAGAAAATACGCCCCTTTTTGTTATTAGTGGTTCATTTTTGTGGCAAATCTTCTCCAACCACCGGTTTATAGATTTTTAGTTAACTGTGTTGGGAGGGGTCTAAGTTTGTAGAGATCCAGTGCAAGAAAGTTTTTTTTTTATCAAAGGATCTTGCTCCTCGATTGCCGTTCAACGCCCCCCCCCCTCCTCATAATTAGCTCCGCTTTTAGTATTCTCGTATATTCCTTAAAGAAACGTCTCTTGTATCCATATGTCTACCTCTCCTCGCCCATTGAACCTGGCTACGCTACTGATGTTGAAGGATATTACGACACTCTCGCCGATATTTTTTTGATATAAAAACGAATAGGAAAGTTATAGGTTTTCTATATGTGAACAAATAAGTGAGGATTTTTAAAAATACATCTCGATACACAGTACGTAGTAAAGAATGTAGATTTAGTATTGCAAGAAGGTTATAGGAAAAAGGTGAATATTAAAGTTATATATTAAATATTACATCGTGACTTTTATACTTTGATTGCTCTAATAATTTACTTGACCATGACTAAAACGAACGTTGATGTTCGAAGGACATTTATATTTTTATTTTTAATTTCGAAAATGGGAAAAATTGAAAGCAGATTTCTTACAAACTCTGAAGTGTTTATTTACTTTGATTGCTCTAATAATTTACTTGACCATGACTAAAACGAACGTTGATGTTCGAAGGACATTTATATTTTTATTTTTAATTTCGAAAATGGGAAAAATTGAAAGCAGATTCCTTACAAACTATGAAGTGTTTATTTACAGAAAATGTTAAGTTTGCATTAACGATAAATTCTGATTCTGAATGGCTCCTTGTTTGACAAAACATTGTCTACTTTAATTTTTGAATCAGACCTACAATATTATTTATTGTCGCAATATCGCCCAGATTTTTTTCATCAGGAGCGATGATTGACTCAATCAATCATCGCTCCTGATGAAGCTAACATGGTTAGCGAAACGCGCGTCGAGTGCAAAAATAAAGTGTTTGGTGTAGTGGGGATATATACTGAGTAGTATCATTGTGCCAAAGATTCCACATTCCCAACTTAGTGTTTTAAAGATTAATTAAGCACAGCTTAAATATGCTTAGTAGTAAAAAAGAAAAACATTTTCTTGTCTCGCGTTAATAATTGCGAACACAACAATTTTAAAGGACCATCTTATTAAATCAGGAAATAAAAGTATTTTAACGGTAAATGGTATCTGCAGAAACTTACTTTACATTATCATGTATAATACAGTCAGTATCACATGCCGGTAGCGCTGGAAATAGAAAACGAATTATTTCATATACTCTTTGTGTGAGGTCAATTATTTCTAGTATTGCATGACTGACTAGTATAGGATGTATTTTTCCACTATATGACGCTATATAAGCTTCGGATAAGTGATTCAGAAGAGAACCCAATGGATGCAAACTGCTCTCAAAGGCCTGCAATTAAGAAAAAATACAATAAACAATACTGTACTTACTTGCTGGAAAAAATTGATATTATTAATATAAATTGTGTTCATTTAAAATAATTGTATCGATTTAACATAACAGAGGGTACAGCTTCCAGACTATCTGGTAGAATTTCGGTTTTCATTTTCTTTATTAATAACTACCAAAACTAAACACAGCCTGTAGAATTTATCGAGACGTGGATGTGGATGGCATGTGTCTGTCGCGAGAGGCTGTGGTTGCCGAAGAAGTGACGCAATAGGTGAAGTGGTTTCGGTGAAAAAGTGATACTGAGGGTATTTTTTTGGCAAAAAATGGTCAGAAGGACCGTAATGAAGCGTTTTAGAATTATCAGCTGAAGAGTTCCTGGAATCGTTTAGCCGATCCCTCATCGACTTAATAAGGACTTTTTGGCCATACTAAACAATACCCTACCTATCCCTCCCCTCCAAATAATGCCTTTTTAACATCTTTTATCCACAAAAAACCCTCCTCTCCAACCCCTCATCAAGGCCCTTTTGGTAGCACCAAAAGAAGAACCAATAAATAAACTCCTTTCTGGCCGTTTTTTTTTTAACAAAACACCCATTAACCTCATTAACGCCTGTCTGATCAACCACCACCGCCATCGGCAGCCTCTAGTCTGTGACGTCATTGTCGACCTTTGATTCCAGGCACTTTTCAGCTGACAATTTTGAGAAGCGACTTTGTGACACCCCAGTAACGCCCTTCTTTTCCGAAAATACCCTCATTATAATCCACTTGTGTACCTAAATAAACATTCTTCGGCCTCGACATTAATCACCTCTTCAGATAAATAAACACTTCTTGTACCTATTTGGTCACTTCTTCGGCAACCACATCCGCTGCCAATGAGCACATGCCATCCTCAGTCACAGTACCACGTCTAGATAACTACTGTTCATATTTTAGCAATTAGCATTTTTTATTGCACTTCAATCTATCGAACAATGTCCGGACATACATTTCAACCTATAATGAATCGTCAGTCGAGCTAGGTTTAACAGGGAGTACTAAATCGACCGACCTCGTGTGATACAACAATAAGATTGTATAGCTGGCTGGTGTCGGTCCAATATTACTAGCATCCCCGACCAAGAAAATAAACAAAATTGTGATCCTTATAACCAGAGAAACTAGTTTCAGTAGAACAAAAAGACTACTTTAAACACATCTGTGCTAATCGTTCAAGAATTTTTCCCGAATAAATTGATCTTCAAAAAAGGTTATAAGTTGGGCTTTGTGTAGCTCTGATTTGACACCGCTGTGATTTTTTCTAGTGAGCATATATCTCAAAACTAAATTTATAGTAACAATCCTTATTCCCTAGAACAATCAAGTGATAATATTTGGCAAAATATGGCAGCAATCACGAAAACGACGTGACCAAAAAGTCTACCGCTCGCTTAAATTACATTACTACTAAATAATTCATTTGCTACATACAATATTGTTTTAATTTACCAATTCGTTTTTTAATGTATTTTACAATTTTCATGGGACACATTGTAGAATTTTCTATAGGTGTAGACCCAATCACACTTTTCCCAAAATCATGAATACATATTTTCATGTCCCTTTATTGTAATTTATAATAGGCGTACAAATTAATTCGGTACTTTTGTTGTGTTAACAAACTATTTATTTACAAACAGAATCCAACCCAACGTTTCAGGCAACTGGGGCTTCTCTCTCTGAAAGAAGAAGGTGGTTTCAAGATGATGAATTCGATTGTTCTTTTTCACAACCTTTAATGAAGTGAAGGAACAATAGGATGATAGTAAATAGTAATCAGACAAATTTATGTTAGGAGAATAAGCAGTGTTAGGGGAAACTTCCCATTTCACAGAAAACATAAAAATCCGCGTCGTTTTTGCAGTATGGGGCCTACGATCCAAAAGATCAATGTCACCTTTTTGAAATCACTGGAAAGATATTTTGCAAGTTTTGTGCCTCACAGCACTTTCTTCCAAGGTTGAACGAATCATTTGCGTAGCTTACGCATTTTTTTGTATTTGAAAAGTGGTTCCTAAATATATGAAGGGGTGATTTTGCTTCTTGAGGACTGATATTTCCACACCTAAAAGTGGCGGGAAATAGTTTGAATTTGAAATTGAATTTTGAGATATTGAAAATACCGAATTACTTCGTACACCTAATATTTTCATGTTTTTGTAATAAATTTAAATAAAAACATTCTGATTTCCACCATTTTAATAAACTATTAAAATTATACTTACTCGATTCAAATAGGCTTTAATTTCCGAAAATGATTCCACTGTAATTCTATCTCTTCCAAAAGGCGGTATAACATCTAAATTGTTCAATGAGTTCTGAAAAGTACTATCATCTCTTTTGTTTCTTTTTAATGTTGATGCATTAGTTAAATAAATGGCCACATTCTGCCATATTTTAGGAGTCTCTAATATGTTACTGCTGTTATTATCTGAACTATTTTCCGGTAATCCTAAAATTTGGTAGCAATGTCTAAACAAGGCTTTCCATTTTTGAGATGGAGGTGTACAAAGTTTTCCAAATGATTTGGGAAGAGTTGTTGGGACGGTTTGAACATCAATTTTTTTTTGAAAAATGCCAGAGTTAATTTTAATTCCTTCTTGAACTGATCCTATTAGGTTTCCCTCAATAGTATGACCAGATGGCAAGGTTAGTGTGCCTTTGCCACCTACAATTCCGGTTTCTTTAAATTCCCCTTCAAAATGGGTTCCATCTTCTAGGACCATAATACCATGACCCTGAAATTTGAACTGCTACTCCAATTTTGTTTTAAATGATATGAAGATTGGATGAAATAGTTACTGCAGGTGACTATGTACTATATATTATTATTTTAAACTGATGACTATTAGGATTATAAAAGCTGAGGTGCGTGCATTTAAAAAAATCTTACCGAAAGGACATCATTATGAAAGATCCCTTCATAATAAATACCATCAGATGTAACAATGAGACCATTACCCTCTTTTTTGCTATCTTCCCAAGACCCAATATACTTTTCTCCTGTTGCAATATCATCCATAACACCATAACCGGATTTCTGACCAGATACCCATTCTCCAATGTACAAAGAGGCAGAGTTTGCCATAAAACTTCCTTTGCGTAGAAGGCCGTGGCCGTTAAATTCGCCATCTTTAAAATATCCTTTATATATGTCCTTGTTAGAATAGGTAAATGTGCCATAGCCATTTTGTTTGTTGTCTTTCCACTGTCCTTCATAACTGCCTATTTAGGAGAGACAAATTAGTAAGAAAACTTAGAGTTGTTTAAATTAAATTAAACAGTTCTTTAGCATGCTCTACATAAAAAAAATTAGCCGTAAAATAGACCACCTAAAGACTGTTTTTTATATTTAAAGTTAAAATCACTTTTTTCCCCCAGTCTGTCAAGTCTATTAAAATTGAATTTCGTCAGTCAATGTCATTATGTCAAAATTATTAGGTTATTAAAAAACAGCATATATTAAAAAAAAACAAGTTGGACTTGCGTAATTAGTGTTCCGTACCGTGGCATTTAAAAAACAAAGGCTTAAAGCAGTAATGTACTGAAAAGTATATGAGTAGAATACTGATTGCACCGAATACGTATTGATATTTCGTGCTGTTAGTCCCGTTTAAATTCACAACTTTTCACAAAAATACCTCCACCACACTGTTAACACAAATAGTTTTTTTTATACCAGATAAATTATCAAACATGATGCACTCGTGATAATTTTTCCTCCAGCTACACTTTATGGAGAATATTCTGGAATTTTTTCAAAATATTTTGATCAGTACTTTTCGAGACAGGCGAGGACAGCGATTTTTGGCCATATTTTAAAAATAATCTAAAGAAAAATGTGCGCAAGTATTACATGGTATATATCTTTTAACTGGACATTCCACTCAATGGCCTGGTAATTTTTTTTTCACTTCCGATTTTACCCTTCAAAACTAACCCCTTAAGTTAAATTTAACTTTTAAAACTACACGCTTTGATGGGGCCATCAATTCCTATATTTGTGCTAAATTTCAATTTTCCAATAGTTTCGGGGAAAATCGGGTGTGACAGACAGATGGACACCTAAGTGATCCCACGAGTGTTCCGTATGGAACACTAAATATATAAAAGATATTGCAAAAAATGGAGGTGTTATTTTTTATTATATTAAAGTTTATATTTTGTATTTATTGAATTACCTTTTTTTTAATATTTACCAATAAATTTCATTTGATTTTCATTACATGTCTACTGCTATTTAATATTAATATTTGTATTATTTTCATATATAAGTATTTTCTACTTATTTTATCTTGTTATATGTACTTATATTTTAAATTTGATACACTACTATTTATTCTCTATACAAATTAAAATTATAGACTCAAAAAAAATATTCAGTTGGGTGTACCGAACTTCATCCAGTCAAAAATAAAGACCTTTTATTATTATTTATATAATATTATAAGTTGGAAGACCCAAAATGAGACTAAATAGGCAGTACCTTTCACAGAGGTATTCCCTTTAGGTCTATTTTGATTTTTAATTAAATAGGTTTTTTTTTTTTAATTTTGAGGTGTAGTTATCATTTTTTAAAAGAACATACTTCCAAATATCATATTTACTCTAATATAAAATAAATGCAAGTTTGACAAATACATAATTTTCAAATACAAATCTCTTTAATTATAAAAAGATAAAAAACAATTCTTATTTACGAGAGTTGTTGGATAAGTATGGTAAAATTCCGAGAGCTGGCGACACGTTACTTTGTAGTCTACGGAGTAAAAGTATCATCGTTCTATGTCATACCAAGCTTCAGCGAAAGTCGAAGCATAGTTTGCGTTTAGTAAGACTTTGAAGTGCGCATGTCAGAACTTGTTATCAACGATAGAAACAAACGAGTTTGACAAAGTACCAGGGACTTTGCATCAGTATTAAAGACCTTTTATTTCTGGCAACGATTATTTTATCGGATGGGAAGGCATTATATTTAACTATCAGGAAAAATGTCAACCAATAATAAGAGAGTATTATGTAACTGCCCTTGATAACCGAAAAGTGCAACCAAGTGATCTTCCATGAGGATTAAAACGGCCCAACTTCATGAATTGTGATAAAAATTACTTCCATATTCATCATACTTTCCAGATTTGGCCCTCTCTGACCTTTTTTTATTCTCCAACCTCAAGACCTGGCTCAGAGGCAAGACATTTGGCTTTATTAAATGACTATTTTGTGGGTTTCGACACTGACTACTTTTCCAGGAGGATAAAAAAAAAAGTAGAACATAACTGAAATAAGTGTGTGGAGCTAAAAGGAGACTATTGAAAAATAAAATAACAAATTAAAAAAAATCTTAGCTTTTTACTACATTTACTCAAGTGGCCTTTGACTATATGGTAACTATGCATTTTTAGTGTTCTGTACGTCTGTCTGTCCGTCTGTCTGTTACACCCGATTTTCTCTGGAACTATTTGACACAGAAAGTTTAAATTTGGCACTAATATAGGAATTGATGGCCTCATTAGAGCCGTGTAGTTTTGAAAGTTAAATTTTGACTTAAGGGGTTAGTTTTAGGGGTGAAATCGGAAGTGAAAACATTTCTTTTCTACCAAGTCATTGAGCTTGTAAACAGACGAGTTTAAAAATATATATAATGTAATACTCGCGCACAATTCTCTTTGTATTATTTTTAAAAAAGTGCGAAAAATAGCTGTCCCTCCACCTTATCTTGAAA
Organism: Pachyrhynchus sulphureomaculatus; assembly: GCA_019049505.1. NCBI lineage: Eukaryota > Metazoa > Arthropoda > Insecta > Coleoptera > Curculionidae > Pachyrhynchus > Pachyrhynchus sulphureomaculatus. The sequence continues at coordinate 67,967,082 of CM032447.1, read as the reverse complement.
AGTACTGATCAAAAAATTTTGAAAAAAATCTGGAATATTCTCTACAGGGTGTAGATTGAACGAAAATTATCGCGAGGGCATAACCTTTAATAATTAATCTGGTATATAAAAAAACAAAAATTTCAAGGTTTTCACTAAAGACCGGAAAAATACTTTGTTGAAAAAAATATGTATTTTGTGAAGTCACTGATCATTTTATACCTCTGTAACGAAAATTTTTATTTTAAAAGCAATCAACGTACGGAACATTAATTGAGCAAGTCCAACTTGCACTTGACCGGTTATTTTAATTACAGTTTATCAAAAATCTTACCAATATTAGGAATATCCATATTACCATATCCGCTTAAAACATTATTGGCAAATTCTCCAAGGTATATTCTTCCATCGGGCCATTTAATTTTTCCTGAACCATGCATTTTAGCATTTAACCATCTGCCACTATAAGTAGCATCCTTAAAAAATCCATTTTTAGTAAATGTGTAGGTCCCACTTCTAGTCAAAGGAGGCTGCAATAGGTCGATTTTATTTAAAGCTACTTTAATAGCTTGTTGAAGGGCATGGTACCATTTATTTTTAAGAATACCATCTGGTGCAACTAAAGTTATTGTCTCCTCTGGCATCTTAAGATTTATTAGATGATAAATATCATGTTGCGGTAACTCTAACCATATCAAAAAAAGAAAATGTACTTGAGAGGAAGAACCATTGATATGAGCAAATATATCTGTAAATAAAACAAACCGGTGAGAAGAAAATCTACTTGATTTTTGTAGACTTATTTGATCTGACTGGCTATCACATATTAATCTTCGTTCCGGTTCCAATAAGTAATCGATATTTTTTCCAGAGTTGAGCCAAAAACTATGAGTTTTTTCAGCTTCTTTGGCCTTTGTAACTGAATAATCAACAAATATTTTCCATTTTGTCTGAATATCTGGATTGGCATATGTTTGATAAAACTCTGTATAGTGGCTTATTCGTTTGACTAGGGACAATAAAATTGTTGATATGTATGCATCTTTGCTACTTTTTTCCTTCAAAATTTCAGATTTTAGTTTAAATAAATTGGAATTTATTGTGACAAATTTTGAAATATATTCAAAACCATTTATGCTTGCCACATTTTGAACAACATTAACATAACTTTGGTACACTGATATATACTCTTTAAAATCTTTTAAAATTCTAATATCATCCACAGGAATCAATCCATTTCTATGTTCTAATAAACTTTTGACTATGGTACATAAAAAGAATAACATATCTGAATAACTTTTACATAATGAGTCATAAAGTTTGGCATTCTCTATATCACTAGTTTTTTTCACAAAAGGTTTCATAATGTATTGATGAACACATAACATCTCCTCTAACATAATCTGTTCTTTAAATAAAAAAATACTTAAATAATCATCTAACTTCGGTCCTAAATTAAGCAGTGAGAAATACTGACTAGAAACTAAATTTTTAAATAAATCTACAGTACAACTTTCATTGTCTCGATTATTACACATGAATTTATTTAACAGAGTTTGATAAGTGTCTGAACCTTTTCCAAAATAGATTACATTGCTTTTATTAGTTAAAATCACAGTAAAATGAGTAGCACAAATTGCATCTCTAACTCTGTCATTTATATCACACTCAAATAATTTAGGAGACATTTGATCAAAATTGTTTTCTAAAGTAACTTGATGATAATTATTTTGTCCCCAAGTAAAGGCTCGTCCGTCTAATGTTAATGCACATGCATGATGATTTTGGACGGAAATTTTACATACTCCTGTGTTGGATAACACTGATATGATGACTGGGAGCTCTTTTTTAATTTCTCCATACCCTAAAATTAATAGAAATGATATCAACTAATGTTTAATTAATTCTTCCTTTAGAGTATACATAATCATGAATAAACACAGTTAATAAAATAAATTTGTACCTTGAAATGAAGTAATATTGAACAGCTACTTTGCAATAAATGTTAAGATTGCTGTTTTAAAATGAACTGCTGCCAAAGTATGCATATTAGGTACAGAAAAAATGCTGCACACTGTAGTGGAATCTAGATACAGTGAAGTCCATTTATAACGAACTCCAAAAAATCACTAAAAATGGTTTGCTATATCTGAAGTTCGTTACAAACAGTAAAGAAAATCTAATATCATTTTTCACTACTTTTTTATTTAGATTAGGCGCTAATGCTCAGAAAAATGAATAATAATAATTATTAAATTAAAAGAAAACGTTCAAAGGAAAATAAAAGAAGTTACACTAAAGTTATTATTATCTATGTTGGTACATATACGAGTATAAATGAAAACATTAAAATACATAGTATAATATAATAACATCAGTAATTTTCGTTTGTACAATTTTACCTGAAAAAGAAATGGTGTTTATATAATTGTCAAGGTCACAAATACTACTCCATATATGTTCAGGAACTTCACGAGATTCCAATTCTAAAATGGATGGAACATAAATATTATCTCCTCCTTCAAGCTCGTCTTCATCGTCATTATCGCTTAAAATATTTCCAGAAGTCACTGATGTCACAATTTGATCATCAGTTAATATTTCTCTCATCATTAATTCATTATCAGCACATACATATTCTTCAAAATTAAAGGGATTAAACATCTTTTTAATCTCAATTTCCACTATACTTTGTTGAAAGTCAGCATCGTAAACAAATTCTAGACAATCAGTAGAATCTTCTCGATGTTTTTCAATCCACTGAGTCAACAGTAGCTCATCATCTGAGTCATATCATTCCTTCCTTCCTTCCAGTTTGCAACGGTTTATCTACTGACTCTTTGCCAAGCCATAAGGATAAAGTTTATAGCATCCAAGAGAGTTACAGAAAAAATGTTACCTTTATAGATTATCTCTAACATTTTCATAAGTAAAATCTTTCAGCATTTTAAAGAATGTATCACACCTTGATCTATAGGCTGAAGCTTTGCACTTGAGTTTGGAGGCATAAAAACCAACTTTATTTGCTGTAGATCCACTTCAGGGTGCGCTGGACAGTTGTCAATCAAAAGTAATATTTTTCTGTTTGTAAATTTTAATTCTTTGTCCCATTCGATCAGTTCGTTTTTAAAAATTTCTGTCATCCAGCCTTTACTATTTGATTTGTACTTTACTGGTAAATGTTTTGACTTGAGACTGGCAGACCTTCCTATTACCAACAATTTCCTTTTCTCTGTTCCAGACATATTTGCAGTTACCAACACAGTAATCCTTACTGCCAAAATTTAATACCTAATTAAATTCTTTTTATTATATTAGGTAAATTTAATTGTTCTTAACAAGTGTCCATCATAAAATTGTTTAGATAAGCCTTGAAATTCTCAACCAAAAAAGTTTAGGAAGGCCTCGAAAAATGACTCCCGCTGAAGACAGAGCTATAACAATGTATAGCAGACGTAATCGCCGCCTAACCGCACCAGAAATCACGGCTCAAGTAAACCTGGAGCGGCCCAATCCCATCAGCGGGACAACCGTGAAGAACAGGTTAGCAGAAGGTGGACTACACGGGAGAGTTGCAATGAGGAAACCACTTCTTAGGCAAGTGAATAAACCTAAACGATTAGAATGGGCCCAAGAACATGAAAATTGGACATTAGAACAATGGAATTTCGGTCTTTGGAGCGACGAATCTAAATTCGAAATTTTCCCTTCAAATCGACGAGTTTACGTGCGGCGGTCAGCTGGAGAGAGGATGTTGGAAGCCTGTCAGTTGCCCACAGTAAAACATGGTGGAGGTTCAGTAATGGTTTGGTGTTGTTTTGGCAACGGTAAAGTTGGAAAAATCTTTAGGATAGAAGGAATCACGTGAAAAGAACAGTATCAACAAATTTTGCTAACTCAAATGCTTCCTTCTGGAAGAGTTATTTTTCAGCATGAGAATGACCTCAAACATTCTGCTAAACAAATTAGAGAATTTTTGGGCCAACGGAAATCAGATGACGTCCTGACACAATCCCCCGACTTGAACCCCATCGAATTGCCGTGGGACCATTTGGACAGGTGCGTTCGAAAACTCAATCCAACATCAGAAAATGACTTGTGGGAACTTTTACAAGCAGAATAGGTTTAAATAACTGAAGAAACTCTAAAGAAACTACTGGACAGAATGCCGAAATTCTATAAAGCGGTAATTAAAAACAAAGGAGGTCACATAGATGAGAAAAATCCTGGAAAATCATGAATATTTTTCTGAGTTCCTAGACTGTAAATAATGTGAAAATAAATAATTCATTAAAATTTAAAAAAATAAATTATCTGGGTTTTTGTTGTCTTAGAACTGAAATAACTAGGTGGGCAAATACTTTCTGACGGTAGTATATATATATATATATATATATATTATATATATATATATATATATATATATATATATATATATATATATATATATATATTTATTTATTTATTTATATTTATTTATATTTATTTATATTTATTTATATTTATATATATTTATATATTTATATATATTTATATATTTATATATATTTATATTTATATATATTTATATTTATATTTATATATATTTATATTTATATATATTTATATTTATATATATATTTATATTTATATATATTTATATTTATATATATTTATATTTATATATATTTATATTTATATATATATATATATATATATATATATATATATATATATATATATATATATATATATATATATATATATATACATACACATACACATATATACATATACCAGGTGTACAAGTATGAAATGCGGATTTCAGACAACAGATGGTGCACCAATGCAGTTTGTGCTATAAAGATTTGGCACTGCACCAATGCAGTTTGTGCTATAAAGATTTAGCACTGCGCCATTTTGTTGTGTCATCAACAAGTGTCAGACGCGCACGAGTGATAAATTGGAAAAGTGTGTGCATAGTGTTGTGTTCAATATGTCGAAATTTATACCGAACAAAGAGCATTCGCGGACAGCATTAATTTTTTGTTTTCATTTGAAGAAAACTGCTGTTGAATCATACTGATTACTTAGAGAAGCTTATGGTGAATATGCTCCATCGCAAGATACGTGTGAACGATGGTTTCGGCGTTTCAAAAGTGGTGACTTCGATGTTCCAGACAAAGAATGTGAAAAACCGCCAAAAAAATACGAAGATGTGGAATTGCAAGCATTGTTGGATGAAGATAATTCGCAAACACAAAAACAACTCGCCGAGCAATTGGGCGTTAGTCAACAAGCTGTTTCCCATCGGTTACGAGAGATGGGAAAGATTCAGAAGCCGGTAGATGGGTACCACATGAGTTGAACGACAGGCAAATGGAAAAGCGCAAAAACACGTGTGACATTTTGCTCGCTTGGTACAAAAGGAAGTCGTTTTTGCATCGTATAGTTACAGGGGATAAAAAGTGGATTTATTTTGAAAATCCCAAGCGCAAAAAATCTTGGGTAGACCTAGGCGCACCATCCACATCGATCACAAGACCGAATCGCTTCGGCAGAAAGACAATGCTCTTTGTTTGGTGGGACCAGAGGGGCGTGGTCAATTATGAGCTGTTAAAACCTGGGGAAACGGTTAATATTAACGTTACTAGCAACAATTGACCGATTTCAACCGTTCGCTGCTTGCAAAAAGGCCAGAATACCGAAAGAGTCAGCACAAAGTCATTTTTCTTCATGACAATGCTCCATCACATATGGCAAAATCAGTTCGCAACACTTTGGAAGCACTCAGCTAGGAAGTTCTACCCCATGCGGCTTACTCACCAGACTTGGCTCCTTCCGATTACCACTTGTTTGCATCGATGGATCACGCACTTGCTGAGCAGCGCTTTGGTTCGTACGAAGATGTGGAAAAATGGCTCGATAAATGGTTCGCAGCAAAAGGCGAAGATTTTTACTAGCGTGATATTCACAAATTGCCCGAAAGATGGGAAAAATGTATAACAAGCAATGGAGCATACTTTGAATAAAGCACTTTTTATCATTCTTCCGAATTTAACATTTTTTTTAGAAAAAAATCCACATTTCATACTTGTACACCTGGTACACACACACACATATATATATATATATATATATATATATATATATATATAATATATATATATATATATATATATATGTATATATATATATATATATATATATATATATATATATATATATATATATGTATATATATATATATATATATATATATATATATATATATATATATATATATATATATATATATATATATATATATATATATATATATATATTTATAATAAAGTTTTTAAAATCAGACAAGAATTTCATTGTCACTTGTAATTTGAACATTTTATTATATAAATAAAGTTTTACTTACCTGACAGTCCATGAAAAATATTGCCCCATGTCCACACTTCCCTATTTAAAAGATCTATTCCATTTTGTAAAACACCATCTATCTGTTCTTGTATCTCTCCTTCTGATAAATCCCTCTCTGATGTACTTTGACTATAAGATAGTAATATATCTTCTTTGGAATGTTTTGCATGTATAGATTGCCCATTATGATTTTCAGTACTATTACAATCAGAACTTGAACTAACATGTCTTGAAAGAGTGGCGACTTTATCACCCACAGTCTTGACTCCTTCATATACAAAAGATACGACATTACTCATGTTTTCTTTAAGTATTCTTGTTGGTTTTTCAGTGTAATCTATAAGATATTCTTCTCCAACTGAAGACATACGAGATATTTGCCTAGTAAGAAAGTCTTTAGCTGCTTCAGTATTACGAAATATAATACTTTTTTCCAGTTTAATCTTTTCTTGCTTACCTTCTAAACATTCTTGGCTATTGTCAACATTAGGATTACTCTTATTTTCTCCATTATTTTGAATATACTCTAAACTAGAATTATTATTAATTACCTTAAAACCTAAGGGACATATATCATTAATAGGAGACTGGAATTCTGGTGACGTTCTTTGTGAAAGATCTACACATTTAGGACAGTTTGTTATGAAGATATCATCTAAGGATTCCATTTCTTCAGATCTTAGGTTTTTACTTACTACTACAACAGCAAAATCTGTTCCAATAGTAATATTGTGTACTGTCCTACCCGAAAAAAAGTTAATTTTCTTAGGTTTATCACTATTAATTTGAACTGGGGGCATATAGCCACTTCCCCAAAGTTGATCATTCTCAGATATATATAATCTTCCATATTCATTTACAGCTATACTTTTAACTTTTATTTTGTGTGTAACTTCAGTATGCCCCTGTAGGCATTTAACTTTTTCTGTAAGAATTATTTCATTAAGAATTGTTAGTTGTTCATTACAAATAAAAACATCCCCTTCAGTGGTGACAATAAATAGATTTTCTTTATAGCTGTCTATATCTAAAAGTTTAAAATTAGTTACTTGAGTCAGTTCTAAACATTTTTCAATGTTTTCTTCCAGTGTTCCTTGATAGAGGTCAAAATTTTGAGTTAAAACAAATAAATAATTTCCAATATTTGCTATTTTCTTTATACTCTGGTTAATATTTGTTTTTAATCCGACATTTTCATTAAACATCCATAAATGAATACTTTGATTCATGATTGATAATTTATATGGTTTATTTCATTCTTTTCTTGTTAACTGTTTGATTTATATAAATACTTTTGTAATATAATTTCAAAACTCATCATTATTAAGAGAAATATTAATTACTAGCATTTTTGTTAACTTAAAACACCTTTCACTCTTGCATTTTGTTTTGACACTTAGCTGACAAGTTGGTAGTGATAGTTAAAGGGGGGTTTACATTAGTTTTACGGGAATTCCCAACCGTAAATTCAATAGAGCCTATGTCGCCAAAAAATAGCTAAATTTCTAGCATGTTGGTATTAAAGCGAGTAGTACCAACCGTGAGGATTATCTTTTCATCATCTTTAGTTGTTATCCATGGAAACGTTCTAGAACGTAGTGTGTCAGCCATTTTTGAGGAAGTTTTTCTATTTATTCATTGTCAAGTTTTCAAAATATTTGAAAGGCATTTTGTGATATTAAGTAAGTTATCTCGGCTTTTATTACATTGTGGAGTATGTATGATGTTTATGCTGTAGAAATAGTTTGATTTTAACCGAAAATAATATTTTGTTTTTAGGAACATGGCTGAGGAACTCGACGTCGAAGCTATGCTTGAAGCCCCTTATAAAAAATCGGTATGTGTTTCTACTATGTACTTTTATTAATAACTTTATTTTTATAAAATACTGTTCGGTGTAATGCAACTGGCGAAGATCTTAAGACTGTTTCAGGGACTTAAAAATGTATGTGTTCATTATGTTAAGTAACCCTGAAAAACTTCGCCATTTGCATGATTTTATTATTGGTAAATTCTTGCTCACATCACAACCTCATTTTATATTTTAGACTTGTGAGGTATTCGTAATATATGGGCTATCGGCTCCTTCCCTTAAACCAGGTACAGAAATATCTTAGTTAATAAGTTTCAGTTTAGTATAAGTAAGTTAGGGCCAAAAAACTTCCATTAAAACATTTGTAACATTTTTTATTTTGATACTTATTATTTTTTTAAATTTATTTTTTGCTGTTGTTTAAAATAAAATTTATTCGCTGATGGGTACTTTCTCGTCATAGGGTTACACGCAGAGTATGGACGTCACCGTTGCATCATATCCAGTACATTTGCAAAAATTCCAATCATCCGATTGGTCTTACCCATGATGGACTTAGGAGTGTAAATAAAAAGTACAAATATTAAATACTTTTGGGGATTTCTTTCAGTGAGAGAGAAATAAAGCATAATTTTTAATTACGCATTAATGAATTTGTTCACGTTGTATAATTTATAGTAATCAGTGCATTAATAGTAATTAATCCTATAAATTAAGATTATAAATGTGAAGGAATTGGGTATTAAGAGAACTTTTAAGTATTAATTGAAACAATTTAACAGTATTGTTTCAGAAAATTTTATTAACAAGAGTATATTTTCTAACAGTCTTAGTAATGAAAAATAACATCGAGTACACACTATTGCTTAACTTTTTCATTTATTTAAATTATTCCTTTTACTCTTTTAAATTATATTTATTTTAAATTTTCCTTAAAAACCGAACAGAATAGGATTCATTAAAATTTAATTTTTAGTGTTCCGTACAGACTACTTATAAGATCACTTCGGTGTCTGTCCGTCTGCCTGTCTGTCACACCCGATTTTCTCTGAAACTAGAAAGTTGAAATTTGGATTAATATAGGGATTGATGGCCTCATCAGAGCTGTGTAGTTTTGAAAGTTAAGTTTTGACTTAAGAGGTTAGTTTTGGGGGTGAAATCGAAAGTGAAAAAAAAATGTTTACTTGGTCATCAAGTGGGGTGTCAAATGTAAGCTTGTAAAAACATGAGTTCAAAAATATGTATAATATATTACTTGTGCACACTTTTCTTTGTATTATTTTTAAAAAATCACTGTCCCCCCATCTTATCTTGAAAAGTACTGACCAAAAAATTTTGAAAAAATTCTAGAATATAGGGTGTAGATTGAACGAAAATTATCACAATTTATCTAGTATATAAAAAAATAAAAATTTCAAGGACATCAGTTTTTGTTAAAGATTGGAAAGAAACTTTTATTTTAAAAGTAATCAACGTATAGAACACTAATTGTGCAAGTTCAACTTGCACTTCATTGGTTATTTTAAATTTGTAATGATATTAAAAGTTGTGTATGAAAACCTTTAGATAGACTTCGTTTCATAAAATCGAATTTTTTAACAATGTTCTAGTCAGAACTTAAAAGAGAACAAAGTAGGTATTTAACGAACTTTAAAAAGTCCCATTTGTAATGTTCTGTATAGAACACTTATGGTATTACTTCGGTGTTCGTCTGTCACACCCAATTTTCTCTAAAACTATGTGATATAGAAAGTTGAAATTGGGCACTAATATAGGAATTGATGGCCCCGCAAGAGCCGTGTAGTTTTGAAAGCTAAATTTTGACTCCAAAGGGTTAGTTTTAGAGGGTGAAATCAGAAGTGAAAATTTTTACCAGGTCATCGAGTGTGGTGTCAAATGGAAGCTTGTGAAAAACGAGTTCAAAAATATATATAATGTAATACTTGTGCATACTTTTCTTTGTATTTGTTTATAAAAAATGTCAAAAATCTCAAAAAGTACTGATCAAAAAATTTTGAAAAAATTCTGGAATATTGTCTATAGGCTGTAGATTAAATGAAAATTATCGAGAGTGTATTACCTTTAAGAATTCATCTGGAATATAAAACATAAATTTCAAGGTCATCAGTTTTCAACAAAGATCGTAAACAAACTTTGTTGAAAACTCATTTGGGGTGTGTTTTGTGAAGTCATTTTATACCGCCGAAACAAAAAATTTTATTTTAAAAGCACTCAAAATACGGAACACTAATTACACAAGTCCGACTTGCACTTTGCCAGTTATTACTAATGGTGTCTTGGTATGCTTCTCTATTTATCCTCGACTAGAGTTGTAAGAATAATAAGCTATAAACTTTGTTTTAACCTGTTTATTATCAAATTCAGTAATATAAAGGGATAAATAACATTTTTGTTTTAATTTAATTGGGGCATAGTGAAGTGGAAATCCAAACAAGAGTTAAAGTTTAATGTCCTATTGGCTGTTATATTAGAGCTGAACCAGAATTTATTCAAAGCCATTGTCTTTCATTATTCAACTTTTATATAAAGTAGTACTCACCAACCAGATAATAATCATGCTCTAACTTAAAAAACATCCTTTAAATCAACAACTATATGAATTTTAAGAAGTATGCAATGCTCTTTATTCTTTTTTTAACCTTTATTACTTTTTTCTTTTTAACATTCATCTTTATTTGTCTCTCATTGTTAAAAATCCCACTATGTTTTTGGGGTTTGGCAGTTTTGTTTAGGTACCATATGCTGAAGAGAACAGGTTTGTTATAAAAGAAGTTTTAAATCAGGAGAATTAATCAGTTATATTTAAAATAATTGCTTCTGGTATTTCAGTTAACGTATCATTTGTTATATAATTTGTCGTTTTGAATATTACTCTAAATTACAGAAATTAAAGCAATATTAACTTGAGCCATATTATATTAATGGGGAAATACTTTTAGACTAGTAAAAATGAGTGTATTTCTAAAATTTTTGTTAAGAAAGAAAATTTTTTTTAAAATTTCTCAAACTTAAACGATTATTTACTCATATATCAAATATAAAAAATAATTTTTATTAAAAAATGTGTCAAAATTACTGTCATTGAATACAATCATTGTTTGTGCTTTTGGAGGTATTTGTTTCACGGCGTACAAGATAGCGTTTGCTACATTGACACTAAACACAAAAATATATTTTTTTTTTTCTATTCATTATACGAAAGCCTTGGTGACATTATTGTCATGTGAGAATTTCTTACATATAAGTCATTTGAGAACATTAAACCACTCGTTCTTTAGACTCCCGAGTTAAACTTGTTCTAATGACTGATATGTAACATAACTTGCTTGTTTAAAAAATAACTATTTTAATTCAAGACTATTGGAGCGTGTACAGAAATATTTCTATAAAGAATCGTTATGTTAACTTTCTTAGTTCAAATTCGTTATAAATGTGGCTTCTATATCACATTAAAGAAAACGAAAAAAATTGAAAAATAAAAAAAAATTAGACACTTTTACAAAAAAATTTCACATATAAATGCATAAAACACAAATTTTTGCAATAATTTTTAAAAAACTTGTTCGTCATATTGAAGACAATTATATTATTAGTTGTGTGCAAAATTTCAAGAAGATTGAATGAGTAGTGTTTATGTAATCATGTATGAGAGTTCCAAAAACATGATTTTGAGAAAAACGCGTTTAAAGTTTCAAAAAGTATAAACTAAATGATCTTCAGAACTTACCCGGCTAGTCTGCTATTCCAGGGCCATATAATAGTCCCTCAGCTTCCTTGTAAAAGTCATTTTGCTGTATCAATTTTTCTTTGCGAGCTTCTTTTGACGTTAACACGTCGTTCCTGTCGATCGATTCTAGTGCTAGTCGCTTTTTCAGCATATGTCATGGCTTGCTTACCAATTGTAATATCTAATGCCTTCATTGTTCGTAAAATTGAAGTATGGCCTTCATTAAATACTCCAGCTGCAATGTACGATGTAATTTTAGTAATTTTCAAGCCAGAATTTAGATGTTTTGGAGCCATTCGCCAAATGGTAGTATTGAAGCTCTCGTTTGCGTTCTGTGTGTGGCCGCCTAAGCATCGTTCTTATAAATCATCTCGAGATAAATCTTGGTGAATTGGGAGAATATGTTTTTGTACATCCGGATGCAGTGGTGCAGGGTGCTCCAATTACTTCAAATCAGCCCCAGTAGCTTTAGCTTGCTGACAGTTGCACCAATTCCCAGTACTAAGTGGACAGTACTCGTGATTGGGATTTTCATTGTTATAATTATACTAATAAAAAAAACTAAAACCGAACTGACATGTTGGTCCGTATTATTCGAGTGGAAAACTGTTAGAATATACAACTATAATAAGGTTAGCTAAACACATTTACACATACTTATACATGCTTTCAAAAAATCTGTCCTGTACTTGTGCCAACGCTAAAGGCATTTGAGAAGAAGGGATAATAAAAGGCAAGTGTCCCTCCCTGAGTGTCCGATTGTACCTGCGGCGCTTTCCGAAACCGAGCAGAGGCGACTCACTTTCGCGGGCTATAACTTTGGCGAGAATTCGAATTTCGCTTTGAAACTCAGGAATATTGAAATGTTCTACAATTATTTTATGAAATCATCTCAAAACGCATTTTTTTGAAAGTTATAAGGTATTTCTCCCCTTAAGCTACAAGCTGTAGACTTTTTTTAAAAGTTAGAAAATTGTTATTAAAAATGTTTACTATATGACGCCTTTAGCAGGCACTGATAATGTGATCATATAAGAGATACCTCAAACTAATGTGTAATGGTGAGATTTGTGTGGAATCTTTTGAGTAGGTGTAAGAAACCATGAGACAACAGAATGTTGGGCTATCTAATCTACAGGTTTGCGCTCAGCTAGTGTTTTGGGTGTAAATAAATTTATGTATGCAGGAGTAAACGAGAATAACATTTAATATGTATCCAACAAGGATGGGAGATTAACTGCTTGCTGTCATTTAGATCACGATTCTCGCATTTCAATTCGAAATTCAGCAACACTACAGTTTAGTCTGTTTTACACTGTTGTGTATTTATAAAGTACAAACTTGAAAAATGATGGTTTTATTATTGATATTTGAAGATTGCAGGTGACAGGTTTTCAGAAAACTTCAAAAATCAGAATTTTTTGTATATCATTTCTTGCCAGTTTATTTGTGGTTCCGTTACTTTATTATAGTTTTTAAGGATGAATTCGATTTCTTCTATCTTCAGTTTGCACAATATAATTTCCCGGATTGCCATTTCTTTTTACCTTTCCAGAAATCTATTTTCTTGTTGATTTTATTGCATTACTTTATTTATTCTTTTTTTGAAGACATTTCCCTATTCTTCCAGTGCCCTGTCCGTTTCGGACGTTGGCTATTATCATGGCAACCTTGGCCTTATTGACGGCGCCTCGAAACAGCTGGACAGACGTAAGTCCGAACCATTGTCTTAAGTTATATAGCCACGAATGTCTTCTTTCTGGCCTCGTTTGTTATCTGTCTTTCCCTGTATTACCAACTGCAAGAGATGGTGTTTATTATGTCTCATGATGTGGCCGAGATATTCAAGCTTTCGCCCTTTAATTGTAAGTGTAATTTCTTTGTCATTGCCAATTCGGCGCAGAACTTCTAAGTTAATGATATGTTCTGCGCGTGAAATTTACAGAATCCGGCGGTACACCCAGATCTCGAAGGCTTCAACTTTTTTCATTAGTGTTTCCGTCATCGTCCACGATTCTACATCATTTAGCAAAACAGAGAATACGCATTTGGCTAACACTGTGCAACATTTTCGAGGTCATCGAATGTAAACTAAATTCTGCCTTCAGTTTCTGGAAGTGCCCACCCAAACTAGCAAAACCCTATTTGGGTTTTGATAGTTTAGTTCGAATTTTTTTTGCCATCATCAATTTTTTTGCTCGAGCTTTGGTTTTGCACGGCTGTATCTCGTAAATGATTGGGAATTTCTCAATGCAATCTTCAGACGAAATGTTCTTCACACTAAAATACACAATTTTTATGAACATGTCGAGGGCAGATTTTCACCTTTTCGGGGTGTTTTTAGTGCAGAAAGCCGGAAAAAAATGCATTTTTTCACATTTTCTACCATAACTCACAAACCGTGCATATTTTAGCATAACTGTCTTCGACCAAAATGTTCTCTGCATAAACATGAGTAACTTTGCTGAACATTGCAATAACATACAATCGATCCTTATAGTTCTTTTGGCCGTTGTAAGAAATTTCACACCAAAATTTCAGCTTTTTTCAGGTTTTACGTTCAAGAAACTGGGTTTTAGCTTACTTTTGAATGTTTACTAACCATTAGCATCTATTCTTGGAAAAGAAATTGAAAAAAAAAATTTGTTTGTTAACTGCTATGGCACACTCACACACACATGCTGGAATAAATACACACACCTTTGAACGGGGAATCGCTTGTGTGTAGTATGGAATGGACGCGCACTGTGCTAGTATTGGTACAGTATCATATATCTAACACGTGCGCGTGTTAAGTATATGGCACTGTACCAATACTAGCATAGTGCATGTCAATTCCATACTACACACAAGCAATTCCCCATTCAAATTATTTATTCCAGCGTATGTGTGTGTGTGTGTGTACCATAGCAGTTTACAAACAAAAAATTTTTTTTCAATTTCTTTTCCAAAAATAAATGCTAATGAGTAAACATTCAAAAGTGAGCTAAAAACCAGTTTCTTGAACGTAAAACCTGAAAAAAGCTGAAATTTTGGTGTGAAATTGCTTACAACGGCCAAAAGAACTATAAGGATCGATTGTAGGTTATTGCAATGTTCAGCAATGTTACTCGTGTTTATGCAGAGAACATTTTTGTCGAAATATGCACGGTTTGTGAGTTATGGTAGAGAATGTAAAAAAATGCATTTTTTCGGGCTTTCTGCACTAAAAACACCCCGAAAGAGTGAACATCTGCCCTCGACATGTTCACAAAAATTGTGTATTTTAGTGTGAAGAACATTTCGACTGAAGATTGCATTGAGAAATTTCCAATAATTTACGAGATATAGCCGTGCAAAACCAAAGCTCGAGCAAAAAAATTGATGATGGCAAAAAAAAATTGGAACTAAACTATCAAAACCCAAATAGGGTTTTGCTAGTTTGGGTGGGCACTTCCAGAAACTGAAGTCAGAATTTAGTTTACATTTTATGTTTTGCACTGTGTAATCTAACTTTTAGTCGGAGTGACAAATCATTTCATGTAAATAGTCTTCTCATACCATTAAAAGATGCTTGAGCTTTTTCGATTTTTGACTTGATTTCAACAGATGGTCCCACTTTGCATTAACCAATGTTCCCAAGTGTATTTACATTTCCCTAGGGTTAGATTTTAACGCTTAAAAGTTTTTCCCTAAGTAAATTGTTGATTCTCTATACTATTCTGACATATATCAATGAATCTGATAAATTACTAAAACTATAGTTAGATGATTTTTGTTTCAATATTCATTAATAGGTTGATTTACATTAAGCAAAAAATAGAAATCCGAGACCGATTTTATTTCTATATGATTGAAAATGATCCGAGATAATTAGAGATGAGCGATATTATCATATCTGTGATTTTTACCTGTGACTTAGATAGTCACAGGTAATACCTGCGACCCAATTCTTCGCAAAGCAGTGACTCTCATCGCTGTTTTAAATAGTCGCTGCATAGGCAGATGTCGCAGATCCGCCCGACCTGAACTTATTGATCGGCGGTACACGATGTTGAATTGTCGCGTCGCCGTTGGAAGACAAAATGCTGTTAGCTGAAATAACTATAAACTAAAATTTTTATGTAAATATTTTGGTAAATACTTATATACGTATATTTAGGCAGAAAGATGTTAATAAAAAAATTAATAAAACAACAAAAGTACTCTGAAATCAATAAAAAAAAATAGACAAATAACAGTATACATAACTAATCATGGTGTACCGAGTCGTCGGCTGGCTGTGAGTGGCCCCGTTGTCGATCGTTAAGTAGCAGTGGTTTTGAATTTACGGAGATTTCGAACGGAGTGAAGCAGCGACCTAAGTTGCTGTTAAAAAAAGAAGCTGTGACTTATTATAAATCACCGTCGCTCGTATACCCGTGACCTAAAAGTTGTTAAGCTCATCGCTAAAGATAATATATGAGCTAACGTGTACATCACTTATTCTATTTTGAAATTATATTGTAAATTCAAAAAAATTTTTAAACATACTGTTGTTCTGCTGTAAATCTCATTGCTGCATTAGTGTGAGGAATTTTTAAATATAATACGTATAACTGATTAATTGCTCCTTTACGACAAAAGTAAAAAAAATCTATGCTTTTGAATAGGTCTGAATGTATGACCTTATCTACTTCCAGAAGAAATATGAAAGTCTGATGTTTATTTTTTAACTAAGGATTAAACTAATTTGTATCCAACACTTCCATATATTATGTTCATTATTGACAAATTGTAAAAGTATAAAGTAGCTCAAAATGCAGTAGTGTGTAAAAGTGGCCTAAAAAATGCATTTTATTGACTTCCTTTATTCGCTAGTTGAATATGAGCTATCTTATACTTTTGGAAAACGAAATCTTAATGAATTTATATGGAAGCCTTGACTAAAATATTGTTACGCGTGGATTTCTTACATATAAGTCATAAAAAAAAGTTTAACTCTCTCTTTAGATTCGCGAGTTAAACTTGTTCTAATGACTGATATGTAACATAACTCGCTTGTTTAAAAAACAATTTTAATTCGAGACTATTGGAGCTTACAGAAATATTGCTATAAAGAATTGTTATGTTAACTTTCTTAGTTCAAATAAAACTATATCTGGATATCTCGTGTTTAAATTGTTTGTATTTTACATAGATTCGGGCATTACTCAGATTATAAAATTTTTTAATTTTGCCATATAATCTTGTATAAATGTTATACTGGTCTAAGTAACTTGTAAACTTAGAAGCACACTCAATATTTCATCAAAAAAGAGGGAGATTTTGACAATTGATAAGTGATCAGTTAAACTGATTATGACATGGCAAATCGAATTAAAGTAATAAGTATTAATTATAAGATAATTTTCTTAGTAGAATAGGATATTTGAATAATACTGATGCTGCACGAAGTAAAGCAGAGAAAACCATTGATATTAAATTATTTTTTTTAAAAGGCTACAGTAAAATAAAAATATTAGGGGTAGATACAATCCATTTTACTCAGAAAGTTATTAAGTTTTACTAATCGATAGAAGAAAGTGTTAGTTATTATTTGTCAGCATAGACCAGTCCTAATTTTAACCAGTAAATTTGGATTTAATTTCATAAACCCCTTCCACTTAGGTGTCCAGACCTTGAAATTAAACATTCTCTATTCAATTTATGAACATCCACTGAATAATAGATGACGCGATTGATTTTTGAGTTTGTTTTTAGCATTCCGTATTATGGAACACTTATAAGATCACTTCGGCCTCTGCCCGTCTGTCTGTCACATCTGGTATTCTCTGAAACTATTTGATATAGAAAGTTGAAATTTGATACTAATATAGGAATTAATGGCCTCATCAGAGTCATGTAGTTTTGAAAGTTAAATTTTGACTTAAGGGGTTAGTTTTGGAGGGTGAAATCCGAAGTGAAAAAAAAATTTTTTTACTAGATCATCGAGGGGGGTATCAAATGAAAGCTTGTAAAAACACGAGTTCAAAAATATATATAATGTAATACTTGCGCTCACTATTCTTCGTATTATTTTTAAAAAGTCGCGAAAAATCGTTGTCTCTCTTTTATCTCAAAAAATACTGATTAAAAAATTTTGAAAAAATTTCGGAATATTCTCCACGGGGTGTAGATTGAACGAAAATTGTCACAAGTGCGTTACTTTTAATGATTCATCTGGTATATATAAAAAAAAAATTCAAGGTCGTCAGTTTTTAGAAAAGATCGGAAACAAACTTTGTCGAAAACTCATTTAGGGTGTGTTTTTTGAAGTCACTGATCATTTTATACCTCCATAATAAAAGTTTTTATTTTAAAAGCAGTCAACGTAAGGAACACTAATTGCGCAAGATCAACTTGCACTTGACCGGTTATTTTATTTGGGATTGCAAAATTGGGAAAATCCCCCCCCCCCCCACATCATACTACTGTTATTTTGAATCTAATCGGTTTGAATTTTTGATACGACTTTCTCAAACTCATCAACATATTTTACATGTTTGAGGTGAATGTTTTTAATTTCAGTATATGGTGTAAAATTCAGCAAATCATTTTTCATAAAACCACTTATTTTCAGGAGGATGTTTGTTTTCCCTTTCTGATCAAAATATGATACTCTATTTGTTAGATATATGTTAAATGTTATTCCTATTATTCATATACAAGTCCAAAGTTTATGTGTGCCAGACTGGCAAATGAGATGATATGAACTGGTTAATGTCACTACTAAAGATATTCCATATTGTATTCTCTAGGGCTATTTCTTCATATTGTAAAATGTTTTAAATCCCACACGAGTAATTTATATTTCCTTTCATTTCCGAACGGCATACAACATGTCATCTAAAAAAGTTGTTAATTTCATTAACAACCCCTTTCAGTGAGGTGTCCGGACCTCGAAATTCGACACCTTGTATTTAAGTTATGAATATCCATCGAATAATGGATGGTGCGATTGATTTTTTTTTGGTTGCAAAATCGGGAAAATTTCTAATTAAAAAAAAGAAAAACCCACTTCATACTACTGTTATTTTGAATCCAATCGTTTTGAATTCTTGATACATTCTCAAACTCATCATCAACATATTTTACATTTTTGAGATGAATGTTTTTAATTTCAATATATGGTGTAAAATTCAACGAATCATTTTGCATAAAACCATTTATTTTCAGGAGGATGGTTGCCTTCCCTAGAAAAAACTTTAAAAGCTCTCTCGCGTAATTTATATTTCCTTTACCGAACGGCATACAACGTGCTATCTAAAAAAGGTGTTAATTTCATCAACAACCCCTTTTAGTTAGGTGTCCAGACCTCGAAATTCGACACCCTGTATTCAGGTTATGAACATTTGCCTAATAATGGATGGTGCGTTTGATTTTTTAGTTTGCTTGATTTGGGATTGCAAAATCGGGAAAATTCCTAATTAAAAAAAATTAAAACCCACATCATACTGTTATTTTGAATCCAACCGCTTTGAATTTTTGAGATGAATTTTTTTGATTTCAGTATATGATGTAAAATTCAGCAAATCATTTTTCATTAAACTTCTTATTTTTAGGAGGATATTTGGCTTCCAGAGAAACGACCTTAAAAACGTGTCTTAGGTGTTTACTTCGTGTATTCTTAAAATATGATTCTCTGTCTGAGCAAATATTAAATGTTATTTCTATTTACTCATATGCACCCCCAAAGTTTAGGTGTGCCAGACTGACAAATGATATGAGCTGGTTAATGTCACCGTTAGGGGTATTCTGTATTATATTCTCTAGGGTTATTTCGTCAAATTGTAAAATATTTTAAATAACACGCGTAATTTATATTTCCTCTAATTGCTGAACGACATACAACATGTCATCTGAAAATGGAAACCACTATTCAATTTACGATGCGGGGTAAGCGCGTATAGATAATGGATATTATGGATTCGAGACATTCTGGGCAAACGGACTTCGTATATCGTAAAGATATACTTAGACTATGCTATGTTTCTTGGGGTTTACACTTTTATCTCACATCAACATGCACTTCTCTGTTTGTGCCTGTACCCTTATTCGATCCCAGTTTTTAGCTGGTAAGAAAAAGCAAATAAAATGTCGCACATGTCCGTTGTATATATGTTTTGCGCCTCCTTTAGTCTTATATTAAAACTTGCTGTTTAAAATAAAAATTAAAAATAGTGATGCCAAACCCCAAATATTTAACCAGTTTTGATCTTGAAAGGACATTAGGTCTTACTAGGTCTATTTTTTCAGAATAATTGATGAGGATCAAGTTTTGCAACAACATACATTTGTTAGTGAACACGACGGTAAGTCTAGTCGCGGCTAGACGCCCCTGGTAACTTTCAGTCGAGTCCCAAAGAATAAATCCGCAATACTAATATTAAATTTAGTATTTTTTATATTGTAAAACAAAATTTTAAATGCTGTATGATTAAGGTAAAGTAAACTTTTCGACACGTTTTATTTCTTATTTAGTAATTCCTGTATAGTTATAATACAAGTCGATTGAAATTAATCGTTTCATTAGTTTCTTTTTTAGATTGAACAGAGAAGTTTATTTTATCGAGTTCTATAATATAGCAGTTAAATATATGTTTTCGTTCTTGAAACTCGGAAGAAGTGAATCAACTTTTATTATGAATTATTATTAATGCTGTTTTGTTTTTCACCGATCTGCCTGGTCTTCTTGCTGTTCATAGGATGACGTGAATGGGAAGCATAAAGAAAATGGCGATGTCTCCAATCATCGATCATCTGAGTAAGTTACTTTTTTTTGTTGTTATTTATGAATTTAATAATTATTTATGCAACAACAATAAATTGTATACAAAATTTTCTACCACCTTTCATAATTTTTTTTTATTGATTTGAAAATTTTTCTTTTAAATATGCCTCTATATAAAATAAATCATTGTTTTCAGTTAACAAAATTTGAATTGACCATTGATGGTTGTAGAATAAATAATTTATTATTTGCATATAAATTTATTTTTGCCGAAGAAATTAACGAAAATTTTGAATTCTAAATATAAATTTTCAGGAAGCGAAAAAGTCGTAGCCGAAGTCGGACGAGAAAAACTAGAAGTCGCTCTAGAGATAGGAAACGGCCCAGCAGAGAAAGAAAGGAGAGCCGAAGCAGAGATCGTAGGAGATCCCGTGATCGTCGTCAATCGAAGTCTAGAGACCAACGATCACGCTCTAAGGATAGAAGATCTCGTTCCAAAGGTAGAACGTCTCGATCTAAAGATAGAAGGTCTCGCTCTAGAGATAGAAAATCAAGAGATCGTAGGCGCTCCAGGTCCAAAAACAGAAGCCGTTCCAGGGAAAGAAGAGAAAGGTAAAAATATTTTGGTTGCGAGAATATAGCAAATGGAAAAAGCATTTTAGAACATTTTGATTGATTTCAAAATATTAGGTTTCTCAGATTTCTTTCATAGTATCCGGGTGGGTAATTTCCAGTGAAAACCTCTATAAAAACTCATTGTTATTCACGGAAGACGGCGAAAAGTCGAACGGTCTTAAAGAGGCTTCCCAATTACATATTAGTATATAAATTATAAGTTTTTGTGTTCCTGATTGATGTTATTGTAAGCCTCTTATTGTACTATATTATATTTGTCATTAGCCTATATTTGAGTAAAAAGAGATTATAAAGTTATAAGAAATGAGAGCAAAAATTGTCTGTAGGTAACCAGATGTAGCATCCTCTTGCGGTCCAATTTTTGATTGCAATATAATAGAACAGTAACTTTAAATCCGCTTGAGCGTCTATTCTCTTGGCTTTTTCTATTCTATTACCGTCAGGAATCTCCTGACAATTCTGAAATGACGTGAGAATTCTCTACGAAAACATTGTGTTGGTAAATGCTAGTTAAAATATTTGATTTTTAAATGAAAAATTAATCTATTACTTAAAATGATATTTGCTATTCTCAAGTTAAAATAATTTTAGTATAGTTTGCCAGAAATTGTGGGGGTGTTTTTTTAGTTGGAGCATTTTTTTTACTTACATAGTACTCTCTCACCATAAACCAGGTGTACAAGTATGAAATGCGGATTTCTTTTCTAAAAAAACATGTTAAATTCCGAAGAATGATAAAAAGTGCTTTATTCAAAGTATGCTCCATCGCTTGTTATCCATTTTTCCCATCTTTCGGGCAATTTGTGAATACCACGCCAGTAAAAAATCTTCCCCTTTTGCTGCGAACCATTCATCGAGCCATTTTTTCACATCTTCGTACGAACCAAAGCGCTGCTCAGCAAGTGCGTGATCCATCGATGTAAACAAGTGGTAATCAGAAGGAGCCAAGTCTGGTGAGTAAGCCGCATGGGGTAGAACTTCCCAGCTGAGTGCTTCCAACGTGTCGCGAACTGGTTTTGCCTTATGTGATGGAGCAGTGTCATGAAGAAAAATGACTTTGTGTTGTCTCTTTCGGGATTCTGGCCTTTTTTCAAGCAGCGAACGGTTCAAATCGGTCAATTGTTGTTGGTAACGTTTAGTATTAACCGTTTCCCCAGGTTTTAACAGCTCATAATAGATCACGCCCCTCTGGTCCCACCAAACACAGAGCATCGTCTTTCTGCCAAAGCGATTCGGTCTTGCGGTCGATGTGGATGGTGCGCCTGGGTCTACCCATGATTTTTTTGCGCTTGGGATTCTCAAAATAAATCCACTTTTCATCCCCTGTAACTATACGATGCAAAAACGACTTTCTTTTGTACCGAGCGAGCAAAATGTCACACGTGTTTTTGCGCTTTTCCATTTGCCTGTCGTTGAACTCATGTGGTACACCCATCTACCGGTCTTCTGAATCTTTCTCATCTCTCGTAGCCGATTGAAACAGCTTGTTGACTAACGCCCATTTGCGAGTTGTTCTTGTGTTTGCGAATCATCTTCGTCTAACAATGCTTGCAATTCCACATCTTCGTATTTTTTTGGCGGTTTTCCACGTTCCTTGTCTGCAACATCGAAGTCACCACTTTTGAAACGCCGAAACCATCGTTCACACGTATCTTGCGATGGAGCATGTTCAGTATAAGCATCTAGTTTGTCATTGTTTTCCGTTAGTACCTGGATAAGGACTGAAAATTGTGTTCTTTTATTTGCTGAACTTAGCCCAACTGCGAAACGCGTCTTGGGATGGTCCGGTAAATACAAAGAACACTTTAGGTATGTATATATATATATATATATATATATATATATATATATATATATATATATATATATATTTATATATTTATTAATATTATATATACGAGGCTGGTTTGAAAAGTCCGTGCAAAGTCCGAGAGATGGCACCACCGGCGCGTATCGAGGTCATGTTAAGTTAGTAGCATCTCTTGAATGAACGCATCAAATCCATGATATGGTGATGGATGACAGAAGAGTTAAGGTGCGTGAGATTGCTAGTGCTGTGGGCATCTCGACTGAACGGGTACATAATATTTTGCATAAACATTTGGACATGAGAAAGCTATCCGCAAGATGGGTGCCGCGATTGCTCACGCTTGACGAAAAACGGAATCGTGTGAAGTGTTGCAAGGATGGTTTGCAGCTGTTCCAGAAGAATCCGGAGGACTTTAAGCGTCGTTTCGTCACTGTGGATGAAACATGGATACATTACTATACTCCTGAGACCAAACAACAATCTAAACAATGGGTTACCAAGGGGGAATCTGCACCAAAAAAGGCGAAGACCGTTCCTTCGGCCGGAAAGGTTATGGAGACTGTCTTTTGGGATTCGCAAGGGATAATCCTCATCGACTATCTGAAAAAGGGTAAAACTATTACAGGTGAATATTATTCATCGTTATTGGACCGTTTGAAAACCGAGCTGCAAGAAAAACGCCTGCGATTGGCCCACAAGAAAGTCCTTTTTCATCACGACAACGCACCAGCACACACCTCAGCAGTTGTGGTCGCAAAATTAATGGAAATAGGATTCCAACTCGTTTCACATCCCCCCTATTCTCCAGACTTGGCTCCCTCGGACTACTATTTGTTCCCCAATTTGAAGAAATGGCTGGTGGGACAAAGATTTTATTCAAACGAGGAGGGTGATTGCAGACACTAATGGATATTTTGCAGACTTGGACAAATCCTATTATTCGGAAGGGATCAACAAACTAGAACATCGTTGGACGAAGTGTATACGCCTAAAAGGAGACTATGTCGAAAAATAAAAAAGGTTTACCCCAAACACATAAGTAGTTTTTTTATTTTTGCACGGACTTTTCAAACCAGCCTCGTATATATATATATATATATATATATATATATATATATATATATATATATATATATATATATATATATAATATATATATATATATATATATATATATATATATATATATATATATATATATATATATATATATATATATATATATATATATATATATATATATATATATATATATATATATATATATATATATATATTATATGTATATATATATATATATATATGTATATATATATTATATATATATAATATATATATATATATATATGATATATATATATATATATGTATATATATATATATATATATATATATATATATATATATATATATATATATATATATATATATATATATATATATATTATATATATATATATAATGTTTATTTAAGCTAAATTATACCTTCATATAAAAAAATTAATCTTGGCATAGGTATAAGCGAAGATCAAGAAGCCGCAGCAGAGCTAGAAAGAGCCGCAGTAAAGATAGAAGGAGCCGCAGTAAAGACAGAAGAAGCCGAAGCAAAGACAAAAAGAGTCCTCCACGTAAACGTTCACCATCTCCAGCTAAACCACCATTCCCTAAAACCACTCGTTCACCGTTGGGCTTGAGAGGTCAATCGCCGCTCGAAGAACTTAGTCCGGAAGAAAGAGATGCAAGAACTGTATTTTGCATGCAATTATCACAGCGGATACGTGCACGTGATTTAGAGGAATTTTTCAGTTCGGTTGGTAAAGTAAGAGATGTTAGAATGATTGTGTGCAATAAAACGAGAAGATTCAAAGGGATTGCATATATAGAGTTTAAGGATCCAGAAAGTGTGGCTTTGGTAAGATACTTTTCATATTATATCATTCTTATACTACCGTAAGGCTGTATCTATGTCACTGGTTATAATTTAAAAGTATTTGCACAAATTACTATATTTTGATGGCTAATTTTTAAAAAAGTCCCGATAGCATAAGGGTACCGACTGATATCGAGTATCAAAATAAAACCTATTAATTGTATCCTGTATTTTAGGCTTTAGGTCTCTCTGGCCAAAAATTAATGGGTGTCCCCATCATTGTTCAACACACACAAGCTGAGAAAAACAGAATAGGAAATGCAATGCCAAATCTTATGCCCAAAGGTATGATTGGCCCCATGAGGCTGTATGTTGGTTCGCTTCATTTTAACATCACTGAAGAAATGTTGAGGGGAATATTTGAACCTTTTGGAAAAATTGAGAATATTCAGCTTATTATGGATCCTGAGACTGGACGATCAAAAGGATATGGTTTTATTACAGTGAGTATTTTCTTTATAAATTATAGATAAACATAGTCCCAAACTATTATTTTTTAGTGTTCCATAAGGAACACTTATAAGATCACTTCGGTGTTCGTCTGTCCGTCTGTCTGTCTGTCACATCCGATTTTCTCCGAAACTATTTGTCATAGAAAGTTGAAATTTGGTAATAATATAGGAATTGATGGCCTCATCAGAGCCATGTAGTTTTGAAAGTTAAATTTTGACTTAAGGGGTTAGTTTTGGGGGGTGAAATCGGAGGTGAAAAAAAATTTTTTTTACTAGGTAATCGAGTGTAGTGTCAAATGAAAGCTTGTAAACGAGTAAAATATATATATATATATATATATATATATATATATATATATATAATGTAATACTTGCGCGCTGTCCACCCGCCTTATCTCGAAAAGAACTTATCAAAAAATTTTGAAAAAATTCTGGAATATTCTCCACGGGGTGTAGATTGAACGAAAATTATCACGAGTGCATTACCTTTAATAATTTATCTGGTATATAAAAAAAACAAAAATTTCAAGGTCACCAGATTTCAGTAAAGATTGGAAACAAACTTTGTTGAAAACTCATTTGGGGTGTGTTTTGTGAAGTCACTGATCATTTTATACTTCTGTAGCAAAATTTTTTATTTGAAAAGCAATCGACGTACGGAACACTAATTGCGCAAGTTCAACTTGCACTTGACCGGTTATTTATTTTAAAAGCAATCAACGTACGGAACACTAATTGCGCAAGTTCAACTTGCACTTGACCGGTTTTTTTTACTTATTAGTTTCATTTCTCATTTATTTATTTATTTTTTTTTTTTATCTTAGTACCACAACTGTGAAGATGCGAAAAAGGCTTTGGAGCAGCTCAACGGATTTGAATTAGCAGGACGTCCTATGAAAGTGGGCAATGTTACAGAGAGAATCGACCTACAAAGTCAAGGACCGTCAATTTTAGACTCTGATGAACTAGATAGATCTGGTATTGACTTGGGTGCTACGGGACGCTTACAACTCATGTTTAAGCTCGCAGAAACTGCCGGGATGCAAGTTCCAGCCGCAGCAGCGAATGCGTTAAGTATGGCAACGGGGCAACCGGTAATTCCACAAGTTCAGTCAAATTCGACGCCACCCATTGCTACTCAGTGCTTTATGTTGAGTAATATGTTTGATCCTGCATCGTAAGTACTGTATATATCCATCACGAGTGAAATTGAGTTGTGTTTGAGTGGCTTTTTAGGTATTTAAACCCCTTAAAAAACGTTTGTTTTAATTTAGACGGGGTAAATTTAAAAAGCAATTTTGAATGTATTTCGTTGACTTCAAGAGGTGGTGTAGTTTACACAACTAAAATTAACAAAGGAATTATTATTAGAAGTTTTTTGTGTAACAGTATGCAACCGTTAAAATTTGATCCGAACAAACATGTTTCGTCACATCAGGTGGCATTGGTAGCAGTTAAGGACATTCCCAAGAAAATAATTTTCTTACGATTATCTAGAAAATTTGAATATACATATTTATTAGTGTCCTTTATACGTAGAAAAAATTTCAATACCCCTTACGGCACTAATTTTGTAACTATTAGCTACGACCTATGTTGAAACAGATATTTTATTATATAACAATGGTAATTTTCTTACAATTGTTTTGAAAAACGTAGAATCATTCATCATTAATTAAAAATTAACAAATATTTTTCTGTAAAGAAAATTATAGCAAGTGGTATTTGTTTTTTTATAAAAAAATATTGAAAGTCGATCGTTTTCAGTTTTTCTCGTATAACTTGATTCGCGACTTGGCAACGTCGCACTGCACGGGAAGTTTGAAATACCGTCAACGCAGAGCTGATTTTAATAAATGCGTGTAGCTCACAGATATAGAAAAAATATGGGTTATCGTAAATAAAAAGTCAATATTTATAACAAATTAAATATTTATTAATATTCAACATAAATAAATAGCATATTAATTAATATCAGAGACTTGGTTTTTTATCATTTCAGTAGTACAGACAACTGTACTATATTACATTTAGTACAGGTGTTCACATTTTATTTTGAACTTTGAATGAAGCCCTTCCCTTTTGAAATCACTCAATTATTCCGTATCTAAAATACTTCTGCAGCCGTGCATTTCAGATTTCTAGCTAGCTCTCTCCAATGAAACTACACTATTTTCGTCAGGACATTAAAACCCAACATAAATTCGTGTCTCGATCAGAGTAAGAATGTAACGTTGCCAGATCCGGAAAACGACGCAGTGGGACTATTTTTGTATTTCTGCGTATCTGGGACGCGCCAAAAGAGTGCACTGCGCCTCAACTGTTTTTTATTGTACGCATGTTAGTTTACATAGGAGGGATCTTTCTGTAAGTTGAGCACGACTGCTTCTTGGAAACGTCCTTAAATATGCCACCATTTTGCGAGAGGGTCTTTAAATATGCAAAAATCTTTGTAAATTCATCAAACATTTAAAGAAGTTGAACGGCAGCCTTTATGTGGTTCACACGGGACTCTTTGCGGACGCCACGCCACGGCTTCCGCAAAGCTGGAGCAAATAGCAGAACTCTACCAAACTGAGCCAAAGTTTCCTGTAAGCCAATATGTTCGTTGACGTCAAAAAAATAAACACTTCTGTTTATCGTTGAACAGTCACCATTTCTTCTAAAATCATAGTATAAAATATAATTAGCTGTGGTAATGATGCCTTTACAACTCAGACCAGGGGATCAGGACTGGGATTCTGTAACAAATCAAATGAAAGAGGTCTCTTTTTTCGTTATGTCAAATTTATCATTTTGTAAGAAAGTGCGATTACCAACCACTTTGGAAGTTAAATGTCATTGCAATTTATCTTGGTTCTTCACATGTTAAAAAAGAAATTTACTTTTTCAACTAAGAATATAATAAACTCATTTTGTATGTTAATGAATAATATATAATATTAGTCAATCATCGCTCCTGATGAAGCTAACATGGTTAGCGAAACGCGCGTCGAGTGCAAAAATAAAGTGTTTGGTGTAGTGGTGATATATACTGAGTAGTATAATAATAGTGTTCCATATGGAACACTTACAAGATCACTTTGTGTCTGTCCGTCCGTCACTCAGTTTTCTCCGAAACTATTTATTTGACATAGAAAGTTCGGTATTAATATAGGAATTGATGTCCCTCATCAGAGCCGTGTAGAATTGAAGTTAAATTTTGACTTAAATGGTTAGTTTTGGGGGGTGAAATCAGAAGTGAAAATTTTTTTTTTTTACCAGGTCATTGAGTGGAGTGTCAAATGAAAGCTTGTGAAAACGCGAGTTAAAAAATATATATAATGTAATACTTGCGCACACTTTTCTTTGGGTTTTTAAAAAATTGTTAAAAATCGCTGTCCCCCCATATCTCGAAAAGTACTGATCAAAAAATCTTGGCATTTAAAAAAAATAAATTTCAAGGTCATCAGTTTTCAACAGAGATCGGAAACAAACTATGTTGAAAACTCATTTGGGGTGTGTGTTTTGTGAAGTCATTGATCATTTTGTACCTCCGTAACAATTTTTTTTTTAAAAGCAATCAATGTACGGAACGCTAATTGCGTAAGTCCGACTTGCACCTGGCCGGTTATTGCTAATATACATAAGGATCAGAGCCTAGCTGAAGAATTACAAAGGAAAATCGAACTGTTCTCTTTCCTTATTTTCATTGAATACCAGCCCAGGTATTAATTACTACTTAGTAATTATATTTGCAGTGACATACTAATTTTGACGTTAACAAACTAACAGTTACGCTACTTCCGGGTTGTTATTTAATATGGCCAAAAGGTATGCTAATTTTATGTTAAACATATGAAATTTTATTAGTTCTTTCTAAATGCATTTGAACCATTCTTATTTAAATGTTCTAAGATTTTTTTTAAATACTATCTAAGATACAATTTTATTTGATCAGTTGAATTTACTAGATAGATACCACTGAGGCATTGATTAAAATAAATCTATACTAGTACAATCTGCAATAGTGTAAAATTATTTTAGTATGATCCATCATCAAAAAAATATATGCTGTTCAATTCACACATTTTACAGGTTCAAGGCGTAATTCAATATTTTTTATATTTTTATATAATCTAAAATTTAGCATTACACGTAGCCCAAAGAACTTAATTGGGCAGTTCCACTTGACAAGGTGAGTTTTGGTGTGTATTTGAGGGAGCTATATCTTTGTTGTCAGTGGTGTTATTGTAGTTATTTTGGTTAGAACACTGCCTTTATATCCCCTTGAATAATTAACTTATCATTTACAACCCAATTTATACAGTTGTTCCAGTTAAATATTAGCATTTTCTTTAAATAGTATTTTTTTGCTCTAAAACCATTATTGAAGTAAATTCCTGCTCTGTAGAAACTATATGTACAGTTTTTTTTACCAAATAATTGAGATTTTAAGCAGAGCTTCCATATGAGAGCATATGGATATTGATTGAGATTTTGAGTGTGACCACATCTTATGAGTAGGTCATCTTGGGTTAAATCTTTAAAAACTTTTTATATTATTTTAAGCGCCCTAAGGGAACTCTGATTTTATTGTTATAAAGATTTAAGAGGCTTGTTATGTTTAGCTTGTTCGTAAAAACATCTTCATTTTTAAGATACAAATGGTGGGTGCTTTTGTTCTATTCTTCTCATGTGTTGATATATCGCCCATACTGCTTTCTTCATGTTCCAATTTTACCAGTTCTTATGCAATCAGATCAATTTCTTTTTTAAATTCCTTAGATGGGTGTCCATTCTCTCCCGCGCGTGGTAGTACATTTAATTTTAATGACCTTTGTTTGCAAATGGCTTAACTTCAGATGTAGCTTTATAAGTATTTGCATCACCATCACTTAGTATATCATCTACTCTTTTATTAACTTACCTGTTTTCTCTCCCTGTTAATTTTTGAGACGTGATAAGCACGATACTAAATACCGGAAACCGAATAAAATTTAAAAAAACTGCTGTGTAGAAGAGGGTCGATAGTGCATAAAAGGCAAACAATTGGATTTTCAAGTGGGACTGTCGCCTTAATAATGGGTAGCTGTGTATCTTTAAAGATAATTCTTGTAGCTAAGAATATAATGTGTATTTATAAGTATTAAAACCCTTGGCATAATCAAATATCAACTCCTATTGGTGTAAAATATTTACTTATCCATTTTTTTTTGTCTATGTCTGGTTTTATCATAACAAAGAAAAAGTAGGGCTGTGTGAGGAATTAAACATATTTTATTAAGATTGAATTTTGTTCTAGTGAATCAAATCCAAATTGGGATACTGAAATCAGAGATGACGTTATAGAAGAATGCAACAAACATGGAGGTGTCCTACATGTTTATGTAGATAAAGGATCATCACAAGGAAATGTATATGTTAAGTGCCCCTCAATAGCCACAGCAGTAGCGTCCGTTAATTCATTACATGGTAGATGGTTTGCTGGAAGAGTTATTACTGCCGCTTATGTACCATTATTAAATTATCATTCACTATTTCCAGATGCTATGACGGCAACACAGTTACTGTTACCCTCCACAAGAAAATAAGTGTTTTTTTTTTTATTTGCAATAAATAAGTTTGTATTGTATCAATATTGTGTATTGCTAAGGACATCTGTAGATATCTTTATTTAATTTTATAAACTAAATATTAAGCATTAGAATTACCTACTTAGGTCTTTTAAGTAATTTTATGTATATTTGGTCTTGAATAAATGTTGACTAAAATAGATTTTATTTTAAAACTATGAACTTCAATAGTTAGAATTTCGAAGAATTTTCAAATGTTTTTCAAAACAAAATAGTGATTTTATGAAAAATTTAGAGCGCCTATGTAAAGTTATTAGAAATTCCTCGGATAAATGTCAAAAGTTTTGTGTGGCTCATTCCAGATTGATGTGTTTAAGGTTACCTCAGACGCTCAATTAGCTTATTCTGAACAAAAAAGTTTTAATACGAAATGTCTTTTAGCTCGGGAGCTACCGCAGTAACAAACAGGCTGACGAAAATGTGACTGTGATTTTTCAAATTCCAGGGATTCTGAATCTTTTCGGCGGATGATTTTATTCAAATTACAATACTTCTCTAAAAGAGGATCACAATAAAATATAAAATTCGTCTTCAAGAAGTAAATAAACATTAGTAAAAACACAAAACTACATTTATTTAATATATTTTTTTAATTGTAGCTATCAACAGATGCCCCACTGTTCGGATCAATGACAAATATTTTGATATGGCTCCCTCACAAGAGCATCAGTCTAAAATATTTTTAGGCACAGTATACAAACAGACATTATACCAACAGGCTATGTTCCAAATAAAGTTAACATTGTAATTTTTGCATTTAAACAATATTTTAACAATTGTCTAAATATAATTCAGTCAGCATTATTTTATCAAAATATATTAAAGATGCCAAGTGCCAAGATTTTTGCCAAATCATTTTAAACTTTAGGTTTTTTTTTTCCAATAATTCAAAGATTGATTCGTTAAATTTGCAGCTAACAAACTAACTTACACCGTAAGTTTCAAATATATAGCATCCTTTGTTTTCTAGAGTAGTCACAATGGATAGAAGTACTCATGAGAATAATTTTATTTTACTGGATGGAAATAACTATTAGGCTGGTAAGTGTTTAGAGGCAGGCTTTATACTCATGCTGACAAAGTACTGTGCACAGCTGAAGAATAAAAAAAAAAAGGGCACTGACACCGATAGACGGTGACAGTAACTATGCTTTTTCTTAAGAGTCATCTATGAATTCGTCATAGTGGTAGTCGACATTGATCTGAGAGAAATAAAAAAATACCGGCCACCATAAAGCTGGCGACAGAAGCGTTTTATGCACTGACAGGTCCTGGTAAAGGATGGAATTTTTGATATATTGATAGATATCGAAAATAGTTATATTATTTGTGATATACAATAATTCAATAAAATCATTTGGCTTACCATTTTTCTCGGTGATCGTGTCAGACTCTGTAAGTACAACTCAATAAGCACTACATTTTCGTATTTGTTAAGAATGACATAAAAAAAAATAGGGAAGATAAAAATAATAACTTCTCGGTATAGCGACGTGCCAAATCTAGACAGCTCAAGGGAGGCTTTATGTTTCTATATTTACTCTTATTAGATTATGTAATATTTCATTCCATCGCCGCTTAGATTATACTTCTTTTTGAAGTGTCATATTCGATGCGGAACGTAGGAAACCCTCTCGCCTTTGCCTATGGTTGGTATCTTTTTAAGTGTTCCACAAAATGACAAAAAAGACACTTTCAACTTACGTAAGGTGAAAAAACAAACAATTCTGTAAAATAGAAGTAATGAAGTATTAGATACTAAAGACAAAATAGACATGGGAGCAGATCAGAAAATTTACAACTAAACAGGGATACTGAGATAGGGCCAGAAATAACCAAAAAAAGAAGATACTCGTGCTATACAACTACAGAATGGAGTTTGTCCAGATGAGATAGAGGGAGAAATTCTCAAAAAATTTTTAGGTAAAAGTCCATTTATTAATCTATTGATAATCTTATTTAACAAGATATATGACATTAGACAAATCTCTCTTGACTGGCTAAAGTCGACTTTCATCGCAATACCTAAAAACTCAAAATCAGTGAAATGTGACTATTATAATTTAATAATTTATTGTCTCGCGTTCTCAGGATATTTCTAAGAATCATCCATACCAGAATACATAGAAAATGCGAAGCAGAAATAGACAACACACAGTTTAGATTCCGAAAAGGTATTGGTACACGCGAAGCTTTATTCTCATTAAATGTACTAGTCAGCGGCGTAAAGATATGAAGGTGGATGTATATGCATGCTTTATAGATTACAATAAAGCTTTCGACTATATGATACACTAGAAATTACTAAAAAATCTGGAAATAACAAATATAGATAAAAGATATCTAAATATCATCAAAAATCTGTACTGGAATCAATCGGTAGAAGTTAAAATTGGTAGTTGGATACTGTTCTATTAGCAAACAATATCAAAGATATCCAACAACTCGATCGAGTCATATCAGCCAGTGAATAATTTGGACGTACTATGAATATAAGAAAAACCAAGTGGATGGTAATAATGAAGAAAATACTAGCACCAGAATCCCTAGATATTAAAGACACCGTAGAACAGGACCCCATATTGACATATGTGGGAACGAATATAAATGAAAAGTGAGATCCAAGAAAGGATATATATTCCAGAATTGAACAAGCCTGAGTGACATACATGAATATGAAAAATTTTTTCCAACAAACAAGTCTCCGTCTCGAACTCTGAATGAGAATGGTGAAAGCGTATAGTATGTATTCTTCGTGGAACTGGAAGCATTTGAAATGTACATTTATAGACGCCTTCTTCGCATCTCCTGGGTACAGAAAATAAAAAACACGGAAGTACTAGAAAGAATGAATAAAGCGAACTACTAATAACCATGAAAGTAAGAAAAACTCAACACTTTGGACATATAATAAGGGGCCCTAAATACGAACTTCTACGTTTAATTATTGAAGGCAAAATAAGTGCACGCAATCGATGGGAATTCTTGGCTGAAGGACATGCAAAGGTGGCTCGGATGCACGTCGGGTGATATTTTTCGAGCAGTAGTCTCTAAAGTTTCGTTTAGCTAGATGACTCGACAACCTTCATGAGGAGACGGCGTAGTAAGAAGTAGACAGACAAAGGGGACCTACAGTTTAATGCTAAAGTGAGAGGACTCTACTAGGCATGATAATACGGGTGGTTTGCTATTGCCTTCCCGAGAGAGATTACACAGGTAAAATAAATTCCAGCCCCAAAATACAGCCTGGCAGTTTATCAAATCACATGTTCGTGTTAGATTTTTTAAAGTATTTGTTTAACGGTATTGCTCCTATAGACAACTTTAAAGTATTATACTGTATTTATTTCATAATTTCGACATGTGATCTTCTATACAACACTTTAAACATTTTCTTCAAAAATGGCAAAAACCTTAATACTGCTCCTTTAAACAAGTGGTTCTAAAGTTTTATTTACACTAAGAAAAATAAGATTTCCAAAGTTATATTGAAAAAAAGATTATCTGGCTTGTAAAGTAGATTTTAAGGTAATTATTTTATAAAATTTAATTATACATTCACAAAGAAGTATTTTCAACATTGAAAACTAATCGTTGTTAATTTTCTATCACAATAAAACTTGTTTAATATTAATAATGAGAGGTAATATTATTTAAGCACTTTCATGACGCAAATGGCAGATAACACATGTTTTATCAATCATAATCAATAGCTATGGGCATATGTTATTTGTCATTAACGCTATCTAAAAATCTTCTAAATGTCTGGACTTTTGTAATGTTTTAACATTTTAGGATAATGTAGTTCTGCACTCAACAATTAAAAACTGATAGATTCTAATTTTAATCACGACACGTCAGCTTTGCATCACGCTACGTGATTAATTTCATATCAACAAGTTTACCTCTCCATTGATCAGATCTCTAGTTTACAATATAAATTTCCATTTGTTTTCTACACTACATTTGTAATTCACATGGTCGGTGGAACAGTTTTCATACCGACATTTTGCCTCGTCTAGTTCTTTATTTCTGCTGGTGGACTTTTAAGGGTATTAAAGGACATACTCTCGTAATCTTTAATTATTGTTAAAGATCACATAGTCACACTGTCTAAGGCCAGGAAGACGACTTTTTATCCCGAGCATCCGGGTTGGTTGAGCGTAAGGAGCCAGCTACGCCATCGGCCACTTCAACGATAGTTTTTCTTTTGTTTACTTGTCGTTTTATGTGACGCCGGGCCAAAAATCAATGATTAGTATGTTGACCTCAAAATTACAAAAATAACTGTAATGGATATTTGAAAAAAGAACGTTTTTTTAAAACCGTCACTATAGAATCACAGGTTATTTTATACTTATAGGTATAATTCTTGCGGATGTTTTTGGTGTCGATTGAAAAAATGATGCTGACGGTTCTCCGATCATCCTGCCGGCTCCCTCTGAGTTTGTCCTGAGGACTGACTTCTCTGGAATTGAGCATGAAAATGCTAGATTCCGAACACGCCAGTTATCGGGACAAGCTCGGAAGAAGACAGCAGAATAATCGGCGAAATCTCACCATTTATTTTTCAATGGACACAGGAGAAATCGAAAAGAATTATACCTATTAGCTCTGTAACCTGTGGAAGTTTATCTTATGTTCATTTTATAAAATTTTGCAGTAGTCGGTTTTTAAAGTTCAAATGTTTGTGGGATTTGATAGATATAAGATATAAGAGGTGAACAAAATTAGGTTTTCGAACCTATTGTTGAGGGTGCCCCAAAAACTAACATATTCCCTTTGAGGGCTAATATGCTAGCTTGTAACTCGCCAGAATATGTAAATATGACCTTAGTGAAAAATCGTTAGATTTTGAGGTCAAAGTTGGCTAATTAAAATGTTTGTACTCTTGATACTTGCAAAAATGTTTTTTTTTCCCCACAGGATTAGCATAATTAATTCTATTTTGAAGTGTGATCTACAATAGGGTTATTCAGGATTATGTAACAATTACAATGTTAGAATATGGAAATTTGTAGTTGTAGCACTCGATAAACTGATCTAAGAATCTAGATTTTCATGAAATTCATAAAAATGTCAATCTCGATTCTTATACTAAGGTCATATAAGGTCATATTGAAATATTCTAGTGAATTATAAGCTGACCTATCAGCCTCTGAAGGGAATACGTTGGTTTCTGGGACACCCTTATATGACATAGAAAAAACATAATTCTATGGTGACAAAATGAGAGATTTTTTAAGCTAGATATCTAAGTAATGCAAAATATCTATAAATTCTTTTTTTCGTATTTATATCAAACAAACTCATCAAAGACATTGTGTAAAATATTTTAGCCAAGTCAATCAGCATTTAGCATTATTTATAAGAAAAAATTGCTATTAAAATAACAATACAAGGTAGTCACAATTAGAAAAACATTTAAAAGTTGTGTGTGTGTGTTATCTATAGGTAATTATACAAAAAATATGTTCGGCCCAATGTCATATAGAAGAAAAAAAATCCAAAGCTTCAATTTGTACTTACAATACACAGTATTGGACTTTATATAAGACTATCTTAACCTTTTTGCAAATTAATCTGACTTAAGATATTCGTCGATACAGAAAATATTTTAATAAATTATTTGAAGAGAAATTTTTAAATAAATATAGACTTTTATGCATCAATTATTAATTTTCAGTTTTACTGTTACTACTTTACAAATTTTAACTATACAAACTAGTGTATATACATGTGCAAATAAAAACAAATAAACCATACAGAAAATAATATTTACATAATTTACACGATCTTGTTAAAATCGGAAAGTGTTATATTAAAGTAAAAAAAAGAAACAAAGAAACGCTATAAAGATTTAAAATTCTGTACAAGTTTGGAATTATTATATCTCTGCTATAGTTTATTTGTTGCTTCGAATTTAATTTACATTATATTCTTGAACATAGCTTGTATGGTGTTACAGTCCTATTATATTAAACTTTATATAATCAACCAACAATATAAAAAATGTGCATTAAGTTCTTTACTTACAGATTAGAAAATTGAAAAATATATGAAAAAAATCTGTAAAATACCTTTACCACTTTGTTCGTTAATAACGAGCCAATTTGTTAAGAGTTCTTTCACTTTCACAGAGTTAAGTTCGTTTAGGGCGCACATGATGTTACCTGTTTATTACACAGTTTATTCTTTTGAAGTTCGATCACACCACTGTCTGTTAACCGTAGATAAAAAATAGTGCGGAAAAATTAACAGTTTGTTTAAAATTGAACTATACGTTGTTCTTAAAATTTATATTACAATAAATTTTTTAGGAAGTCTTTTCACTTCAGCGAAACACAAAACACTGCACTTTTTATTTTAATTTCCTTTTTCGTACACCCGATCCGAAAAGTGAGCCGCTAAGTTTGTTAATTTCAACTACTTTACTATAGAATCCATATACCATTTTAATGTAATTAATTCTTCAATAAATCCCACATATTTTTTTATCAAGGCAATATATATATCTGATCTGAGCCAATTATTCTAATGGAAACTGTTTATTACACTAAAAAAAATTGACAGCTCAGTGAAGAAAATTAAATGTTAAATAAGGTGCATAACAGTTTGGTAGTAAATTAGGATAAAGTTTATAACATATAACCATTTCGAAGCCAGTAATAGAAATAACACTAGAATAAACAGCGGCCATCATGATGTTTAATTATTGTTTGAGATGTTTCAATTACGTCCACCACCTCGACCTCCCCTGCCTCTATTGTCTCGGTCCTAAAAGAGAAAAAAACCATATTAACTACATTAATCTAAAATATCCCCCGTCTGTTGCTAAAAATGTGTTCAATCTTCCATTTAAACTTTTTTTAATTTAAAACCTATTTTTTTTAAATAGGTTTCTTCCATTCAAATTCTGAATACCGCTGGTTCAAGAAGTGACAACTAATATTCACAGAGTTGAGTCAGTTTACTAGAATCATAATTTGAAAATAAGCAAAGTCATTATAATTCAGAATTAAAGTTGCAAATCATAAATATATATTACTGTAAAAAATTTGGAAGCGGGGATTATTTTCGACTGAAAAATAAATCTGCTCTACAAATTTTAAAACAAATTACCTGCGATAAATATTTTTTTATTACCCCAGCTAATGTAATTTTAAGTTTTTATGCGACGTGCTTAGAATTTTTTATCATCTTTTTATAACTCGATCCAAAAAATGGTTGTTTCCTTACTATGGATGAATTTATTAAATAGTTTCACATTTAGTAAGATCTTAGTAATTGTACTCGATCATTTAAAGGCGAGGTGCGATTTCCGAATTTATTGTGTTTCAAAGTGTTCATGCGGTTGTTTGGTCCGAAACTTCTTTAAACGGCACATTGAAAGCAGATGACTATCGGACAGTGAAGTGCCATCTGTACTCTAAATGAAGAAGGAAATAGTGAGCGAAAAGTCTAAGAAAAAAACGCGGCATTTCAAATAAATTCGTACACTACATCCTTCGCAGAAAGCAAGTAACAGGAGTACATGAAGATAGAAAAAGATCTGGTTGTCCTAAAGTCTCAATACGGAAAGACCTATCCATCACAGTTATATCTAAACGAAATCGACGCTTAACTGTTTCTCAAATTACCTCTGCTTTATGTTGAACCAGTCTCGACTACGCCTATTAAAAAGCGATTGTTGTCTGAAGGCTCAAGAGGATGTGTAGGTGCCAGGAAACCGAAACGAACAGATTGCAATGGGCTACAAACCAACGAAATTAAGTCCTTTGGACGGATGTATCGAAATTCTAAATTTTTGGATCCAAAAGCCAGGTACTTTGGTGAAAATAAGTGGGAAATTAAAACAAGAAGGATACTTGCAAATTATGCAAGAGCATGCCCTACCATCAGTGTTAAATATTATTGGTCACAATTTTATGTGTCAATAAGGTTACAACCCTAAACATTCCTCAAAACTATGTCAAGTTAAAGAGAAAAACATTAATAGATATAATGCAATGGCCATCTCAACCCCCATCGAACTAGTATGGGAGGAGTTAAATTATATAACTA
Source organism: Pachyrhynchus sulphureomaculatus (assembly GCA_019049505.1). Taxonomy (NCBI): domain Eukaryota; kingdom Metazoa; phylum Arthropoda; class Insecta; order Coleoptera; family Curculionidae; genus Pachyrhynchus; species Pachyrhynchus sulphureomaculatus. The sequence goes on along the minus strand of CM032447.1, from coordinate 67,927,911 downwards.
AAAATCATCGTATATCGATACGAATTGTAAAAGTTAAACTTCGAGTATTTTAATAAGTTAATAAATATAATGCTGAACAATTGTGAGGCAGTATATAAAAATAAAGCAAGCCGTTTTGACAAAATAAGATTTGATGTAAATATTTTTGATAGGGATATTTATTACAGATTTTGTAGATACCACCTCATTGTAAAAATTCCTTAGGGCTTCCAAACCGAAAAAATACTCGGTATTCAAAAATTAGTTTGATTCAGAATTGCATTTTTGAAAAAAAAAGTAATTGTAGCTTACCCTATGATGGCCATCCCTCCCGCCTCCATGGTGACTGTCCCTATCCCGATCACCCCTATGACCTCCACGATGTCCATCATTGCGATCCCCGTCACGGTCTCCCCGGTCACGATCGCGGTCGTGGTTGCGGCCGCCGCCTCCTCCGCGATGTTCGCCTCGGTGATGATCTCTGTTGCGTCCTTCACCTCCACCGCCTTCGTGGTGGTCATTGTTCTTAGTTGGTTGCTTGCGGCTGTCCTCTTCCTCTTGTCTCTTTTCATAGTGAATAAAATCATCAAATATGGACGTAGAGTGGCGATATGAATGCATAATACGTAGTACCTAGTATTAAAATATATATTAGTCGGTAAACTATTATTCTTAATTAGTGTTTCATAACAAATTGTGTGAACTCCTTAGGCGGGGTTACATACACCTCGAATTTTTAGAAATTCGATTTTTTTTACAGATTTTTATTTTCTATACCTCTAAGAATTATTCCAAAAAAAATTTAAGAAAATTACATTCCATTACAAAGTTCTTCTTCTTCTGACTTATAGCTAGGCACTATTGTCTGTTTTCTCTGTTCACTGCTCTATAGATCGTCGCTCCATCTCTTTCTTGGACGTCTTATTGATCTTCTGTCATTCGGTAACTTGTCTCTTGCTATCTGTACTATCCTGCTGTTTGCCATTCTTCATATGTGTTGATCCCATTCCACTTTCCTTCCTCTTATCCACTGGTTGATATTTTCTATATTACATCTGAGTCTTATGTCTTCACTCCTTTCTCTATCCCTCAGTGTCTTGTTTGTACTCTTCTAAGTATTCTCATTTCAGTTGATTTCAGCATCCTCTGTGTTATATTTGTATCGGGTCTTAGATGTGTAAGTCATTACTGGTCATATTACGCTCTTGTATATTCTTGTTTTGATCTCAAAGGAGAAGAATTTATTTTTAAGTATGCTATCATCGAGGCATCCCGTTGTCCTATTAGCTTTGTTCACTTGATGTTTTACTTCTTCCTCGATTTTTCCGATACTAGATATTTTGATGCCCATTACAAAGTTACAGCATTAAATGTAACCTGTTTTCAGACACTGTATGCTATACTAGTCGGTCAATTTTTAATATTGTTTAACTTTTTTTTTAAATCTTAATAATTACTTCTTCTATAAAATGTTGAGAGGTTGTTTTAAATTTTTCTAATAGACAATTTTTTTATAAATAATTACACATACATTTTTTGGTCGAAAATTGCATACTAAAGTTTGAAACACCATACATTTTTTATTTTTGCAGATTGGATTATTTTTTGTGAAATTATTCTGCAGACAAGAAGGCGCCAGAGTTTTCATTAGTGGCCCATACAACCTGATAAAAAAATAATGTTAACATTTAAAAAATATTAAAAAAAAATCTTATAATTTAAAGTACAATAAAAATATATAATCGTAATTCTTTTGTATTATTCACTTGATAACCTTTAAAATATGTTTTTTAAATATACATACTTTTTGCACCGCCCAGGTGTATGTAACCCCTTAAAAATATTTAATTTATACTGTCCTATACTGTTGCAGATTATAATAAAACTTATGCAAAAGCATTTCGCAATCGATAAAACAAATATTTTTCATTTTTGCAGAATATTAACTTTACGTACTTATAATTGGCCGATTCCAACCGATAAATCGACTATTCAATCGGCAACAATAGCTAAGTTTAGATCATCAATAGGTGATCCGAGTTGATTTTAAATTTGCATTAAACCAGTACATAACACCTTATCAAGGGTCTCTGATATTGAAATTTTACAGTCTTCAACTCCGACAAACGACGAAAATTAACAGCGCAAATATTTTTTGCGAAATATATTTTCAACGTTGCACGTAAGAAACAAATCAATCATCTGTTTTTACCAATATAAACCTACTTTTAAAAATAAGTTCGTGAAATAAATTATTAAGCATTACTATTCTTCTTCTTCCAGCCCTCTATCCGTTTCGGATGTTGGCTATTAACATGGCCATCTCGATCCTATTGAAGGCGCCTTGAAGCAGCTGAACAGACGTAAGTCCGAACCATTATCATAAGTTATATAGCCAAGAATGTCTCCTTCTCCCTGAACCTCGTTTGCTATGTATCTTTCTCTGTATTACCAGCTGCAAGAGATGGTATTTATTATGTCTCATCACGTGGCCAAGATATTCAAGCTTTCGCCTTTTAATTGAGTGCAATTTCTTTGTCATTGCCTATTCGGCGCAGAACTTCTAAGTTGGTGATATATTCGGTTCACCAAATATTCAAAATCCGGCGATACACCCACATCTCAAACGCTTCAACTTTTTTCATTAGCGTTTCCGTCATCGATTCTACACAGTATAGCAAAACAGGGAATACTTAGCATTTGGCTAACCTAACTTTTATTGTTGTTGTTGTTTTAGCTGGTCAGAGCGCATCGACAGCTAAGGTCATTTAGCGCCCCACATTAGATGTGTTTAACTGTTATATAGATATTTTTAGGTCTTTTAGGTATTTGTAGATATTTTCTTTGGTTGATGAGACTAGATCAATGTTCTGTTTAATTGAATGTGGGATGTTATATTTGTTTCTCAGATGAGAGGAGTGGTTTGCCTCAAAGATATGTTTCACCGTCAGGGTAGAATTGCATACATCACACTTTGGTACTGGTTCTTTTTTTAGGAGATATGAGTGAGTGTGGTAAGTATGACCTATGGCCAATCTTCTCAGTAATACATTATCTGACCTTTTATCGTTTGGGTTATGAAGAGAAGGGAATACTTGAGGCTTTATAGACCATAATTTGTCTTCATTATACTCCAGATCCCACTCCAGTTGGAAAAAATCTCTTTTTATTGAGTAAAGCATCTTTATAAAATTATAACTGTTGTTTTCCTCCGTGAAAAGAGTTCCGCTAGTTACTGCCCGTTTAGCCTCTCTATCTGCTTTGTCATTACCTCTAACCTAACTTTTAGTCGGAGTGACATGCTCGAGCTTTTTCGATTCTTGACTTTAGAGAGAGATTGGTCCAATTCCCCAAGTATATATAGGATTCCACAGGCTTGATTATTTCGCTATTTACCTGAAGCTGTCTTGCTGAGATTTGCTTATTATCATCCACTTGATTTTAGATCTATTCAGGTGGAGACCATACTCTTCGCTAACACTTTGCACCCTTTCAATAAGATCTTGAAGTTCATCGATGTTATTGACCAGCAAGACTGTATCACCGGCGTACCTTATGTTGTTAAACATCTCGCCATTTATTTTGATGCCTTAATTCCCCTAGTGCTTTGTTAAATATTTCCTAGGAGTATAGGTTAAAGAGGAGGGGAGATAAGACACAGCCCTGTGCATCCTATTACATTTTAAAAACCCTTATTTTAAATTCATAAATTATAAGACATAAACAACCTAAATCTAAAGTATACATCTATTTTACCTGAAGACCCTTGGCATGAGGTACTTCCTGTGCATCTCTCGAATTCGTTACAGGCTTGTTATCGTTGTTCTCTAGGCGAATGTGTCGAAGCTGCACATTGGGAACATCTTTCACATAAATCCAACGTACCTAAATATTTATACCATATGTTGGTTATTATTATTAACATAATAACACGTAGGCTGAAAAGTTTTTGGTCTAGCTACTTAAAACATTTTTTTTTTTTTTTTTTGCAAAATCGACTTTATTTATTAAAAAGTCTCCTTCAAGAGCGATACAATCAGTCCAACGCTTTTCTAACATTTCTATACCTTTCTTGTAGAAGGATTTGTCTCTGCCTTCAAAACAGACCTCAGTTTCGGCGATAACTTCTTCATTGGAGCCAAATCTCTTTCCTGCGAGCATTTTTTTAGGTCTGCGAATAGATAATAGTTGACCGTGCATTATCTTGATGAAAGACCACTTTTTTCTTGTTCATTTGGGGCGGTTTCTTTGCGATTTCTGCCTTCAAACGCAACAATAACTTATATAATATTCGGTATTGATGGTTTTTCCCTTCTCAGCCTAGTCGATAAAAATTATTCCACGCGCATCCTAAAATACAGAAGCCAAATCCTTCCCAACCGACTGTTGTGTCTTCGGTCGCTTTGGGCGGCTTTCACCGGCTGCTGTCCACTTAGCTGAGTGCCGATTTGATTCCGATGTGTAGTGGTGGATCCATATTTCATCCATCGTCACATATCGCATGAAAAAATCCTTTTCATTGCGCTTAAACAGGTCCAAACAGCGCTCAGAATCAACACGTTGTTGTTTTTGGTATACTGTGAGCAAACGCGGTACTCTTTCTCATGCCCAAATGTTCATGCAAAATATGACCAACACGTTCTTTTGATATCTTTAGAGCGTCAGCTATCTCACGCAATTTTACTTTACGGTCATCCAAAACAATTTTGTGGATTTTTTTATGCTTTCCGGTGTAACCACCGCATTTGGGCGTCCAAAGCGTTCAGCATCATTTATGTCTGTACGACCGCGTTTAAATTCAACATACCAGTAAATGATGAGTGATTTTCCAGGAGCAGAGTCCTCATAACACTTATCAAGCCACTGCTTTGCTTGAACGGTATTTTTTCCCATCAAAAAACAGTGTTTAATCGACACACGAAATTAGATTTTTTCCACTGTTTTGAAAATATAAAAAGTAGTGTCACTAATACCACTATAACTTGTAAACTAATCGTCGAAATGTCATGAAATTTTGACACATATCGTTTGAAGGTTGGTACTACCTAAAAATCATATAGATTTTTAAAAAGGACGACATCTATGTGTCAGACCAAAGATTTTTCAGCCTACGTGTTATTTAAACTGTAATGCTAACTTTTTTTTTACGAAAGTAGTCGATCTCTTAGTGTAAAATATAATACTGTAAGGAAAAGAGAAATTAAGTTTGTTTTATATACATCTGACGCGTTTTGGAAATAAACAAGGCAAAAACTTTTTGTTTAAAGGAAGTGTTACCTTAAATTGTCCCTTCCATTTATCTTGCGACCACACAGAACTATTTGCATTGTAATCTACGGCAGATACCATCTGCGCCATACCACAAAAATGTCCTGAACCATTCACGGAAAAGAATAGATACACATACCCGTTGCCTTCCCTTTCTCTATAAGCTTGATCCAAGCGTTTATTTCCGTGTTCTGTACTGCACCAAATTTCATACTGAAAGAAGTAGTTTTTATAAAGCTATGTATAAGAAATACATGTAAATATCATTTTACACAGGAAAAAAATTGAGAAAGTTATTTACCCAACATTTTCCTTGGAAATGAAAGTTGGAAAGTAAATATTTCAATAGAGATTAGAAATAATGAAAAATTTTCTGATTTTTAAATTTCTAGAAATGAAATACAACATCGTCATAACTAAAATATAAAATTAACTTCTATATACTCGTATAATATACCATATACTTGTTAAGTGCCCTTTGAATAAAAATAAAAATTAAAGAGTTGTTTCAGGTCAAAGAAATATTCATACCACACTTCCATTTACTCTCATTATGCTAATTTAAGTGGTGGTTTCAAGCCTACGATAATAGGTGGCGTGGAGGAGCTAAAAGACGAATGCCCCTAGATAACGTCCCTGGCAATGAACCAGCTCAGCGTGGACTGGTAGACTCAGGGATGACTTATATGATTGCTACCAAGAGTCCGAGCCGACGCGTAAACGATATATGCATTCTTTTTGGTGTCAAAAAATCCCAAGTATCAAAACTTCTCGAGCCAAAGACTACGTGGTATATCTTCGCAGATCCGACTACGTTCAAACGCCTCGAGAACAACCTAAGGCAGTGGTTCAGCACTCTTATGAGCAACGATGTTGGACTTCACGAGCGAAAGATCAAAATACGTGGAAAAGTATATATAAAGCCACAAGACCTGGCAAATGTTAACGAACGTCTTGGAGCTGAACTTCCAGAAAATGTATCGATTGACTACCTGCGATTTCCTGGTGGATCATAGTTATACCCGCTAATAGTGTTTCGAGCCCACCAGACCAAGTCAGCCATGGAAAAGGTAACAATATCAAGAATTCAGGGTGAAAGAGGCTTTAAGAACATTGGTTATTTGCATCAAAAACAGGTTGCAAATCATCAAAATTATGTCTTCTTAAAACAAGAAACATCCCCTCTGCATAAAGCAAATAATTGAACTGATGGCGGATATACGCCCTTAAAAATTGAGTAGAGCTACTCCAGAAGAACTACAGTATTATAAAGTGGGAGCAGCAAAAAATAACTCGTGGTCTTAGAAAATAAAAATTGTGGTGGTACCGGGACAAGACCGTTTTCACCGACAAAACCCTATTAGCGAACCGGCCAGATATTGTCCTCCTGGAAAAAGATCACATTTCTAATTGACATAGCGGTACCCAACACTAACAACATCCAAGAAACAATTCATAAAAAATTAAAAAAATATAACAGAAATTAAACAGTAATGGAAGCAGGAGAGTGTTGTTATTATTCTGATAGTTATGTCCACCACTGGGCTTGTATCTTTTGTTCTTCCTAAGAACTCACCCACCCTAAATCTTCCCCCCTCTCTGATCGGGGAAATGAAGAAATCAATAATTTTAAATACCTGCCATACTGTATATATTAATTGTCATCCGGCTTCGGTTGATGACCGTTTTCGTAACAGAGCGTAAAGTGAGAAGAAAACGAATAATCATAGGAAAATATATCATTTAAATCCATTAAAGATTTTTCAATTAATTGAACTGAATGATCTATTTAGCGATATTATTAAATTATTTTGCAATTCTCAAATAGATATGGCGGTAATAGTCATTTTTGTGTACATGGAAGCAAGAGAATTCCTTACTGGACGAAAATATTCTTTTAGTAGATAAAGTATGTCATTCATAAAATCGTTTTCCGCCAAAACAATGATCAATTAGAAAGTTCAATGAGTGTAATACATACAAGTAGAAAACACTGAACTGTAAAAAAATTGCCTTACTATACATCCTTTGCAAGCATACTCAAGAAAGCTTCTCAAAAGCTGGGAATATTATTTCGAACTAGAAAGCTTTACATTTCACAACAATTGTTGATTCCGTACAAAGCTTAAATTCGACCAACGATGGAATACTGCTCCCGTATTTGAGGCTTTGCTCCCAAACATACAATGTATTTGTTGGATTTTATTCAGAAGGCAGCTACTCGCCTGATTAGAGACCCAAAACTGACCAACAACCTTTATTCCTTGGAACATCGAAGAACGGTTGGCGTCATGAGTCTATTCTACAACTATTTTCAACGTAAATTACTCCCAATGCAGTGTATGTTAGGAATACCAGTTGCACTAATGCAGGTTATATGTGGTTATATATAGCTTATTAAACTACACATTTCGAAAATATTCAGCTACTTTGAATAAACATAATGTTATTTACTTTCTTCGCAATTAGTTAAAATTATGCAGAAAGCCAGTGAAGCAAGGAATTTTTAAAATTATGGAAGTATGATAACTCTATACATTGGATTGATTAGTGACATGAAACTCGCTTTTTCCAAGAAAATGAAATGTTAAACCTCAACAAAATTTAGAGTGTATTTAAGTTGACAATTTATTTTAGTATATTATAGTACTCACCAAAATAAGTCACTACATCACATATAGCCTTTACAGAGGTTTTCAAAGACTGTTAAAAAAATCTATCCTAAAACTGCACCTAATTCAGCACCAGAAATTTTTTTTAAACGTATTACTTATCTTTGTATCCAGCTACTCTTCAGACGTAACTAGCAGAATACATCTTGGAAAAAAAAATGTACACAAAATTTAAGGGAACATTACACTTTCTCGGGTCGGAAAAATTGGCTTTTTAGAAAGTACCCTATTGGAAAGTATTATATTTCAAAACATTCTCTGAAAATTTCAGAGCAAAATTTTTAATACTTTCGAAGTTATAGACGATTACAGCGCCAAGTGCACCAACATACGTTTCGGCCGTTTACAAAGGTTTTGCTCTACCTGCGTCGAACATCTGCTACTACTTTTACGATTCTAAGAAAGATAGAAGCCGGTAAAAGAAGAGCTTACTATAATGGGAATAATATCTTTTCAGTTTGAGGTAAAACTGTAGCTCCAAAGCAAATGGTACGCTGGCCTGTTCAGTTCGAAAATATCGCTCGCAGGGCTAACATCACTCAGTAAACTTCTCGGCTAATATTGTGCAAAATGAATAAAAAAATAGGGGAAATTTAATTAGAAGCGAGTGTGCAAACCCCGTAAAAGACAGTTTTATAGTAATCGATTTTCACCTGACAGTAATTCTAATTTTGCCAGTACATTTGCAGAAAAAATTGTAAAAACTTCTGATTTGTGTCCAAGCACTGATCCGACTTTTAGTTATCGTATAGTACAATTTTTAGTTTTTACAACTTTACAACAAAAGTTGAAGTGCAAAGTCTGTGATGGAGACGTGAAATTTTTCAAACGAGACGAAAGAGGAGTAGGTTTTAAGTTTTGTGTTGAATGCGGCGATATACTCATATCAAATTAATAAAAGTTTCATTTTTGTAATGAGATTATTCGGCTGTGGAATCGCTGGAGTGAACAATTTTTGCGGCTTGATGGATTTGGGAACGGGCTTTTATGAAATAACTTATTATAAAAGCCTCACAGATATCGCCAGAGAGGTCAGAATCGCACGGAGAGACGAAAGAACACTTGAGAACGAGGCGTATGAGGAGTCGGAAGGAATTTTGTATGCAGCCGGCATAGCTGATTGAACGTAAGTAGATTTTATACGTGAAAATTCGTGTGTCAAAATTTTAAATGCTTTTTTCTCATGACAACGTTTTTGTAATCGGCATGCATGATAACTTGAAAACCATTTAACAGATCGATCTGAAATCTTAATATGTTCTTCTACACAACAATAGCCCCAGTATGAACTAGAATAAATAACCGGTCAAGTGCAAGTTGAATTTGCGCAATTAGTGTTCCGTACGTTGATTGCTTTTAAAATAAAAAATGTCGTAACGGAAGTATAAAATGATCAGTGACTTCACAAAACATACCCCAAATGAGTTTTCAACAAAATTTATTTCCAATCTTTACTGAAAATTGATGACCTTGAAATTTGTTTTTTTTTGTATACCAGATAAATTAATACAGGTAATGCACTCGTGATAATTTTTGTCCAATCTACACCCCATGGAGAATATTCCAGAATTTTTTCAAAATTTGTTGATAAGTACTTTTCGAGATAAGGCGGGTGGACAGCGATTTTTCGCGATTTTTTAAAAATAATACAAAGAAAAGTGCGCGCAAGTATTACATTATATATATATATATATATATATATATATATATATATATATATATATATATATATTTTACTCGTGTTTTCACATGCTTTCATTTGACACCACACTCGATTACCTAGTAAAAAAAATTTTTTTTCACTTCCGATTTCACCCCCCAAAACTAACCCCTTAAGTCAAAATTTAACTTTCAAAACTACATGGCTCTGATGAGGCCATCAATTCCTATATTATTACCAAATTTCAACTTTCTATGACAAATAGTTTCGGAGAAAATCGGGTGTGACAGACGGACAGACATCGAAGTGATCTTATAAGTGTTCCATACGGAACACCAAAAAGATTGGTTAATTTTTTTCCTCAATTTTTAATAGTTTTTTTTTACGAAAAAATGTTATTTTTGAGACTACCAACTTTGGAGGTCCACCATTTTGTGAATATTTGCTCAAACAAAATAATCGTAGTCTATACTGGGGCCATAGTCATACTTTTTCTAAGGATATTTTTTTTTTCAGATGTTCCAGCGAGCCGCAATTATGCATGCCCGCAGATCAAAATTTTCAAAATGGGTTCTATGAGGCTGCAAAAAACCCCTATAAAAAATCATTTAAAAAAGTATGTAAAATTTTTTTCTTGTATTTGAAGACTTAAACATAAGTCAGAAAAACTACCGACTCAAAAAATCTTTTTTTATTAATCGGTCCAATAAAAATTATTAAAATTTTCCGCCGAGGAAGTGTAACATGCCCTTAAGAGAGAAGCCTCTTAACACTACTGTAAATTTGTCGGAGTAAGTGGCCCATAAATTGTATTTTAAAGTTTGAAAGTTAACACTACTTACCTTGATACTACGATGAATGTCATCTTCTGAATAGGACTTAATTACAAAGAATCTAGCATTAGGAGCCGAGAGGTCGAATTCTGTTGGATTGTAGTTGTTCTTTCCTCGTAATTCATCTAAGACAGGATGATTTGGCTGCGGAGCTTGAGATGCAGGCATTATCATTTGAACAGGGGGTGGCATCATACCCTAAATATGGCATAAGTAGATTTATTTTTGGCAACTGATTTTATTTTTATTAAAATATATTTTACGTTAAGTTTAAACCATCCTAAAACGTCATTCTATCGTTTGATTTTTTTAAAATTATTTTAATTCTTTGTCTAGGTTAACAGACAGACAATATTAAAATTTAATACCTGAATATGAGATCCCGCTGGAGGCACCTGGGGCTGCATATGTGGTGGCATCATGGCCGGAGGCTGGAATGCAGCAGGTGGCATAGGGTGCTGTGGTCCTCGAGGTGGCGGTGGTTGCGTCACTTGAGGTGGTTGACGAGGGGGCTGTGGTGGCAGTGGCCCAGTCCAGTTGGTTCTAATTGGTCCAGTTGTCGGAGGAGGTACTGCTGAAGGGGCCGGCAATGGTGCCTTGGGTTGCGGCGGTGGCAGGGCGCTGGTTACCATTGGCAGGGGAATTTGAGGTGGTGTGCTCTAAAAATGGTTTTAAATTACATTTGATAATATTAAAAAATATTATTAGCGCATGAGATCTTAATATGGTGACGTGTATATTGTCAAATCTTAAACATACCTTATTAGTATCCCATGTTCCAATATCCATATTATGTTTTCCGGGAACTATTGGACCTGGAGGCATACCAGGACCTTTTTTCTTCAGACCTTGATTTTGAATAGTCAATTGGGGTTTTGCAGGTTGACTGGCTATACTTGCCCATGTTGTTTTCTTCTGCTGGCCTAAGTCTTTATTATCACTAGAAGATTTCAAATCTAAAAATAAAAAAAAATACAGATTAACAGGTCTCAGTAAATTAATAGTATGAGAGCAGATAAGTTGGATAATAAGAAATGAGATAAGTCGGTACTCTCTGCACAACAAACTCTTTTTAGGTAAAAGGTTATTATTCTTATTTGTTCCAACAAAATTTGAGAATATTTACCTTAAATATTTCATAAAAATGAAAAATCAAATAATCTCATCAGAGACTAAGGAATTACTTATAGTGCAGTAAAAAAAGGTCAAAATAATAATGAGATAGGCATAGTTTAGATACAGCAATATTGTGATTTTATCCTCTCTGGGGTACCACCAGGAGTATTGTCCCGAGTTTTGGACCTTAAAAAACTTGTGCTCTTTTGTTTATAAACAATTTAAGTTTTCAAAACGCGTTTCCTGAGCTTAAAATGTAAATAACTCCAGTTAGACAAGTCGAATCGAGACAAAAAAGAAACCAAACTCTTCGAAATGAAATTTTCAACAAAAAACGTCGTTTTTTTTTTAAGTTGCTCAGTTGCATGCATAACCTACAAAATTGAAAAAACAGGTAAAAAACTGTTTTTTTTCTCATTTTATTGCACAGGTCGACTAAGTGAACCAATCAGCTTGAAACTTTCAGAAAGTATGTCTTTTGTTATTACAAAAATACCCTGAAATCTTGGTACAAAAATATTGAACCCAGTGAGCACAATTGAATTTGTTATTTAAAATTTGAATTGCCCGCCATTTTATGCCATTTGGTACAAAATGAATCTCTTTGTTTTAAAATTTCTTTGGAGTCATTTTAACCGTTTTTCTTTACATATGTTAATCAATAAACAACAAATGCGTTTTTTCGGTTATTTTCACGTACGAATATCATTTTTTTAATGAAACACTTATAAGATCACACAAATCATACCAGAAGATAATAATCGATAGAAAAACAGTTACAAATTTCCCGAATAGTAATTTTCTCCAATACCAAAAGAGAAAATAGATTTTGGGACAATATTGTTGATTTCCGTCCTGACAATAAGGAAACGTCGACTTTTCCGTCGGATTTATTGTGGTTTTCTCGGTGACTGATGATTAAATTGATATCACCTCCCAACAAAAGCCAAAAGGCTTAAAGAAACTAACTCCTATATGCCGAAATTACTTTTTTTGTGATACTGAATAAATTTTATTGTTGTCAAGTTACACAGTAAAATCTTTATTATTTAAGATTTAAAAAAAAAATGTTATGTATTACATACAACGTATGTATGTTTAAATGCCAATTAAAACAATCCACTTTTTAGTCACTGTTCTATTATTACTATTCACAGGATATATCACCACTACACCAAACACTTTATATTTGCACTCGACGCGCGTTTCGCTAACCATGTTAGCTTCATCAGGAGCGATGATTGACTCCTTCCTGATGAAGGGAGCATGGTTAGCGAAACGCGCGTCAAGTGCGAAAATAAAGTGTTTGGTGCCGTGGTGGTATATACTAAGTAATGTCATTGTGTCAAAGATTCCACATTCCCAACATTACTGTTGCATTATGTATTACAGAATCATAAATACTAAATTAAAGAAGTGGCAATAGTTACTATGTTTTCTTAGTAGTACTTTATATGAAGTTTTATAAAAAAAATCGGTAAAAAATTACTCTGTTAAGAAGCCGTAACTACTCTCCAGAAGGGAAACTGTAATTTGAAAGTAGTTCAGGAAAAAAAAATCCTTATTTCTCTTAAAAAAAAATATTTATTATAATTACACAGGCCAACAAAAAAAATATTTGTAAAAACTTTTTAAACCAATACATCTAAGTGTTATGTATTTTTGGGTGCTGAAACTGTATCTGGTATCAGTTTTTTTTGTATCACCCACACTTCTCTTACAATATGATGATTAAATTTCAAAATAGGGAAAATTTGATACATAAAAAATAAAAACTTAAACCGTACTTTTATTTGATTAGGCTACAATTTTTACTCACGATAACATATTTCACTTCAATGCGAATATTTTAGGTGCTTATTTTTTATATTTCCTTTCCCTTTTCTCTGTGAAGTTTCTTGTATAGTTTTTTCTCCGATGTGATACATTTTGTTGTTCTCTATGAAGTGACCAACAGTAATGACCCATCAAGTTAATATTCCACCGTCCCTGGTACCGTTTCTCCAACTCCTTTATGTTCTGATGGAACCGTTCCCCCTGCTCTTCACTCACATAGCCTAAGTTTTCAGGAAAAAAGTCAAGATAGTGGACTTTAAGGCTCATCAGACAACCCAGATTTTTGAACTTGTTTATCATATTAGCTACGATAAGTTCATAGTTAGGATCTTTCACATTGCCCAAAAACTTAGTCACAACTTCTTTAAATGATATCCATGCCTCCTTTTCCTTCGTAATCATCCTTGCTTCAAAGTTGGAATTGAACATCATTTTACGAATATCAGGCCCAACGAAAACTCCTTCTTTCAGTTTGGCTTTTGATAAATGAGTGAATCTTTTACACAAATATTTAAAACATTCACCATCTTTAGGCAAGGCTTTCACAAACTGTTTTACTAAGCCTAACTTTATGTGTAGTGGTAAAAGAATCTTTTTTGGGTCTACTAAAGCTTTATGCAAAATGTTCTTCTCGCCAGGTGTTACAAGTTTTTCTTACGGGCCCTTGTTTTTTGTACCAATGTCAATCCCTTACTCTGTTGTCCCACTCACATATAAAACATCGAAACTTTATAAATCCCTTTTGTTGACCAAGGATCATGGAGACAACTTTTAAATCTCCACCGTGAGCTGGAGAGTTAATTTTCTGTAAAATCATGTTAGTTTCCTTCAAATGGACTGAATGAGCAACAGGCAGTTAGGCATACGTATTTCCATTGTGTAACTGAACACCTTTTACACTAGTTTTTGATGAGTCTATAAAAAGCCTCCAATCTTCTTTCTTGTACTCAATACCAAATTCGTTCATTAGATTACCAATATCATGGCAGTAAATCAAATTCTCTTCCTGCTTGATAAACTGAGCAAACTGTTGATCTCTTGTTCTTTAATGGTAAATAGATGTTCCAGATTCCAATAAATGTTTCTTGTACTCAATACCAAATTCGTTCATTAGACTACCAATATCATGGCAGTAAATCAAATTCTCTTCCTGCTTGAAAAACTGAGCAAACTGTTGATCTCTTGTTCTATAATGGTAAATAGATTTTCCAGATTCCAATAAATGTTTTTCTTTCAGCCTAGAACAAAGCAATTCTGCTTTTTCCTTAGTCAAACCCAAATCTCTCACTAAATCATTTAACTGAGCTTGTATAAACAAGGTGTCCGTCCGACCGTCCCTCTGCCACACCCGATTTTCTCTTAAATTTTGACATAAGGGGATAGTTTTGGGGATGAAATCGGAAGTGAAAAAATTTTTTTTACTAGGTCATCGGGGTGTCAAAAAAAGCTTGTAAAAACACCAGTTTAAAAATATATATAATGTAACACTTGCGTACATTTTTCTTTGTATTATTTTTAACAAATCGCGAAAAATAATTGTCCCCCCTTATCTCGAAAAGTACTGATCAAAAAAATTTGAAAAAACTCTGGAATATTCTCCACGTAGATTGAACGAAAATTATCACGAGTACATTACCTTTAATAATTTACCTGGTATATAAAAAAGGTCATCAGTTTTCAATAAAGATCGGAAACAAACTTTGTTGAAAACTCATTTAAGGTGTGTTTTGTGAAGTCACTGATCATTTTATACGTCCGTAATAAAAAATTTTATTTTAAAAGCAATCAACGTAGGGAACACTAATTGCGCAAGTTCAACTTGCACTTGACCGGTTATTTTAAAATAAAGGTCTGGCAATTCTCTATCAGATGCGATAAAAATTTTTTCAATTTTTCTTTTTCAAAATGGCATAAAATTGCGGGCAATTCAAATTTTAAATGACAAATTCAATTGTGCCCAGTGGGTTCAATATTTTGGTACCAAAATTTCAGGGTATTTTTGCTATAACAAAAGGCATATTTTCTAAAAGTGTCAAGCCGATCGGTTCATTTAGTCGACCTGTACAATAAAATGAGAAAAAAATACAGTATTTTCTCTGTTTTTCAATTTTGTAGGTTATGTACGCATTTGAGTGACTTAAAACCAATGAAGATTTGTTGGAAACTTCTTGCGAAGAGTTTGGTTTCTTTTTGTCTCGATTCGACTTATATAACCGGAGTTATTCACATTTTAAGCTTAAAAAACACCTTTTGAAAACTTAAATTGTTTATAAACAGACTAGCAGTGCCCGCGGCTCCGCTCGCGTAGGTTTGATTCACTACTATCGTCACTGCTTATTTCTTATGTTACCTAACGTAATAAAATATCTGCCATTATTTCCCCTTAGCTCCCATTATTTCTTCTTATCTCCCATTATTTCTACATAATTTCCAATATCTAGGCTTATATCTGCTCATCTCCCATTATTTCTCCTTATTTCCCCTTATCTCCCATTATCTCACCTTATCTCCCATTATCTAGGCTTATCTCACAATATTTCTCCTTATCTCCCAATATCTCATCATAACTCCCATTATCTAGACTTATCTCTGCTTATCTTCCATTATTTCTCCTTATCTCCCATTATTTACACTTATCTCCCATTATCTCACCTTATCTTCCATTATCTAGGCTTATATCGAATTATATAGAACATATGTATAAATTTATAAAAACACGTAAATCGGATAAGTGGTTCTCAAGTGATAAGCGCACTAACGGACAGATAGATAGACAGAGAGATGTTGCATTTTATATATATTATATTCTTTGCAACATGATATTGTTTCATATTTAATGGTTTAGGCAGTGTATTGCAAGAGAACGCGCTAACGGTAACCTTTTTTTTCCGACTTGATTCACTATTATCGTCACTGCTTATTTTTTATGTTACCTAACGCAATAAAATATATCCTATAACCTGGCCAAAGAACATATGTATGTTTAAAAAAAAAAAGCACGTAAATCGAATAAGTGGTTCTCCAGTGACAAGCGTACTAACGGACAGACAGGCAGGCAGACAGACAGAGAGACGTTGCATATTATATATATTATAGATAGAAGATTATAGATACGCTGGCCAGAGAACAAATGTATGAATTAAAAAAACACGTAAATCGGATAAGTGGTTCTCGAGTGATAAACGCACTAACGGACAGACAGACAGACAGAGTATTTTATGTATATTATATTATTTGCTACATGATATTGTTCCATATTTAATGCTTTAGGCAGTGTATTGCAAGAGAACGCGCTAGCGGCAAACTTTTCTCTGACTTGATTCACTATTATCGTCACTCTTATTTCTTATGTCACCTAACGTAATAAAATATATCCTATAACCTGGCCAGAGCACATATGTATGTTTAAAAAAAAAAGCACGTAAATCGGATAAGTGGTTCTCCAGTGATAAGCGCACAAAGGGACAAACAGACAGAGAGACGTTGCATTTTATATATATTATAGATATCCTTTGCTACATGATGTTGTTCCATATCTAGTGGGTTAGGCAGTGTACTGCAAGAGAACGTGCTAGCGGCAAACTTTTTCCGATTTGATTCACTATTATCGACACTGCTCATGTTACCTAACGTTATAAAATATAGCCTATAACCTGGCCAGAGAACATATGTATGTTTTAAAAAAAAAAGCATGTAAATCGGATAAGTGTTCTCCAGTGATAAGCGCACTAACGGACAGACAGACAGACAGACAGAGAGACGTTGCATTTTATATATATTATAGATGTAGATTATTATTATTATATAACCTGGCCAAAGAATATATGTATGAATTTAAAAAAAGACACGTAAATCGGATAAGTGGTTCTCGCGTGTTAAACGCGCTAATGGACCGACAGACAGACAGAGAGACATTGCATTTTACATATATATTATAGATTATAGATATTCTCTGCTACATAATATTGTTCTATATTTAATGGTTTAGGCTGTGTATTGCAAGGGAACGCGCTAGCGGCAAACTTTTTTTCGACTTCATTCACTATTATCAACACTTCCTTATGCTACCTATCGTAATAAAAAATATAGCCTATAACCTGGCCAGAGAACATATGTATGTTTAAAAAAAAAAAGTACGTAAATCGGATAAGTGGTCCTTCAGTGATAAGCGCACTAACGGAAAGACAGACAGACAGAAAGACGTTGCATTTATATATATATATATTATAATATATATATATATATATATATATATATATATATATATATATATATATATATATATATATATATATATATATATATATATATATATATATATATATATATATATATATATATATATATATATATATATATATATATATATATATATTATAGAAGAGAACAAGTTTTTCGAGGTCAAAAATTCAGGACAATACTCCTGGTGGTACCCCAGAAAGGATAAAATTATAATATTGCTGTATCTAAACTGTGCAATTTCAAATGCTTTTTTTTACTGCACTATTAACATTTGGTATCACCGAAATTTGTTAATATAATTGGTCCTCAGAAAAGCAAAGGTAAATTCCCTATTATTAAAAAGTTAAATGTGGCCGTCTTTATTTTCTACACAATGTTTTCTCTCAGATTCATTGAGACCATATGAAAAGATTAAAATAATTTAAATTGTAATTAACTGGGAATGAAAAACCATACTAAGATGGTTCCATTTGAAAGTGCGAAATTTAAAAATAACATTTTGTAGACTGCCAGATTTGGTACAAGACCATAATTATGAATTTATAAATAATACTTTTATAGAAAAAATTCATTAAGAAAAAAAAGATTTTTATGATGAGATAATTGAATCAGACAACCAACTGATGGAAAAATATAAGTGGATATATCACAAGGATCGGTTCTACTTCAGCATATACCTGCTTTATGTCAACTCACACCAAACTACATATTACCCAATTTTAATAACTGACTATGTTAAGCTTAACTAAATGACAGATTTTGCACCAAATACTTACCTAAATTTTGCATAGCATGCTCAACACCTTTAAGACTATTGTCTGGCATTGCTTGTGTATACATGTTTTGTTGATCTCTGTAGTAATCGTCGTATTTTCGCTGACCACCCAATTGGCTGCCCCAAGTATTGTAATCGCCGTTGCTGTGAAAATAGTTGAAAGAGGAGTGTTGGCCTGTGAAGGCGGTCGGTGTCGAGAATGTTGTTGAAGGTCCAAACATCCCTGGAAGATTATAATTAAAAACCTTTGAACTTTTTATATACATCATGAATTGCTTCTTTAGTTGGTTTATTTAAGGGGTAAGGTCACTCCAGGTGCCAGAAAAAAAGACTAATTTCGGAAATGTTTTTCAAGAGTATAACAAAGGCAGTCGAATATTTATTTGAAATACTTTATTAAACAAATATTTAAGGGTATAAAAATATTTTTTTTTATCTTTTTAAATCAAAATGACCGCTTCAGAATCCAAGACAAGGTACCTTTTATGCGAGGCCTGAAACGGGCGAAACGACTGCTCCAGTAGATTTCTGTTGAGAACAAAAACAAAACACTATTGCGAAAAAACGAAATTTTCAAATTTTCGTGCGTTATCCACTAGTTTTTGATATAAATTAATGAACATTTTTTGGTTTTTTGTTCTAGATTGAAATTTACGGGAGCAATAATTTCGCACGAGTCGGGCTTCGCATAAAAAGTGCCTTGGATTCTGAAGTGGTCATTTTGAATTAAGAGATTAAAACATTTTTGTAAAAATAAAATATTTCAAATAAATTTTCGACTGCTTTTATTATACTTTTGAAAAAAAATTCCGTATTTGCCTTTTTCCTGAGACCCGAAGTGGCCTTACCACTTAATAAATTCTTAACTGCAGAAAGGCAACGCGTTCTAAATACAAAATTTTTCAAAAACGCAAATAAACTATTCCTTGTAAAGCTGTTAACTTTTAGTGAGAAGAATTTTTTTTGACGGTCAGTTGTATCTAGGATTCCAACCATGTCACTAATGATCAGCTGACCAGAGCAATGCATATCTTTGATACATTGATAAAGACGGAAATCTAAAATCCCTTATTAAATAACCAAGATAGCACTCCGAAATTTTAGATGAGTTCAATGTTTTTAGCTCTTTCATACTCTCAGCATCAGATATGCATTACTTTTTAATAGCTTTAATATTTTACACTATTTTTTTGTTAAGGTAATACTAAATGTGGATACAGCAAATTGTTGTTTTTGTCTTAGTATCAAAATACCTCATGAAAGAATTGAAAAACACAATTTTCGTCAAAATCGGCAAGAATTATTTCTATTCTTAACATTTTGTTTTTTGAATCATATTTTGGAATATTAACTTGTTCTTAATACTTTGCTTATTAACAAGAAAAGTAATATATAAAAACAAAGGAAAAATATTAGCAAATTTAATTTTATTATATATATATATATATATATATATATATATATATATATATATATATATATATATATATATATATATATATATAAACACTATATATATATATATATATATATATATATATATATATATATATATATATATATATATATATATATATATATATATATATATATATATATATATATATATATATATATATATATATATATATATATATATATATATATATATAGTAGAAGCCCGATCAACCGAGTCGCGATTATCCGAGCTCCGGATTAACCGAGTCAATCTAAGAATCTGATTATCCAAGGTACGCGCGTCTATGCTGCGTATTAACCGAGCTTCTAAAATATGTATGTACATATTTCCATTTAAAATCGTCGGGGCCTTCGGGAAATCCCCCTGGCTCGTGTGAGGGGTTCTCCTATTTATGTTTTTGGACTCTTTCAGCATGTAAATTTGCGTGAATGCAGTGCGTTATAGCGTTTACTACGGAGAAGTACGAGTATACTCACATAATTTTATTTGGTTGGAGTTCTGGTAGTTAAGCGTAATTAATACGAACTGCTTTGTTTGAATTTTTGTTTGTCGTATTATAATGGAGCAAAACAAGCGTAAAAGAATCGTCGTTCCTACTGAAGAAAAATTAAAAGCCATCAGAAGAATTGAAGCAGGAGAGACAATTAAAGTTGTTGCACAAGATTATGGAATAGGTGAGGTAACAGTTGGAGATTGGAAAAGAAACCGCACAAAAATAGAAGAGTGGTGTATAAATCAAGCCTCCTCGTCCTCAGGAAGAAAATCAATGAAAACCGGCGACTATGAAAAGGTTAACGAAGCTTTATTCATATGGTTTAACAAACAGAGATCAAAAGGTGTGCCTCTGTCAGGTCCAATTTTACAACAGAAAGCAATAATGATTAGTAGGCAATTCCCAGAAATAGATCAGTTTACCGCCAGTTCTGGATGGCTTGACCGCTGGAAAAAACAGTACGGTGTACAACTGACTGTATGTGGTGAAAAACTTTCTGATGATGTGTCCTCAATTGAGAAGTTTAAGCAGAACTTTAAAAAGCAAATCGAAGATTGTGGATACACATGTGATTAAATTTACAACTGTGACGAAACTGGAAAAATCAGCTCCTGGGCACAAACGAAGTAAGGAAAGGTTAGCTATAATGGCATGTTCCAATGCATCTGGCAAGCACAAAATCCCACTGATGGTGATTGGCAAGTCTGCACGTCCAAGAGCTTTAAAAGACATCTCACCCAAAGCCCTACCAGTCTATTACAAAAGTCAGAAGAGCGCATGGATGGATGCGACCTTATTTACTAACTGGTTTGTAGAAGAGTTCGTGCCATTTGTGACTAAATTTTTGAACAGAAACCGTCTTCCTATTAAAGCAATTTTGTTAGTGGATAATGCCCCCTCTCACCCTGGAGAAGGACTTCGTGTGGGCGAAATTGTTGTAAAATTTTTTCCTCCAAATGTAACCAGCATAATGCAACCAATGGATCAAGGCATCCTCGAAAACATTAAAAAAATTATAGGCGTTTATATCTCGAACATCTGTTAGAATACCGAAAAGGAGGATATTATCAGTGTTATTTACTGGGTAAATCAAGCTTGGGATTCTGTGCGTACTACCACTATTCAAAAATCTTGGTCAAAAGTTACTGATTTTGAGGACTGTAATGACAGTGAAGATGATACTCTATTAAATGAATTAGCTTTGAAATTGAGAAGCCATGGAGAAATGTCCTGTTCAAATTTTGACAGCGAGATAGAAGAAAAAGAAAAAAGTTTATTTGAATTAATGCAAAAATTAAAAGGTTGCAAAAATGTGACAAGAGAAGCTGTTGTTGAATGGATTACAGCAGATTATTTAGAAGAAGAAATGGGTATTGAAGAAATAACGAATGCTTTTCAGGAAGCTAAAAAATCAGATAACGATGACGAAGCGGCGGTGGATGAACAGTCTCCCACTAAGATCTCTCATCAAGAAGGCTTTTCATCTTTGGAAAAAGCTTTGAGGTATATCGAACAACAACTAGAGGCAACCCCAGCGGATTTGCTTCTTCTTAATAGATGGAGAAACACTGCAGCGAGAAAAAGAAGATGCAATATGAAACAGAAGCGCATAGATACCTATTTCACTGTTTTATAATGTATGTACCTATTTATATGTTAAAAACGTTAATACATCGGTTTAAAGTATTGGTGTTTATTTTCTGAATAAATAAAAAACAAATCCGGATTATCTGAGTTTTCAGTTATCCGAGGAGGTTGCCCCCCTACGTTACCTCGGATAACCGGGGTTCTATTGTATATATATGGTGTGTGTGTGTATATATATATATATATATATATATATATATATATATATATATATATATATATATATATATATATATATATGGTATATATATATATATATATATATATATATATATATATATATATATATATATATATATATATATATATATATATATATATATATATATATATATATATATAATATATATATATATATATATATATATATATATATATATATATATATATATATATATATATATATATATATATATATATATATATATATATATATATATATAGGACGTTTTGCGTCAAAGGGGCCACCCCCCATACCCAAAAATATAATTAACGAAAAAAAAATTCAAGGAAAATACCAACATGGCGCATAAAACTGAAAAATTACACGAAAAATGAGCAACTATCGCTGGCTCATCATATAATAGAATTTAATAAGCTATCGTAACCTAACCAAGCCGAACCTAATCCAAAGAACGGCAACTTAATCTAACAAAACTTAATGCATCATACCTTAAACAACATAAAGGAAAATTAACGAATATAACTTTAGGCGTCATAACTTACAAAGTAGAAAGAGAGCCTAACCTAATGCAGCAGATTCTAACCTAACTTTTTTAGTTTTTAAATTTAACCTAAATTAACCTAAGTCAGCTTAACCCAACAAACATTTTTTTTAAACAACACTTTAAATAAACGCTTTTGTCGTTTGTAAACCTATCGAGACCATTTAATATGAGGTAAATAAAAGAAGATTACTGAATATGCAAACACAGAAACACACTACGACAGTATTAAAATAAAGCACACATATTTTCATTATGAATACACATTATGCACACCCGGGTATCGAATTGTTGCTTAATAAAATTATAGAATATGTGCTATGATGCCTTAGGTTGTGCTAGGTTATGCTGTCTGTCTGTTATGTAAGCTAAGATGCCTTAGATACTGTTAGGTTAGAGTGCCTTTCTGGTGTGTAAGCTATAATGCCTTAGGTTATGTTAGGTTAAGCTGCTTCAGGTTAGGTTAGGTTAAGTTGCCTTAGATAAGGTTAGGTGAAGCTGCCCTTCTGTTGTGTAAGCTATGATGTCTTAGGACAGCTTAATTTGCCTTCCCGACGTCTAAGCTATGAAGCTTTAAGTTTTTTTTTCGATTAACATACCTTAGTTAGGTTAAGCTGATTTAGATTAATTTAGGTTAAACTGCCTTAAGTTAGGTTAGAATCTGCTGCATTAGGTTAAGCTCCCTTTCTGCTTTGTAAGTTATGACGCTTAAAGTTTTATTACGTTAATTTTCCTTCTGTTGTGTAAGGTATGATGCATTAAGTTTCGTTAGATTAAGTTGCCTTTCTTTGGAGTAGGTTAGGCTTGGTTAAGTTACGATAGGTTGTTAATTTACATACGATAGGCTGTTTATTTTATATTATATTATGAGCCAGCGGTAGTAAAAAGTGCTATCTCACTGCGAAATCTCCATAATTGCTAATTTTTCGTGTAATTTTCGGATTTAGGCGCCATATTGGATACGCCATGTTGGTATTACATAACATTATGTTGGTTACTCTAATTATTACATCAATATTACATTTTGTCTCAGTTTTGAAACTCAGTTAACTTAATTCCGCTTAGAAATCATGATTTTTTTTGTTGTTAGTCGCCATATTGAGCAGCCATCTTGTTTTTTTTCAAAAGGGCCAAGTTGCATTTGAAGGCTTAGGTTTCAATGAAGAAGTTGACACCCTTGAATTTTGTTTTCATTAATTCTATGTTTGGGTACCCCGATGACGCGAAATGTCCTATATATATATATATATATATATATATATATATATATATATATATATATATATATATATATATATATATATATTTATATATATGTATGTATATAGGTATATAGGTATATATATATATATATATATATATATATATATATATATATACATATATATATATATATATATATATATATATATATATATATATATATATATATATATATATATATATATATATATATATATATATATATATACATATATATATATATATATATATATATATATATATATATATATATATATATATATATATATATATATGTGGGGAGACAACAAATAATAAAACTTAAAAATAACGATAACCAAGAGACCGAACAAATTAGACAGTTATCAACCACGTGAACAAGCGGGATTTAGACAGGGATACAGCACTTTGGACCATCTTCAAACAATTAGATTAATAGTGGAAAAAGCAAATGAATATAAGGTCACCTTGTGGATAGCAATGGTTGACTACGAAAAAGCATTTGACTCCGTAGAGATTTGGGCAGTCCTTAATGCCTTAAGTAACTGCAGAGTCGATGAAAGATACACAACTCTTCTTGAATACATAGATAAAAATTCAACATCACAAATAATGCTTGATGAAAAAACAAATAAAATCAAAATTAAAAGAGGAATTAGACAAGGCGACTCGATATCCCCAAAGCTGTTCACATTGACTCTAGAAGACATGTTCAAATCGATAAAGTGGGAAAATAGAGGAATACTAATGGACGGTAAACGATTAAAACTTAAGGTTCGCAGATGATGTTACTCTCATCGCCAACACAAAAGAAGAATTGCAAGAAATACTGGAGTTGAATAACAAGGTCTAAAAATAAACTTCACCAAAACCAAATATTTGAACAACGAAAGTGAAGATAACAGCCAGGAACTGTTAGTAGAAGGTAAATGAATAGGAAAGGTACAAACATTCATATATTTAGAACAAAAAATCGAAATATCAAAAAATAATTTAAAGGCCGACTTGAATAGAAGAGTCTCGTTGGCTTGGTCTGCGTTCGGAAGGTTACAATTTACATTTAAATTAGACATCCCAAATACAATAAAAAGCCAGAGTATTCGATCAATATGTACTGCCGGTATTAACATATGGCTCCGAAACGTGGGCTTTAAATAGAACTAGAATAAATAAACTCCAGGTAACCCAAAGAGCAATGGAGAGAAGAATGCTAAATATTAGACTCCAAGATATGCATATTGAGGTGGAATTCGGCGGGGCATGTCGCAAGGATGAATAACAGATGGACACGCCGTATAGTTGAATGGAGGCCTAGAAAACACAAAAGATGCAGAGGTAGACCCCAGACAAGATGGACGGACGACATAAAAACATTACCAGAACATGATTGGATGCAAAAAGCAAACAACAAAGTTCATCGGAGACAACTTGGGGAGGCTTACATCCGACTATGGATGGAATAAGCTAATGATGATGATGATGAAGTTTTGATAATAAATTAATAAGTTGCGCTATGGAGGTAGCAGTTCAATTCTTAACATATTACTTATTAATTATCAACTCAAGTGTTTTTAGTGTCCCCTACAGAACACTTATGGGATCACTTTGGTGTCTGTCACATCCGATTTTCTCCGAAACTATTTGACAGCATATGTTTTTTCCGTGCTTTTGTATGGATGTGAGTGTTGGACCCTTGACCCTGGCTTAGAGAAGCGACTAGAATCTTTTGAAATGTGCATTTATAGACGTCTTCTTCGCATCTCCTGGGTACAGAAAATAAAAAACACAGAATTACTGGAAAGAATGAACAAAATTAAGGACTTACTAACAACCATAAAAATAAGGAAAACTCTATACTTCCGACATATAATGAGGGTCCAAAGTACGAATTGCTACGTCTAATTATTGAAGGCAAAATAAAGCGCAAATGATCGATCGGAAGACAACAGAATTCTTGGCTGAAGAACATAAGAAGGTGGTTTGGATGTGCTTCGAGTGATATTTTTCGAGCAGCAGTTTCTACAGTTCCTTTAGCTATATAGATCCCAACCTATGTGAGGAGACGATGTCGTAAAAAGAAGATAGGAATTGTTGGCCCAATCAGAGCCGTGTAGTTTTCAAAGTTAAATTTTGACTTAAGGGGTTAGTTTTAGGGGGTGAAAGTGAAGTAAAAACAAATTTTTTGAAAGATCATCGAGTGGGCTGTCAAATGAAAGCTTGTTAAAACACGAATTCAAAAACATATATGATGTAATACTCGCGCAAACGTTTTTTACATTATTTTAAAAAATTGGCCAAAAATCGCTGTCCCCTCATCCCATCTGATCCAAAAATTTTGAAAAAATTCTGGAATATTCTCCATAAAGTGTAGATTGAGCCAAAATTATCACGAATTTACATCTGATAATTTATCTGGTATATATATATATATATATATATATATATATATATATATATATATATATATATAACACATGGGCTGAAAAGTCCCGGGCCTAACACATAGATGGCGCTAGTTTTATTGCAGTCACCTTTTTTTCAGTTAATACTAACCTTCAAAAGACAGCTGTTAAAATTTCATGATATTCTATTCATTAGTTTGTGAGTTATTGTGCTAAAGAGTGACGCTACTTTTGTTATTTTCAAAACAATGGATCAAAAACAATTTCGTGTTTTAATTTTACACTGCTTCTTGATGGGAAAAAATACCGTTCAAGCGAAGCAATGGCTTGAAAAGTGTTATGGGGACTCCGCTCCATCAGAAACAACAATAAAAACGTTGGTTTGCTGACTTCAAACGTGGTCGTAGAGACACCGATGATGCAGAACGCAGTGGACGTCCAAATGAGGCGGTAACACCAGAAAACATCAAAAAAAATCCATAAAATCGTTTTGAATGATCGAAAAGTGAAGTTGCGTGAGTTAGCTGACATCGTAAAGATATCAAAAGAACGTGTTGGCTTTATATTGCATGAGCATTTGACTATGAGAAAGCTCTGTTCAAAGTGGGTGCCGCGTTTGCTCACTGTTTATCAAAAACAAGAACGTGTTGATGATTCTGAGCAGTGTTTGGCCATTGTTAGAGCGGCGCTGGAATGATTGCGTTGCTCTTGATGGAGATTACGTTGATGAATAAAGCTAATTTTAAACCAAAAAAACCGTGTTTTCTTTGTTAGGCCCGGGACTTTTCAGCCCATGTGTTATATATATAAACTGTTTGACTTGACAATATGGTGGAGATTTTTTTATGAAGAGTTATGAATTTAATCGGGACTTGGAGCTACGAAATATTAATACTTATTCGGTTCAATCAGCATGCTGACTGGCGACCGGCAGGAGAGGTACCGAGGCAAAATAATTTTATTTTAATTGTTATTAAACAAATATTTAGGTAGTAAATATTTGTTTTAAACTTTTACCACAAAGCTGGTTCGCTTTTTATTTAGTCTTGGTAATTATTATATTGAAGATAAATGTGTGACGGAATTTCATAGAATACTTCAGCAATCACGGTACAGAACACTAATTGTGCAAGTCCGACTTGCACTTGGCCGGTTTTTTGTTCTTAAGATCATTTTACTTAATCAATGACAATTTGTTTCAATTTTTAGCTCTAGAGTACTGAAAGCATAAGCAAAAAATGCCATAAACTTTTATTATAGGTAGTTGTTACATCACATTTTTTTTTATCTTTGAAAGTAATTCTCAAAACAAATAGGTATTCAAAAAATAAACTTTAAAATCCAGAAATTGCAGTGCACATAATTTTACTGTAAACAAATCACTTATTATATTCAAGTTTAAGCATTGTACAGCTGATTTCAGTTGAGATTTGTTTACAGGTCGTAGTTTTCAATAAATTAAATAATTTCAACAATTATCTTCTATATTAAAGTTTAATGGCAAAAAACAGAGCCTCGAGGTAATTTTAAACTTCTACAATTTCAACGTGCCATATACTTTAAAGGTTTGTTGGTACTGTTAATATATTTCCTCTCAAAAGTTTTGCTTACATTTTTTTTTCAATAAAATTACAGGGTGGTCTAAATTGGGCACTTTTAAAGGTAAACCCATTTATTTAAAGGAGATAGACGAAAACTGATCTCGGTATTACTCCTTATGGTAATTAGCTCATCGCGGAGAATTTGAATGTCTGCCTCTATAGATTTCATCTTTTCATTATCGATTCTTAGCGCTTTAATTTCATTAACAAGATTTGTAATGGTATTTCCCTGTTCAACTAATATTAAGATCTAATATGTATTTTACATTTTTTTTTTTTTTAGTCAGTAATGTATAATAGTTATAGCATCTTAACTACCTAATAAGCCAATAAATCAATCTAGCTCAATCTAGAATATAGTAATAAAAGCGTAAAACAAAAATTTACTACTTAAATATTTTTTCAATTATAAACAAATAAAATAAAATTATATCTCGGTACAAGAGCGACTCGCCACTCGGTTACAGTAAAGTATATTACAATATACGTCAAGACACATAGTTTTCATAGTTTTTTTTTACACCACATAAATTATTCAACGTAAAGAACTCGTAATAATTTTAGCTCAATTTACACTTCACAAAGACTATTCTAAATCGATTTTTGGCAATTTTTTAAAAATAATACAAACAAAAGTGTGCGCAAGTATCACATCGTATATATTTTTGAACTCATGTTTTCACAAGTTTTCATTTGACACCCCACTTGATGACCTGGTAAATTTTTTTTTCACTTCCGATTTCATCCCCTAAAACTAACCCCTCTAGTCAAAATTTAACTTTCAAAACCACAAGGCTCTGATTGGGCCATCAACTTTCTATGTCAAATAGTTTCGGAGAAAATCGGGTGTGACAGACAGATACCGAAGTGATCCCATAAATGCTCCGTACAGAACACTAAAGCTAAAGAATAAGTTATAATAAAATATTTCTTATTATATTCTTATTTACACATTACCCGTTTGGAACAAGTGACTATTTTCAAAGGAAAAATAAATATATTGCAAAATTTAAAAACAAATTACTTACAATAACTTTTTTTTTGATTACCGCAGCTACCTGATATAGATACAATAGGTTTTTAGGCGCGTTTTTTAGAATTTTTATTTTTGTCAATTTCTGACTGCACACGTTTAACTTTATATTACCTGATTGAAAAAAGCTTGTTTACTTACAACGAATGAGTTTAATAAATACTAAGTTCTAAGCAGTTTTATCTAAGCATTCAAAGGCGAGTGTTGTGATTTTATAGTATTCGTGCGATTGTTTAGTCAGAAATCTCGTTTTTAAAGTACCGAAAAGAAAGCGAGCTGAGCGTCGTACAATCTGTACTCTACGTGAAAGGGACTATAGGGAGCGAGAAATCGAAAAAAGTTCGGTATTTCAAATAAAGGCGTACACTACACTCTTCACAGAAAATGAGTTACACAAACAGAAGAAAAGAGAAAAACGTCTGGTCGACCTAAACCCACGACAAAACGTGAAGATCATTTTATTACAGTGATGTCTAAACGAAATTAACGTCTAATTGCCATTCAAATTACCGCTGATTTAAATTAAACTCTTGCTGACCTAGTCTCGATTACCATTGCTAAGAGGCGATTGCTGTCTGCAGGTTCATAAGGATGTGTTGCTGCCATGAAACCGAAACTAACAATCAGACACAAGCAAAACCTGGTAAAACACATAGAAACCAGATGATAGACGAATGGAATATGGTCCGTTGGATGGATGAGATAAAACTATAGAAGGCTCCCTGGGATTCTTGCATGAGCTTGTCATGGCATTTGAGCTAAATATATACAAATATTATTGGTAGCAATTTTTCTTGCAAAAAGATAACATATCCTAAACACTCTTCAAAACAATGTCAAGGTTATCTTAAATATAAAAGGAGAAAAACTAACAAATGTAATGCAATGGCCAATATTATCCTCCTAACTCTCACATCATACTAATATGGAATAAATTAGATTGGAGGGTTAAAAATCATTGTTCCTTAAGCTCTGGGCAGCTTTAGGAATATCTAAAAAATAAATGAGAAAAGTTAGGCGTCGAGTATTTTAATAAATTAATAAATAGGATGCTGAACATTTGTGAGGCAGTAATTAAAAATAAAGATGGTAATTTTCATGAAAATACTTCTTGATGGGTATATTTATGAATAATCTTGTAGATAACACCTTACTGTAAAAGTAGACATTTACTTTAGATAATAAAAACCCTTTATCAATTCGTTTTTAGTGAAAAATTCCTTAATGCTTCCAAACCTTTGGATGATAGTACATATACTTATTTATACTAAGAAATAGTTTGCATCTTATCTTGATATTCAGAACTTATAATTTTTTAATTTTTTCAGAATAGGCGAAAATAGGAATTATACACTGGAAAAAGTTATTTAACTAAAAATCCCTTTTTGTGACATCAGGTATGAGAGAATATCTTCTGATTTTTTACTTTCCTTTTTTTCAATATTTATAACGAGGCAATTTTGATATAAAATAAACTACTTTCATAACTAACGCATAAAACAAACAATACTTATTTAAAAAGTGTACAACTAACTGTTATTTTGATAACTATAAGATATACCATCCATGGAGTATGAGTCGTGAGGATAGCCGCCCAAAAACGTCATGTCTGTGCCATTGGACCATGTCCCATCGCCCACTCCATAAGCTTGGTATGGATAAGTTCCTCCACTGCCATAATAACCTAAAATAAATATCCATAGAACGTTACAAAGGCAGTATTTTCTAATCTAAATTTGCAAAATCGTTGGATGTTTAAATTAGAAATTTATTATAATCGTATTCCCAAGGAAAGTTGAAAACTTAAACAAGAAACGTTTATATATGAATATTAATAACCGGTCAAGTACTAGTTGAACTTGCGAAATTAGTGTTCCGTACGTTGATTGCTTTTGAAATAAAAATTTTTGTTACCGAGATATAAAATGATAAGTGACTTCACAAAACACACCCCAAATGAGTTTTCAACAAAGTTTGTTTACGATCTTTACTCAAAACTGATGACCTTGAATTTTTTTTTTATATACCAGATAAACTATTAAAGATAATGTACTCGTGATAATTTTCGTTCAATCTACACCCCGTGGCGAATATTCCAGAATTATTTCAAAATTTTTTGATCAGTATTTTTCGAAGGGGGGGGGGGGGGGGGGCGATTTTTAAAAAATAATAGAAAGAAAAGTGTGCGCAAGAATTACATTATATATATTTTTGAACTCGTGTTTTTACAAGCTTTTATTTGACATCCCACTCGATGACCTAGTAAAAAAATTGTTTTTCACTTCCGATTTCATCCCCCAAAACTAACCCATTACGTCAAAATTTAACTTTCAAAACTACAAGGTTCTGATTACGCCATCAATTCCTATATTAGTACCACCGAAGTGATTTTTTAAGAGTTCCGTACGGAACACTAAAAATGAAATCGATAATAAAGACCTTGAGAACAGTAGGAAAGTTAAGATTTCTTAGAATGTTAGCAATTCTTTATTTATCACTACTCATATATATCACCACTACACCAAACACTTTATTTTTGCACTCGACGCGCGTTTCGCTAAACATGTTAGCTTCAACAGGAGCGATGATTGACTCATCGCTCCTGTTGAAGCTAACATGGTTAGCGAAACGCGCGTCGAGTGCAAAAATAAAGTGTTTGGTGTAGTGGTGATATATATGAGTAGTATTATTGTGCCAAAGATTTCACATTCCCAACTTAGTCTTTATTTATCAATTTAAACTCCGAATTGTCCTATCCGATTAGTTTCAAAATTATTACTTTATTTTTTGGTCATTTAAGCAGATTACTAAGTTTTTTTTTTAATTTAATTTTACAGTCTGTCAAGGAAAAAACGTGTGCGCGATAATTCATTTTTGGTAGATGCTATTCTAGCGATTCAGCAAAAAATCGGTAGAGGGAACCTTTGTTTACGACGCATGCTAGTAAAAGTATCAGTCGATTCCAATCTTTCGTCGAAATCGCGTAAAATCTAAAATTATTTACTTGTTTGCGCGTCGGTTCGAGGCAGTCTCTCATTCAATGGGGCCTAAAATGATACATTCCGCGGCCGCTAAATATATTAAAAGTCGGCATCGTTAGTGAAGAAGTGGGTAAATTGTTTTTAAACGAGACGAAAAATGTCGACGACTTGCCAAAAACGTGGCTCGGTAGGCAAAGTCAGTCTGAAAGTCGAAAATCATGCCTTTGTTTTCATAGGACCTGAAATTGACGCTGCGTCACGGAGTGGCAAAATTAAGAACACCGGGTTTGAATGTGTCGCATGAGACCATTCGACAAAATGCATGTCAAATTCTGATGAAGCACGTTGAAGAAACCTTTGCTGGGTGAAAATCACGTCGCGACGCGGCTCGCTTGGGCCAACGACAAGATAGTAGACCGCCGGATGCCAACCGTATTGAAAA
>CM032447.1:67864408-67895405 GCA_019049505.1 Pachyrhynchus sulphureomaculatus | reverse complement strand
TATATATTATATATATATTATATATATATATATATATATATATATATATATATATATATATATATATATATATATATATATATATATATATATATATATATATATATATATATATATATATATATATATATATATATATATATATATATATATATATATATATATATATGTATATATACGTATATATATATATATATCGTGTATATATATATATATATATATATATATATATATATATATATATATTATATATATATATATATATATATATATATATGTATATATACGTATATATATGTATATATATGTATATGTATATATATATATATATATTATATATATATATATATATATATATATATGTATATGTATATATATATATGTATATATATATCGGGTCTTCCATTAAGGACTTGACAACTTTTTTTTGAAATAAAAACACAACCCATTTGAGACATTTCGAAAACTTTACTATCGGCTTGAAGTACAATCAAAACATTTATGTATGGAATTCAACTTCATTCATATGTCCACCACGGGCACGTTTGCAGCGGTCGATTCGTTGAACCCAATTTTCGATGACTCGGCCACACATTTCGACGGAAACGGCCGCTATCTCTCTTTCAATATTGGCTCTGAGCTCCTCTAACGATGCAGGCTTGTTAGCATAGACCAATGATTTAACGTACGCCCATAAAAAGAAGTCTAGAGGTGTTAAATCACACGATCTAGGCGGCCATTCGACGGGACCATTTCTCGATATAACACGTTCAGCGAATTTAGATTGCAGTAAGTCGATTGTTACACCCGCTGTGTAGCTTGTGGCGCCGTCTTGTTGAAACCACATATCATTAATGTCTAGCCCATGCAATTGATCAAAGAAATAACGTTGCAACATGCCTCTGTAACGATCTCCATTGACTGTAACGTGACGATTATTTTCATCAACGAAAAAGAACACCACTGGCATGAAAACCGCACCAAACAGTAATTTTTTTGTGGATGAAGTGATGTTTCTTCAAGCACATGAGGGTTTTCACCTGACCAATAACATATTCTGTTTGTTGACGAAGCCGTTTATCCAAAAATGCGCTTCATCACTAAAGATGATTTTGCGATAAAATTGGTCATCTTCTTCCAACATTTCTAGAGCCCAATTCGAGAACGTACGTCGCTTCATATGATCGAGTGGCTTTAGTTCTTGAGTTAACTTTAACTTATAAGGGTTCAGGCCAAGATCCTTTCGCAAAATTCGCCATAGTGTGGTCTGAGCGATGCCCAATTCTTGAGAACGCCGTGAAATCGACTGTTTTGGTTCGTTTGAGATGGACGCTTGAATGGCAGCAATATTCTGGCCACTTCGACCAACCCGTTGTCTCACTGGCACGGGAACATCCAGCAGCGAATATGTTGACTCAAATTTTTTCACTACACTATGAATTGCTTGTCTACTGGGACGAGAATTACGACCAAAAAGTGGCGTTAACGCTCTTAAAGTTGCAGTCCCCGACTCCAAATTTTGGTAGTAAATTTTAATTATTTGTAAACGTTGTTCGTTCGTGTACTTCACCATGATGAAAATGTTGACTTTACTGAATGTTTTGACGTTGACAGTTCGGTGATTGGCTTAAGGGTGGGTTCACAGAGAAATTTCAAAGTTGTCAAGTCCCAAATGGAAGACCCTATATATATATATATATATATATATATATATATATATATATATATATATATATATATATATATAATATATAAATATATATAAATATATATATATATATATATATATATATATATATATATATATATATATATATATATATACACACGAAGGTCGTCCAAAAAGTAAGAATCCTCTAAGTCATTTCTCAACCTTTCAGTATTTGCGACCCAATTTTCAAACATAATTTTCATCGCTCCTCTCCCCCTCTCATACAATAACAATTCATGCAATAATAATGTTTTTTCAGTATTTTGATGCCAAAGCTACGCTATGACCTTAATTACAAACCTTACAAACTACCAAGAATAAGTAAATTTATTCATATTTGGCAACACGTATCTGCTGCGCTGACAAAATTAGAATCGATGCCTCTCTATTGCTCTCTGTCATGTCCACCACATCGGTAGCGGCTTCGCGAGAAGTTCCGAGTTGTCTCGAAGATCCGGAAAGTCTGCCCAAAAGTGTATAAATGCTGTACCTCGTTCAATTACAGCCCATCTCAGTCGAGTTGATCCTTCTACTGCTATCAAATTTATCGTGAATGTGTATGTTGTAATTTACATGTTAATTGAAATTCAAGGTATTAAGTATTCACGGCAGTAAATTTATACAGAATCGTGGATAAATTTTTAAGTGGGCGTAAGCGAGCGAGACGATAGTGAAGCATCAACAAGTGCACAAATGAGCGTGGCAGCAGACAGCATAAAACCAAATAAACTTGGACATTTGGGAACGCTTCATAGTGAGTACCTTAACAAACCCCAAGAATTCTTCGAATTAAAATTAAAACCATATATAAAGCAGAAATCATTTTTTAAAAAAACTTTGTGAATGAAAAAGCTTTACTTGCCTCTTACAAAGTTTCATATAAAATAGCCAAATGTAAAAAGTCTCACACCATTCGTGAAGCGCTTGTTTTGCCAGCAGCAATTGAGATTGTAGAAACTATGTTTGGAAATAATTTTGTCAAACAATTGCTATCCATACTTATATCAAATGATACTGTTGCCCATCGAATTGGTGATATAGCTGAAGATGTACAGCATCAGCTTTTCGGGAAGTTGCGTGACAAATTGTTTTCAATTCAGCTTGATGAGGCAACAGATAGCAATAAAGATGCTCATTTCATTGCCTATGTTCGATTTTGTGATGGTATGTCAGCAGTAGAACTATTTTTCTGCAAACCAATAGAACTCGAAGCAACATTGCTCACATTATTGGCTATCTTAAATCATTTTATAAAACGAGGCAAATATGGAGTGGAAAAATTGCGTCGGAATATGTACCGATGGTGCTCATTCAACGTTTGGAAGATTTCAAAGTGTACAAGCACTTGTGAAACACAAATCTCCACTGAGTGTGTGGACACATTGTATGATCCACAGAGAAGCTCTGGCTTCCAAAGAAATGCAAGTCCTGCTCTGAATATTGTACTCACTACAGTTGTAACCGTAGTAAATTATATTAAAATGAGACCTCTAAAATCTTTTCTGCACTTTATAAAGACATGGGTGCCGAACATTCAGCGTTACTATTTTATTGCGAGGTAAGATGGTTATCACGTGGGAAATGTTTATGAATTAAGAAATGAAATCGCCATTTTTCTAGAAGAGGAAAACCGACCTGAAGCCGAGAAGTTTCGAGATAGTTTATTTGTGATGAAATTAAGCTACTTGGTCGATATATTCGAGAAACTAAATACCTTAAATCTTTAACTCCAAGGAACAAATACACATATATTCGATACAAGTGATAAAATTAACGGAATTGTGAAGCAGAAATGTAAAACAAAAAATCCTAGAAATGTTCCCAAATGTGGGTGAATGTGTTAAAACATACGAGGCTGAAGAACAACATCTAAAAGTTGTTTTAGTAACCATTGAAAATCATCTAGCCATGTTGACAAAGAATTTTAAAAAACTATTTTCTTACTGACGACAACTTGATAGCAAGTTACGAGTGGGTTAGAGATCCATTTCAAAATACTCCCGAAGGGCTCTCAACTTCCGAAGAATAAATCTTCATAGACTTCACGGTAAGTGGCGAAATCAAAAGAGAATTTAATAATAAATCACTCTTTGAATGTTGGGCAGGGGTGAATGATGAGTTTTCTGCACTGAAAATAAGAGCATTTCGTATACTATTACCATTTTCAACATCCTACCTTTGGCATAACCGGATTTTCTGCGGTGGCTGCTTTGAAACCAAATATGGATCTCAACTAAATATAGAAAAAGAACTCGGAGTGTCTACTTCTAATATTAAACCATCCTTCGAAAATCTTTGCTCTGCAAAACAGGCCCAAGGGAGTCACTAATAATTATTAAACTTGTTTTTAATTTTGTATTGATATTTTAATTATTAGGTAAATACATTGTACAGTTCTAATACAATCCTATTTATACGTGTATTATATCCGTGTAAATGTGTATTTTATTTTTTATTATGTCAGAATGTATTTTGTTTTGCTTTCCTTTCAATAAATTATAATAAACATTTTTAATAATAATTTCTTTTCGATACCCTCGCGCCCCCCCCCAATAGTGTAATCACGCCCCCCCCCTAGTGGGGCGCGCCCCACAGATTGAGAAAAGCTGCCTTAAAACGTTCATTACTATATGTTCGTGAAACGGAATCCTACGGCCTTGAAAATATTTTCCAATTTCTGAGTTTGTCGATCTATCTTTGGGTCTGTTGTTACCATAACTATCAAATGAAATGAGATATTAATTTCAAATAGTTTTAATA
Source organism: Pachyrhynchus sulphureomaculatus (assembly GCA_019049505.1). Classification (NCBI taxonomy): domain Eukaryota; kingdom Metazoa; phylum Arthropoda; class Insecta; order Coleoptera; family Curculionidae; genus Pachyrhynchus; species Pachyrhynchus sulphureomaculatus. Next base: position 67,890,934 of record CM032447.1, on the reverse strand, counting down.
AGGTAAAAGGGATGGATATCAATAAATTTTGTATAATATTACGAGAATTTTGTTTTTTTTTCAGTGGTAATGAAAAAGTTTTAAGCATATTTTTCTTATTGTCAGGAACCTGCATCGATTCAAGACCGGCTTAATTCCCAGCTTTCTCGGATGAACCGTTTTTGTAACGTTTCTCACTTTTTGGATGACCTTCGTGTGTATATATATATATATATATATATATATATATATATATATATATATATATATATATAAGTATATATATATATATATATATATATATATATATATATATATATATATATATATATATATATATATTATATATATATATATATATATATATATATATATATATATATATATATATATATATATATATATATATATATATATATGTATATATATATATATATATATATATATATATATATATATATATATATAGTATGTTTTAACATATTCACCCACATTTGCAAACATTTCTAGGATTTTTTGCTTTACATTTCTGCTTCACAATTCCAATTTTCTACAAAAAGCATTAATTTTATCACTTGTATCGAATATATGTGTATTTGTTCCTTGGAGTTGAAGATTTAAGGTATTTAGTTTCTCGAATATATCGACCAAGTAGCTCAATTTCATCATAAATAAACTATCTCGAAACTTCTTGGCTTCCAGTCGGTTTTCCTCTTCTAGAAAAAGGCGATTTCATTTCTTAATTCATAAACACGTTGCACACAGTGGAGATTTTTTTTTTCACAAGTGCTTGTACACTTTGAAATCTTCGAGACATTGAATGAACACCATCGGTACATATTCCGACGTAATGTTTCCACTCCATATTTGCCTTGTTTATAAAATCATTTAAGATAGCAAATAATGTAAGTGATGTTGCTTTGAGTTCTATTGGTTTGCAGAAAAATAGTTCTACTGCTGACATACCATCACAAAATCGAACATAGGCAATGAAATGAGCATCTTTATTGCTATCTGTTGCCTCAACAAGCTGAATTGAAAACAGTTTGTCACGCAACTTCCCGAAAAGCTGATGCTATACATCTTCAGCTATATCACCAATTCGACGGGCAACAGTATCATTTGATATAGGTATGGATAACAATTGTTTGGCAAAATTATCTCCAAACATAGATTCTACAATCTCAATTGCTGCTGGCAAAACAAGCTCTTCACCAATGGTATGAGGCAAGTAAAGCTTTTTCATTCACATACAAAGTTTTTTTTAAAAAAAATGATTTCTGCTTTATATATGATTTTAATTTTAACTCGAAGAATTCTCAGAGTTTGTTAAGGTACTCACTAGGAAGCGTTTCCAAATGTCCAAGTTTATTTGGTTTTATGCTATCTGCTACCAAGATTTTTGAAAAAATAGCACATAGGGGCCTTTCTTCATTTACTTCAGTACTTTTAAACCCTAAATTTAAATATTCTTGAGAATATTTTCTTGATTTTATTTTCGGAACCACGCTCGTTTGTGCACTTGTTGATGCTTCACTATCGTCTAATGCTAGCTTATGCCCACTTAAAAATTTATCCATGATTCTGTATAAATTTATTGCCGTGAATACTTAATACCTTGAATTTCAATTAACACGTAAATTACAACATACACATTCACGATAAATTCGATAGCAGTAGAAGGATCAACTCGACTGAGACAGGCTGTAATTGAACGAGGTGCAGCATTTATACACTTTTGGGCAGACTCCGGATCTTCGAGAAAACTCGGAACTTCTCGTGAAGCCGCTACCGATATGGTGGACGTGCAATAGAGAGGCATCGATTCTAGTTTTGTCAGCGCAGTAAATATGTGTTGCCAAATATGAATAAATTTACTTATTCTTAGTAGTTTGTAAGGTTTGTAATTAAGGTCATAGTGTAGCTTTAGCATCAAAATATTGAAAATGTATTATTATTGCATGCATTGTTATTGTATGAGAGGGGGGAGGCGCGATTAAAATTATGTTTGAAAATTGGGTCACAAATACTGAAAGGTTGAGAAACGCCGCTCTAAGGGCGAGTTCAACTTTTTTTTTATAGTAGAGTAGTTTATTAGGACACCCTGAGTTAAATGCCAAATTTAAAATCGTTTCGACAACTCCCCTGAAATTCCTAATAGTTAAAAGCCTGTCCTTCCACTTTTTGTATTCGTATTTTAGCCAAAAAAATATTCATACAATCCAAACAGAAGGAAATAGACTAAACCTAACCTATAAAATCTCTCGAAAGCAACCAAATCGGCATCACGAAAATCGTAAAAAAACGATATCGTTTTACTCTATACTCGTTCACTTTGACTGTAATGGTAATCGCTGAAGTTTGAAATCGGATAGCATATTGAAACTCGAATGCTTGGTTTAACAACGATCTCGAATGGGTATTACTCGATATCGAAAACACTATCGACGGAAGAAACCGAGTCGATAATAGAAACTGCCCCGAATACCTGGTCTATGACCGAATCGGTATCTCCCTCTAGTACCGAACTGGAATCCCTTTGTAGTATCGTTTCACTTCGTGGCTACTCAGATAACCCAATATTGTCCACAAAGATTGTTGCTGTTCACAGAGAATACACAAAAAGTCATTATTTATGAGACCATACAAAGTGGGATTGATAATTTAATAGTTAATTTTCAGAGTAATGGAGCAATTTTTTACACTTCCTTTTACAATATTAGAAGTGCCTCATATAAAACTAAAAAAACCTTCCTGGCTCAAGCAACCTTCGCCAATGTTTGTGTTTTCATTAGTCTTGTTTTCTTACTTTTTAGTAACTGGAGGTAAGATATGTCTTATTTATTTCTACAAAACAAATTTGATGCGATAAAGAAAACAGTTAAGAAAGAAATAACTGAAAATATATTTTTATTTTGACTATTTTTTTAGGAATTATCTATGATGTTATTGTTGAACCTCCAAGTGTTGGTTCAACTACTGATGAGCATGGCCATTCAAGACCTGTAAGTCATTTTTATAAACTGTAATGACAAAAATTCAAATGATCTCATTGAAAAGTCCTATTAATGTCCTACAAGTTTTACTCATACTTTTTATTTTCCTTTTTTTCAGGTCGCTTTTATGCCATACCGAGTTAACGGACAATACATTATGGAAGGTTTAGCTGCAAGTTTCCTGTTTTCAATAGGAGGTTTAGGGTTTATAATATTAGACAATGTTCATAGTCCCACAATGCCAAAACTTAACAGATTTTTAATGACCGCCATTGGGTTTATTTGTATTTTGGTATCCTTTTTGACCACATGGGTGTTTATGAAAATGAAATTGCCTGGTTATCTCCAAAATTAATTAAAACTGTAAAAATGTCTCACTAAATTACAGCGGTCTAAATTTACATATATCTTAAACAGTATTTAAACAAGATCTTCATACCAAATTTATAAATAAGTCCTTTTTATTTATATAGCCCAGTCATAAAAGTTCTCATTAAATGTTAACATGCTGGATTTTGGCATACAGGTAGTTTTTTGGATGTAGAATACGATAAAAAAAAAGTTTGCTGCTCTAAAGCCTATAAAATCAAAAATAAAATTAAAATTCAGTTTTTCGCAAAGATCTATAAAAATAAAAAAGATATCGAAAAACTAATAGCACCACATGAAAGAACGTGAAATTTTACAAAAAAATAGTATATAGGGTATTTTTTTTGTTTTACAGTAATTTAAAAAAAATATTTAAAATAAAATGGCTGGTTTAACCCCTTCAGTTGTAGTGGTAATCATGCTTCCAACCTCATTTATGATTAAATGAACGTTTCTGTATACCTTTAAATATTTTGAAATTGGCTATTAAGTTTAAGGGTTTCTTGGGGTGCTGATTAAGAATCCGATGACAGATTTGAAAAATCCAAAATGGCGAATCCAATATGACAGCCAGAGAGTACACAATTCATTTCTTCGAGTAATTTAGATTTTTCGGTTTCAGTAACTGTTTCCTTTATACCTGGATGTTTAAATAAAATATAAATACTTTATACTTAAAGCTTAAAGTTTTATCTTTCATTTTCCACCTTTAAATATTTTTTTTATTTTAAGTTTTATGATTAATAATAAAGCAAAAAATATGTTTGTCATGAAGACTTTAAGAGTAAAATTACAAAAAAAAATTTAAGTTTTCAATGATTTTCTAATATCAAGTATACTTTTAACTGTAACTAACAATTTTGTGTAATGTAAAATGTAAAAATTGCTGGCGGCACACTACAGCAAGTAAATTTTCATATTTTAAAACTTAATTTGTAAATAACACAGCCAATATGGGAATTTTTAATTATTCTTATATTGAAATTTAAGGTATAATAATGATATATGCACAAGGATTTTTTTTCTTCAATACTATACAGTATACTTTATTAAATATTTGTAATTTATTATATGCTCGTTGGTCACGCAAACAGTGACAAGTTTTACAAATTATAAAGCAACAAAATAAAAACTACTAGTATCATCTGAAAGCTGAAAGCCTCCTCTTCAAAAAGCTATCTTTTAATTTTTTTTTTTTTTTCACTCTGAAATAATAATCTGATTAATATCGATTAACCTTCGAGCGGTGCGCGTAAACTTTCAAATTAACCTGTTTAGCGCGCTACAGTTTTTGAATTCATTATCCGAATGAATAAAAAAAATTCAAAAAAAAAAAACCGGATCAGTTTTTCTCTCTTTCACGTGGTCCTATTAGCTTTTCGTTATTTTTTTTATTTTTCGAGATACTAGCGAGAAACCGATTTTTTGTTTTTATTTTAGATTTTGTGGGCTCAACGTACATCAAATTTTAGCAAACTTTTTTTTATGGTATTCAACGTCCAAAAAACTACTTGTGTGCCAAAATGCAGCCTGTTAACAACAAACGCCTGGCGACTGAGCTAATATATTTTCAAAGAAAAAAATAAAAAAACATAAAATAAAATGTAGTTTTATTGTAGAAATTCTTAATATATAAAAAAAAACATAATAAAACTTTTAAAAATCACAAGTTTTTATTTGCAATCAGATCAAATTATTGATTTAAAGAATTTTATATAAAAATTAACACGATATAAAAAAAACTTTATCTAAAATTAAAATATCTTTGGTTTTGAATAAATTACTTATGTGAGTAAAAAAGTCTCCCAATCTGTATTAGGGTCAACTACATCCAAATGTTTATTTTATTGTAAAAAAAATGCTAAAAAAACATAATTCTATAACATTTTTATACTGTATTTTAGTCCATTTTTAAATGCCTTTAATAAAAACTCACTAACAAACTCGTTTCAAGAACAAAAATTATTAGGGTCATGTGTAAAAGTTAACTATTAGGGAGAATTTGCAAAACCAGCAAATCTCATGAAATTAACTAACCTAATATTTCTTGTATAACATAAATACTGAATATCAAAAAGGTATCTGCAAATACTGTTGTCTTTTATAATTATATTTAGTTAAAACCATGGAGCTTTGAGTTTCAAGATCATCATCACAAAAAAAAAAACAAATCACACAAAGACATTAAATATTCCTGACTATTTCATATGTAATCTTTTGTCAGGAATTTTTTGTATCTGTTTTCTTTTAAGACAAATTGGATTGCTTCCATGAACATCAATTTTTTTTTATTGTTTTTCTTTAATAGAGAATACATTTGATCAAAAAAATAGATTTGTAAAAAGAAAATATTAATTTTAATTTGTACAATAACTATTGTTCAATTAAATAATCTATGGTATTTTAGAAACATATTCAAATGTCATACTAAAAAAAATTCTAAATGCTTCTGTGAATAATATTATACTGAAGAAATGGGTAAGATATCGAAATTAAACCTTACAAATTACTCTTCTAAAGATACATGACAAATGTATTAAGTCTAAAAATCTTACTGATACACTTGGAAATATTTGGAAAATACTAAATACTTCTAAATTAATGCTGAGATTCCTTGAACTGAGTATTTTTTGGCATCTTTTTTAAATTACAACCTTATACGGAAGGAGCTGAAACAAAAAAATATAATTTACAAGACCGCTAATGCAATATAACAAATATTAATACAAACAGCCATTTTTTTTTTTAATTTGTTGTGTCCGTTAAAAAGAAAATTATTTAAATATAATTTGTTAATCTATTTGTAGAGAAAATAATCCAACTAACAATAATTTTAGGAAAAACCAATCCTTTTCAATACAAGGACAATCATTGTTGCATAACTATTTAACATTCTGACATAACAATCACTTTTGATTTTCTAGGACCATTTTTTAACCAAACTTTTTAAATAAATCAGAAGATTAATTGAATTCTGAATTTTTAAGAAAAAAAAGTAAAATATTTTTGGATGTTTTCAAAAAAATTTTGACAGAAAAATACCATTAACTATCCATTAGTTTCACTGTTTTAAAATATATTAAACCCATTATTTTTAATAAATTTCTATATCAACTGAAAATAAAGAAAATAATAAGTCTTTAAAAAAGCTATTGTAACTTACTTTAAAAAATCTGATGATCTATCAATAACATGCTCAAATTCAGCAAAAGAGAGAGCTCCATCATCATCCAAGTCAGCTTCTTCTAAAATATTTTGTATTAACATTGCCATATCAACCTCAGATAATTTATTCTCTCCTGTTAGTTTATTTATTACTTGCTTTAAATCACTCACACCTAACATATCATCTCCATCAAAATCTAAAAGTATAACTAATTATTAATGATATAACTATGGATATAAAAAAGGCTTGAATTAGCCAGACATAACTACTACATAACAGCTAACAATTTTTTTCATTTTTATATGATACATTCACATATTAAATTAAATGAAATATTAAAGTCACCCATGATTCAAGTCTTAGTATAAGAACATACCACTACCAAAAGGCATATATGCACTAACAGCTTAAAAAAACCTGAAGTAAAAAATTAAATTTACCAAAAATTCTAAATGCATGTTCAGCCTTAACAGATTTGGGTGCAGCTTCAGAAAAAACAGACATCATATCCAAAAAATCCTCAAAAGTACAGTCTCCATCCTGACTAGAACTAAACACCTTACAAATTCTCTCACCAAAAGGGTTGACAGATAATTCTGGGTACAGCAAAATTTTAGCCATGGGTAATTTGGCATTTTTATTATGTCCTACTTTTTCTGGAGCTAGTGCTTTAAATTTCTGGTGAGCTCTAAAATTCCATTTTAAGTATAATAAATATCTCGAGCGTATATAAACAAAAATAATATTATTGATGACCATTTCCTAAAAGATTTTTATTCATCTATTACAAAATTATAGGCACAGAGGACACATGCCCCCTTACTCCATTTCTCAAACTTTATTTTATTTTTTTCAAAGAATTGTCCAAAATTAAGAGTAATAAAAAAAATAGAATTTTTCTAGATCTATTACTAAAGTGTGTAGACAAAACTTGGCGAGTAACGAAAGTCAAGACTTTTTTTCTAAATTATTAAAGAGTACTGTGATGATCTATGCCATGTATCTAATTTCTATGTTAAGTTATGAAGATACTTACAGTAACACTTCCTTCTTTGTAAAATAAGTAAGATCCTAAAATAAAAATGTTTTTTTTAAAAAATTTTTATTTGAAAATAGAAAATTTATTACCTGATAATCTTGTAGTTCATCATCAGTAAGCTGACTTTTCGCCTGACCCATTTAAAAGTTTATAAATGCATAAGAAAAAAATATTTTTTAAAAACGTCAGAGAACCAATATTTTGTTATGACAATCAGCTGACTGAAACGGTTAATAAAGGTATAGGCCTCGTTTGACAATCATTGGGACTATTCAGCCGATTACAAGTTATCAGGTTGCTATTCAATTTCTAAGTAATCTTACAACAGAACCCTTGCCTCAATTGACCTATACCGTCAAAAAAATGCAAGATCATAAATTTAAGATTTGACAAACAACATTAAATCTAGACGTAAACATATACTCATTCATTAGAAATACGTGAATGCAGAAAGTAGTTAAAACCGCTAAGTACCAACTGGTGTCAACAATGACATAATTAGTAATAGTTTTCTTTTAGTTTTACATATAATTTCTATAAGGAGTCTTAGGTTTGAAGTTATCTGTTCAAATAGCATTTTTCAATAATATTTACCGTGTAATAATTGTTAAATTAAAATTAACAAATTTATTTTACTTTTCCATGTCCAGTATAACGCTATATTTCATAACCTGTCCGTCTTTTGGTTTAGGCTATTTAAATCACCGGTAATAACGGTGACGTCATTTGAAAGTATCCGATTTTACGAAGGTTCAAATTTGATAATATCTAGTAGCAACAATTTGTGCTTCTAAAAATATTTTTTTAAATGTGTAAGTTTTTAAAGTCATAAGTAATTTCATCGATAAAATCCATCGTGACATCACCGATGAGTTTGATTGGATTATTATTAAAAGGCTTCTCGGATGAATAAAAAAATAATTGACTGTCAACGCTTCCTGCCTTTAACAAAGGAAGAAAATTTTTTATTTTTTTATGTTTGGTGTTATTTCTCGTTCATTTTTTTAGTATTTAAAACTCTGGACCGTGCTACTTAAAAATACTTGAGGCGACAACTTTGGAAGCTTAAAAAAAGATAATCATCTTACAGAGAATTGATTCCTTAGTAAAAGAGATACAGAGTTCAATTCTCTAAGTTAACTACAGCCTATTAGTTGATTATTTAATGTCCTCTCTAATTCGCGAAATACTTACAAAATCGACAAACGGTTTCAAACAAAATAAATCAATTTATATTGACATAATAAATTTAGAACATAACTTCCCAACTAAACCGCAAAGAAGGAATCAACGTTTCATTTTTTTTTTTTTCATCTATGTGCTAATTTTCGAATAACATATGTTATAAAATTATTTATCAGGCAAAGAATACTTTATAGCGTAAAATTTACAAATAAAGGTATAGCCGCTTCTAATTAGGGGACCACCATTTTACAACACTGTAAACAAAAGAGCACAGAAAATATATTTATAGCAACTAGAATTTGGTGGGATTAATTGCCTGTTTTGATTTGGTAGCGGTAATCCAGCCCAGTTTTGGTTGCTATAAACATTTTCCTTGCGCCCTTTGTTTACAGTGTTAAATGGTGTTTCTCTTAATTACAAATGTCCATAAAAAGATGTCAAAAGGCGAAAAAAAAATCATGTATATGTAATATATATTCATGAAATGGTGAAATAATTATTTGAAATTTAAAAATTACAAACAACTTCAGTGCAAAATGTAAATATACTTTCCGACATATTTTAACTGCGTGACAGCATTTTATTCATATTATTGGTTATTTATCTATAAAGTATCGTTTAATCACAAATACATTTTAGCAAATATTAAAAATTAATTAGACATTAGGATACAGATAAAATATGTGTATAGAGTTGGTTGACTGGTCCGTTACTTTGTGGCAGTACATTTTAACTTAATCTTAGTTAAGCGTTTAAAAATGTAGTTTTACTACGAAATCACGATAACGCATTTGTAAATCTTTACAAAAAATATATTTAGTGGCAGTTAACAAAGTAAATAAGTTATTTTATTGTTAAATACGGACATGTTTTTTTTTACTTACCGTGTACTATAGCTATAATTTATCGATACCTTCAGTCAATACGATATTCTTTTTACAGTGTAATATGTAAATCCAAAGTCAAATAGTTTGTACCAAATTTCAAACGAACCGACAAAGCTTGCCACCTCTATTGGTGATTTGTGCTTCCTACTCTTGTCTACTATATGATTAAACTACACAAGAAAGTAGTACAAATATCCATCGCACGTATCAGTGTTTAATCTGGATGGATTCGCTGAACATCAAATAGTTGTCACAACATAATTATCAACTCTTAGATGATAATTTGATTAAATATGAGATATCTTTAAAAATGCCTGATTGACTCGGACGATCCATCGATGAGAATGAGAACATTCGGCGGATAGTGCCGCTCTATAGTGGAAATATTTCATTGGCTGTGACAAATTAACTCTCTCACTTTGTTTCATATCAGTGAAAAGAGAGAATCGATAGCAGCTTTCATACATTAAGTAATTAAATGCTCTCCTGGGATTAGTTCGTTTATCTATCTAATGCGTTTAGGTATAGCTCTCTCCCAGGAAACGATATTATTAGTCCAGAAATAATCAGTTTCTACCGCATGAAGTATTTAAATAAATTCCTAGCGACTGATTTAGTAAGTTGTTTCAGTTGAACGTACCCTCAACTGGGAAGCCGATGATTGTTACCAACCGTACAGATAGAAAAACGCAGTTGAATTAAATAATTTTTAAAAAATTAAGGGGCAAGGGGCAAGATGAATCATCAATTTGTTTGTAAATAAAAACGTTAGAGAAATTCACTTTTTTAGCATTGGTTCCTAATTCAAAATTTACCTTCTAACCTTTTAGCAAATGGTGGATGCGCTGCTGTCGTGCATGCGCAGCAAGTGTGGTTTTGTGGTTACAAACTCCATTGTGGAGCGATTGACTTTCTTTACTTTAGTGTATAGCAAAAAACTGCAATAAACAGCTTAAAAAGATCTTTAGTGTAGTGATTTAAGCTTAAAATTAGTGCAATAATAGTGATAGTGAATTTTTGTTGACTTCTTTTAGTGCGGTAACAATAAAAAAGTTTAGTCAATGTCAGCAGGCGTGTCAGACCAGGTAAAAATCAAAATATTGTATTTGACAGTTTTAGCTCAAATTTTAGTTATTTTTTTTAATAAATAACATAAAATGCATATTAAGTATTTACTAATAGGGCTTATTTTTGTTACAGCGGATGAAAGGACAGGGAAATCAAGGTATGTATGTCAGCACTCTCATACATTTCTTACATTAATAGTTACCTAGAATCCCTTTCATTTTTCACTTCTATTAAGTCTAATTATTTACATGTTATTTATCTGCATTATAAGCCTGTAAGAACCCAAAGTACATCCTGTTTAAATACATATTTTTATTTGATAATTTTTGGGAGTGAGTTGAATCAACTACTCATTAATTCCAAGTAACTGATTACCTAAGGCTTATAGAATCTTGTGTGTATAAAGAGATTTTCTAATTTTTATATTCCTGTTGCATTTTGTGTAAGCTTATTTATGGCAGACTTTTACTACTGTTTTTGTTTATCTATTTTTTTTATTGTGTAAAGTGTTTTGTTATGGTTTTTGCTGTTTTTTCTTTATTCGGTAGTAATGCATTACAGACCCTCAAAATCAAGTATTACTAAAAAGGTCACTTAATACTTTGAAATTATTAGCCTTCAACTTTTGTAATTTCTTAATTTATTGGCATAATAACTTCACAATCAAGCAGACATATCCAAAGTTAAATTAGTTATTGTATATTATAAATTCTTAAATAAATATTTTTTATTCTATTTTTATTTATAGTGTCCAATGGATCAAAAGAGCAAATAGGGACTGCTGAAGGAGCAACAGGGTCAGAAGAATTTGAGCCATGGAGAACTCAACAGCAAAATTCAGCCGCACACACAGCTTATGGAGCATCAGTCCCAATTTCAAGTGCCACCGATCTTTACAACATGAGCACAGCAGGTAAGCTGCATGTATCATTCATTCTGTTATTAATCCATTTTTAGATTTGATTAGATCATCAATTTTTTTGACCTGGATTTATATCTTTTCCATACAGAGTTTAACATAAGATTATATCATGACCATAGCAATTTTTTTTTTGGGAAAAAATTAGTTCATAAAATTATTTATACACTTTACCTTTTTTAGTTACCTGAATATAATGACAAACAAAATCTGAGAAAAATGTTCATGCATTAAGTTTATAAGCATCAGGCAAAATTGTGTATTCTAAGGTACTAAATACTTTACTTCTTATGGTTTTCAAATATAATTTTTTTAGTATCCTTTTACATATGAAACAGATCTATAACCTTGGATTAATACAAAACAGATTTCTAAAATGTGCATATATGTGGATGGTTTTAAACATACTAAAAACAAAAAAAAGAAGGAACAAAATATTTTTGGAGTCCTGATTTTTAAAAGATAGATAAACGTGAATAGAAATGTTCAAAGTCATCGACAAGTCGGGTGTTCCAACAGCTATATATATATATATATATATATATATATATATATATATATATATATATATATATATATATATATATATATATATATATATATATATATATATACATATATATATATATATATATATATATATATATATATATATATATATATATATATATATATATAATATATATATATATATATATATATATATATATATATATATATATATATATATATATATATATATATATATATATAATATATATATATATATATATATATATATATATATATATATATATATATATATATATATATATAATATATATATATATATATATATATATATATATATATATATATATATATATAGAATATATATATATATATATATATATAATATATATATATATATATATATATATATATATATATATATATATATATATATATATATATATATATATATATATATATATATATATATATATATATATATATATATATATAAATATATATATATATATATATATATATATATATATATATATATATATATATATATATATATATATATATATATATATATATATATATATATATATATATATATATATATATATATATATATATATATATATATATATATATATATATATATATATATATATATATATATATATATATATATATATATATATATATATATATATATCTATATATATATATAATATATATATATATATATATTATAATATAGTATATATATATATATATATATATATATCTATATATATATATATATATATATATATATTATATATATATATATATATATATATAATATATATATATATATGTATATATATGTATATATATATATATATATATATATATATATATATATATATATATATATATATATGTATATATATTATATAATATATATATATAATATATATATATATATATATATATATATATATATATATATATATATATATACATTTATATATATATATATATATATATATATATATATATATATATATATATATAATAATATACAATATCCCCGATTATTCGAGGTAACGGGGGCACCCTCCTCGGATAACTGAAAACTCGGATAATCCGGATTTGTTTTTTATTCATTCAAAAAATAAACACCAATACTTTAAACCGATGTATTAACGTTTTTAACATATAAATAGGTACATACATTATAATACCTCAAAGCTTTTTCCAAAGAAGCAAAACCTTCTTGATGAGAGATCTTAGTAGGAGACTGTTCATCCACCGCCACATCGTCATCTGATTTTTCGGTTTCTTGAAAGGCATTTGTTATTTCTTCAATACTCATTTCTTCTTCTAAATCATCTGCTGTAATCCATTCACCAACATCTTCTCTTGTCACATTTTTGAAAGCTAATTCATTTAATGGAGTATCATCTTCACTGTCATTATAGTCTTCAAAATCAATAACTTTTGACCAAAATTTTTGAATAGTGGTAATACACACAGAATCCCAAGCTTGACTTACCCAGTAAATAAGATTTTTCAGTGTAACCTTTCTCATCCCATTGATAATATCCTCCTTTTCTGTGTATTTTAACAGATGTTCAAGATATAAACGCCTATAATTTTTTTAATGTTTTCGAGGATGCCTTGATCCATTGGTTGCATTATACTGGTTACATTTGGAGGAAAAAATTTTACAACAATTTCTCCCACATGAAGTTCTTCTCCAGGGTGAAAGGAGGCATTATCCATTAACAAAATTGCTTTAATAGGAAGACGGTTTCTGTTCAAAAATTTAGTCACAAACTCTTCTTCAAACCAGTTAGTAAATAAGGTCGCATCCATCCATGCACTCTTCTGACTTTTGTAATAGACTGGTAGGGCTTTGGGTGAGATGTCTTTTAAAGCAAGCAGACTTGCCAGTCACCATCAGTGGGATTTTGTGCTTGCCAGATGCATTGAAACATACCATTATAGTTAATCTTTCCTTACTTCGTTTGTACCCAGGAGCTGATTTTTCCTGTCGAGATGCCAATGTTTTTGATGGAAGCATTTTATAATTCAGACCAGTTTCGTCACAGTTGTAAATTTGATCACATGTGTATCCACAAACTTCAGTTTGCTTTTTAAAGTTCTGCTTAAACTTCTCAATTGATGACACATCAGCAGAAAGTTTGTCACCACATACACTCAGTTGTCGTACACCGTACCGTTTTTTCCAGCGGCCAAGCCATCCAGAACTGGCGGTAAACTGATCTATCTCTGGGAATTGCCTACTAATCATTATTGTTTTCTGTTGTAAAATTTGTCCTGGCAGAGGCACACCTTTTGATCTCTGTTGGTTAAACCACATGATAAAGCTTCGTTAACCTTTTCATAGTCGCCGATTTTCATTGATTTTCTTCCTGAGGACGAGGAGGCTTAATTTATACACCACTCTTCTATTTTTGTGCGGTTTCTTTTCCAATCTCCAACTGTTACCTCACCTATTCCATAATCTCGTGCAACAACTTTAATTGTCTCTCCTGCTTCAATTCTTCTGATGGCTTTTAATTTTTTCTTCAGTAGGAACGACGATTCTTTTACGCTTGTTTTGCTCCATTATAATACGACAAACAAAAATTCAAACAAAGCAGTTCATATTAATTACACTTAACCACCAGAACTCCAACCAAATAAATTATGTGAGTATACTCGTACTTCTTCGTAGTAAACGCTATAACGGACTGCATTCACGCAAATTTACATGCTGAAAGAATCCAGAAACATAAATAGGGGAACCCCTCACACGGGCCAGGGGGATTCCCCGAAGGCCCCGACGATTTTAAATGGAAATATGTACATACATATTTTAGAAGCTCCGTTAATGCGCAGCATAGACGCGCGTACCTCGGATAATCAGGTTCTTAGATTGGCTCGGTTAATCCGGAGCTCGGATAATCGCGACTCGGTTAATCGGGGTTCTACTCATACATATATATATATATATATATATATATATATATATATATATATATATATATATATATATATATATATATATATATATATATATATATATAATATATATATATATATATATATATATATATATATATATATATATATATATATATATATATATATATATATATATATATATATATATATATATATATATATATATATATATATATATAATATATATATATATATATATATATATATATATATATATATATATATATATATATAATATATATATAATATATATATATATATATATATATATATATATATATATATATATATATAATATATATATATATATATATATATATATATATATTATATATATATATATATATAGCATTATTAATACAATACACATACAAAAATGAATATTGTATCGTGTGAAAATTTGTGTTTCCCACGCTTGGGCACAATTTTCTTGCAGCCCCGCTTTAATTTCTGATAATGAATTGAGTGAAACCTAATTTTAAAAGAACTAAAGAAATTAAAGAAACACTAGCTCAGTTTTCCTTGGTAGAGAGATATGGGTAAGAGATAATTGTCTTACGTCTTTTTGGAATTATTTTCTATTTTTAAAAAGCTTTAGCTGTACAAATTTTGGGCACCATCCATTTTAAAATAGAAAGGATCTAACTTCAGCTAAAAAAATGGAAAAATACTGAAAGAATGTATTGTTGGTAAATAAAAAAATCAGTTTGGTACAGCCGTTCTTATCCTGAAAAGTAGGATAGGTATTCAGTGAGACACTAGCTTTAATCAACAAAAAAGAGAATTTATTCATGTTTTTTAAAATAAAAAGTTCTAACCTTTTCAGTTCTACAAAAAAAATTCTAGCCTAACTAGTAGTTATTACATTTAAATTCTGAACTATGATAACCCCCGAAGACGAAAAATAGTGCTTTTCACTTCACTTTTTAGTCTGTTTTAAATTGCTGTTAAGGCACTACTCTGGGATAAGTCTATTGAAGGATGTTTTGGTACTTACTCTTCTTATTCCTGCTTTGATGGAATACGACCGATTTCACACTTTTTTTTTTTAGCAAACACTTAGAAAGCCCACTACGGCTTTTAGTTAAGAACTTGGTGCTTTTACTTAGCTCGCATGATGGTTGTTCTGAGCTTTTTTTTTGTAGCTCCCGTCGAAGGAAGCCTACTTGGCGGCTCTCATGAAAATTAGCCTG
Source organism: Pachyrhynchus sulphureomaculatus (assembly GCA_019049505.1). Taxonomy (NCBI): domain Eukaryota; kingdom Metazoa; phylum Arthropoda; class Insecta; order Coleoptera; family Curculionidae; genus Pachyrhynchus; species Pachyrhynchus sulphureomaculatus. The sequence goes on along the minus strand of CM032447.1, from coordinate 67,874,620 downwards.
TCGGCTAGATGGTACTAAGCCTACTCGGCGGCTAGATGGAAAATAGCCCGGCTGCGGCTAGATGGAAAACAGCCACGACAGTCGGTCTTCAGGCCCTTAAATAAACCATCCAAACTCTGCCGGTAATATGGCGACGCCGGAACTAAAACAGCGGATACACACTTTTCACCAATCGCGGCGTGGCGGTAGGTTCGGTCAGGAACCCGCACAACACACTATACCGAAACGTCTTGGAATCTCTGTTTAATATACCGTTCGATACAAAAATGAAAATAAGTACAATTTGAAGTAAAAAATCAGTAACATTACATGGTCTTAAAATCTAGGAAAAAATGAATGTTACATTTACCCCCTTCCAAAAAGAAATAGACTACACTAGTCTATTAAACTTAGGCTACTTATGAAAAGGTACAAAGTGGTACACTATCACTTAATACTAAGGTCAGAACTTAAAACAAAAGTACAAACTTCGGACCTTACTACTAGACTTAATTCAATTAAGCACTAATATTAAGTACAAGGAAAACCAAATGAAAATCTTTGCATGTACATAAGAATCTTATAACTAGACTTAACTTAATTAAGCACTAAGGTTAAGTACATCAAAAAGTAAATAAAAATCCTTGCATGAACATAAGAAATACCTGTTCAAAGTAACAATCGCGGTCTTCTTATATAAAAGAATCAGCTCTGTTATTGTTACCAAAACAAAAAAAAATATAACTTTGTCTAGACTCTTGTCTAAATCAAAAAAAGTGAACTGAAATAAAATATGAACACCCCCCTTAAAATATTTTAAGGATTGTCTGAAAATTTTTTTTATTTCAGCAAAAGAAATTTATTAAAATTCTTAAATAAAGAAAAAAATAAAAAAATGATTCTAGTGCAAACACTTACACTAAAAAGAAAAAGTCTTGTCAGACCATTTAGCACTAGGCCAAAAAAAAAAAAAAATATCTGGATAAATATCCAGACAAACGCTCGGAAAAATCGCCATCCATGCTCTAGCTCACCGCTAAGAGAACATTCTAAATCTAGTATCTCTACTAGTCGCATCAGAAAATAATCGCACTCTATCGCGCAATGTCGACGTCCTAAGACATCTAGACATGCTAAAATCGCTAGGGAAAACGCTCTGGTTGATCGCCAGAAAACACGTCAGCTTATCGCCAACAAAACACTCTGGTATATCGCCAGAAAAAAACTCGGCTCCTCGCCAAGAAAACACTCTGGTATATCGCCAGAAAAAAACCTCGGCTCCTCGCCAAGAAAACACTCTGTAAATAGTCCACGACTACACAAAGTCTGCGTTCTAAAAGAACAATCTCGCCATTAACATAGTGAGCAGCTATAAAAAAGCTAACAATACCACTATAGGCACAGTGAATAGCTATAAAAGCTAAAATTCACCAAACTGAATGATCCTGCTTCAAAAAGCAATGTTCACAAAGAACAGAATGATTAGTCCGCGCGCAACTAACATTCAAGGAAACATTCCCAGCACAACTATGTGAGACAGCTAGTCTCGAAATAGGACCTCCCTAAAGTCATAATCCTATATATAGGAGTCCATAAACAAAACGACTCAAAATCACACATTTTGAGCACATGCCCTCAGGCAACCAACATACACTGAAATATATACAGAAATATATACAGAAATTTATACAGGAGTTCAAATCCCAAACTCTTGGTTATGATAACTCCATACCGAGCTTGGTGAAAGCTCTTAGCAAAAGCTAATCAAGTCTTCGGCACATCGCACCAAGGTGGCAAATCTGACTAGAAACATGAGCCGAAAAAAAAAACGCCCTCCGTCATTCTTCAGGGTGGCTATACAGAGATATAAAACTTAACCAGCATTGCGCCTCTTCAAGTTGCATGAAGAACCCTCGTGTACTGGTCTCGCCCTAGAACAACAACGAAAAACATTCAATCCATCCCACATAACAGGAGACAAACACCTCACCACGATATACTGAATGGTGGAGACAATAAAATACGGAAATGGTGACCCTGGTGTCCACCAACAAAGGGAGTAGATTATAGCATCCACTAAACTGAAAACGGTGTCTACCACACCACCATAAGTCAAAAAAAAAAAATTTAATCAATAGGTGTTCTGAAACACACTACTGCCAACAGCCTGTCACCACTAATAGGCTAATTGGAGCTGAGGTCGACTACAGTAGCTAGGCTCTCCTTTGGTTCAAATAGAAATAACCATTGGGTAACAAAACCTCTAAAGGTCCCAAAGGTCAAACGTTCACCCCCCATAGACTACCCTTCCAATCAGTCTGTTCCTCAGGAAGACTAACTCCCTGCCAAACGTCGTAACGGCATCTGTTAGCACCCGGTGCATCACAGCCTGTAAAAACAGATAACTCATGGATACAACCTAAAAGGTTTACAAGGTTGACTTAACCAAGCTTCTAACGAAATTTTAAAAAAACGAAAATGAGCTTAAAAAGCTACATGAAGCAAAAATTTCTCAAATTTTTGGTGGCAACGCAACAAAACTTTTGAAGACGACAAGAGCTTTTCCAGCTTAATCAGAAACAAGAAGAAAACATCGTCGACAGCTAAAATATTCGATCATGGTGTTAATCGTCCTCCCTAGACAATAGCCTCTAGAAGAAACTGCTACAGGTATCAGGCATAACCGTTTCTGTCAGCCCAAACTTCTAGATTACCTCTTGGAAATCTAAAAATTCGGTTAGGAATCTTCCTTCACTGCGCTTAGCCTCTCTTGACAAGGTTCTCATCTCGGTATCAGATTTTGATCATTTCTTTGTGAAACGACTGTCTTACTCTGCTCTCATCTCCTGTAAATGAGCAGCCTTTAGTTCTCCTGCAGGACTTCAATTTTCTATCCATCTGATAGTAAACCGAAAAAAACTCAACATACGCCTATGAGTCCATGCAAAAAAATTTAAAAAAATTAGTGACTCAAAGGTAACGTTTAAAACGGCTCTGAAAAAAATAGAAAATACCCTCAGTTTGTCAATTCAGAAGAAGATCTAAATCAAATAATCCAAGTCTTAGACTTACTGGATAAACCAAAATCAATTTACTCTTAATTGCACCCAACATATACCACTAAGGTAATAAAAATACACCCACTCGGGTAACAAACTTTGAAATTGCTCTTAAAAAATTTTGACTCTACATCACACTACACGAGCTACATCTTGCGCTTGTCCTAACTCAAGATCACCTTGGATTGCCTCTAATCAAAATTTCGCTTCCAAGTGTCAAGAACTGGATATTATTTGGGGTCATAAGCAAATCAAATCCCGCGACCACCGACATACCAGTCTTATGATATATCCTGAGTGTGACTCTTTCGCAAGCTCGCTAAAGCTGAGTCGATGCTAAACATCAACTACAATCAACCTAAGTTTGGATATGATCAGTACCCAAAACCTTAGCATTAAACAACAAAAAGTAAGCTATTCTCTGCTCAACTTTTACAACAGTCAAAAAAAAACGAGGTCGTCACCTCTACAGAGCAACATCAAAAAAAATAAAGTAAAGCAATTAAATAATGTAAATATAAATTATTCTTCTTCTGACAAACTTTCATTAGGGCTAGGTTCATTGAATGGTTTAAGTCATGCCATTGTCCTACTTTAGTCCCATCTAAATTAACTAAACCATAAACTAAGTCTGAAATCTTTTCTCTTATCACGCAATGCACATACTTAGGTACCAACTTAGATGTGAATTTATCTGCTGCACTGGAAAGAATTTTATTTTTTTCGCCAAACGTGATCACCTATATTAAAGGCAAAATCCCTTTTTCTAAGGTTGTAAGACTTACTGTTCCGTTCATAAGCCTTATGTATCCTACTACGCACGTCGGTGAAAATATCTTTTAAACCCTTTAAATTTTCGGCGTACTCACCCCTGTTACCCGGAATTATTTCGTTGTCAACATTGACATCCAAATCTAGGTTTTTATAATATGATCCAGATAGAGGTATATGTCTGCCGTAAACTAAGAAAGACGGTGTGAACCCTGTTACTTCGTGTCTTGCGGTATTTATCGCTTGTTGGATTTTGGAAATATTGCCATCCCAAGTGTCATGTGAATCCACGTAACTTCTTAAAGCGGTCCCGACTGTTCGGTTATTACGTTCCACAAAATTACATTGGGGAGAGTACACGGGATTAAAACGGATGTTAAAACCATAAGTTTCACTAAGCTCTTAAAACTCTTAGAGGTAAACTGAGTACCGTTATCGCATATTAAGAGCGATGGGACCCCGTGGATTAGAAAGACATTATTTTCCAAAATTCTCTCTATATATCCAGCTTTAGAGCTTTTCAAAGGAAATAGCATGGTATACTTTGTAAACCAGCAAGAAAAGAAACCACGAGAAGCCATTTATTTCCCTTTTTTGAACGTGGGAATGGGCCTACTAGATCAGCTGCTATGACTTGAAAAGGGTAATTAACCGTTTTCTCTCTTTCCCATCAGTCCCATAGGTAGTGCATTTGGAGATTTCTGCGCTCCACATACTTCACAAGTCCTCACAAACTTTACGATGTCAAAACGCATTTTTGGCCAATAATACTGTTCCTGAACCCTGTGAAGAGTTTTATAAAAGCCAAAATGACCAGAAGTAGGAGGAGTGTGACACATGTCTATAATTTCCTCTCTCTGTGGTTTAGGAACTAGTATTTTCCACTCGGGTACATTAACTTTTAAAGGCAACTGGTTTGGGATAAACTTGTACACGAAATCATTTCCACTTTCCACTGCGGAAAATTTTGAGGAAATTCCTTAATTTGCTGCCGTAAATTATCGTACCATGGATCTATACGATCTATGTCTACTGTATCAATTCTTACGCCTATCTCTGCATTAAGACTGTCTTCGTCCGCTGTATGATCTGGGATTCTTGACAAAGCGTCAGGAATAACATTGTGGACTCCTTTTCTATGAATTAAATTAAATGTATGTTGTCTCAGCCTAATCGCCCAACGCGCTAGTTTGCCACTAGGGTTTTTAATAGAATTAAGCCACAATAAACTATAATGATCGGTTATGACCGTGAAAGGAACACCTTCTATGTAAGGTCGAAACTTCTCGATGTTAAAGAGTACTGCTAAACATTCTTTTTCAACAACCGAATAGTTACGTTCAGCCTTTGAGAAAGTTCTACTGGCATACGCTATCACCCTTTCCTCACCATTGATTTTCTGTGTTAGGACGCCTTTCTAAGATCTATCGAAGATACATACTTAGCATTCCTGAGTGATGTCAAAATTCTGTCGATGTTCGGTAATGGATAGTTATCAAATTGCTGACCTCGTTGAGCTTTCTTTCCGTCAAAGCATAGACGATACTGTCCATCGGCCTTTTTCACCAATAAAATTGGGGAACACCAAGGGCTGTTTGATTCTTCAATCACTCCGAGTTTCAACATTTCGTCTAACTCCTTATTTAATACTTTTGACATATACGGAGACATGGCGAAGGGCCTTGTCTTTACAGGACTGGCATCAGCCGTATCTATAGACATGGTGATTTTATTCGTTCGGCCTAACCTATCTTTACTACTTATTTCTTTGAAAGAGCTTATTACTTTTTCTGCCTTTAAGCGTTCCGTCCGCGAGAGATCATCTAGGGTACATAGACGCGAGAAAAGGTTTTCTAAAGAACTTTCTGAATGACAATCTTTAAAACTTGTTTGAGAATTGTCTTCTAGGGACTGTGGATACCACGAATTATTTTTTAAAATTATATATATATATATATATATATATATATATATATATATATATATATATACATATATATAATATATATATATATATATATATATATATATATATATATATATATATATATATATATATATATATATATATATGTATATGTATATATATATATATATATATATATATATATATATATATATATATATGTCTATATATATATATATATATATATATATATATATATATATATATATATATATAATATATATATATGTCTATATATATATATATATATATATATATATATATATATATATATATATATTATGTATATATATATATATATATATATATATATATATATTATATATATATATATATTATATATATATTGTAACATTCATTTTTTCCTAGATTTTAAGACCATGTAATGTTACTGATTTTTCACTTCAAATTGTACTTATTTTCATTTTTGTATCGAACGGTATATTAAACAGAGATTCCAAGACGTTCGGTATAGTGTGTTGTGCGGGTTCCTGACCGAACCTACCGCCACGCCGCGATTGGTGAAAATGTGTATCCGCTGTTTTAGTTCCGGCGTCGCCATATTACCGGCAGAGTTTGGATGGTTTATTTAAGGGCCTGAAGACCGACTGTCGTGGCTGTTTTCCATCTAGCCGCAGCCGGGCTATTTTCCATCTAGCCGCCGAGTAGGCTTAGTACCATCTAGCCGACAGGCTAATTTTCATGAGAGCCGCCAAGTAGGCTTCCTTCGACGGAGCTACAAAAAAAAAAGCTCAGAACAACCAACATGCGAGCTAAGTAAAAGCACCAAGTTCTTAACTAAAAGCCGTAGTGGGCTTTCTAAGTGTTTGCTAAAAAAAAAAGTGTGAAATCGGTCGTATTCCATCAAAGCAGGAATAAGAAGAGTAAGTACCAAAACATCCTTCAATAGACTTATCCCAGAGTAGTGCCTTAACAGCAATTTAAAACAGACTAAAAAGTGAAGTGAAAAGCACTATTTTTCGTCTTCGGGGGTTATCATAGTTCAGAATTTAAATGTAATAACTACTAGTTAGGCTAGAATTTTTTTTGTAGAACTGAAAAGGTTAGAACTTTTTATTTTAAAAAACATGAATAAATTTCTCTTTTTTTTGATTAAAGCTAGTGTCTCACTGAATACCTATCCTACTTTTCAGGATAAGAACGGCTGTACCAAACTGATTTTTTTTATTTACCAACAATACATTCTTTCAGTATTTTTCCATTTTTTTAGCTGAAGTTAGATCCTTTCTATTTTAAAATGGATGGTGCCCAAAATTTGTACAGCTAAAGCTTTTTAAAAATAGAAAATAATTCCAAAAAGACGTAAGACAATTATCTCTTACCCATATCTCTCTACCAAGGAAAACTGAGCTAGTGTTTCTTTAATTTCTTTAGTTCTTTTAAAATTAGGTTTCACTCAATTCATTATCAGAAATTAAAGCGGGCTGCAAGAAAATTGTGCCCAAGCGTGGGAAACACAAATTTTCACACGATACAAAATAGCGCTGTCAACGCGGGGCTTTTGGAATTTTATTTTTTTAAAAAAGGGTTCAGTGTACTAGCTTTCGAACAAAATAAAAGCTCTAACTTTGCAGATATTTTTATTTCATAATACTTATTAAACGAAACTACACTATAGCAGTAAGACAAAAGCAGGAAATTTGTAGAATTTTTTATTTCAATTTATCTGATGGTGGTATAGATATATGAATTTTGTTAATTGACTCTAAGATAAGCGATTCCTACTTTTTTCTTAAAAGCTAGCTTTATAGTTCAGATTAGCAGATGTGTTGGTCGACTTTAATTTTACACTGTTTATTTTGCGGATAGCCGAAGAAAAAACGGTGCGTTTTTTCTCACCTATATTTTGCATGAATATTAAAAATACTTTGCTGATATGAAACGGTATTTGGAGATTTTTTTTTGTTGAGAAATTCTTAACATATTTGGTAAAAGAATATTAATACAAGGCGATACTTAGAAATTTTTTTTGAAATTGTTGAAAATTTTTTTTTATGTTTGGTAAAGAAGTTTACATATTTTAAGTGCCTTTACATATTTTTTATTTTTTTTGACTATTGGGAGCACAGGAGAAATATTTTCACGACTTTTTAAACAGTTCTTTTAAATAGTATTCATTTATCATGGAAGCCTTCAATTTTAAAGTCAATCACCTACTGGAATATGAATTAGACTATGAACTGAAAATCCGTCGTACTTTCTCAGAACGTCCGGTCGCGGATAAAAGAAAGATTCTAACGAGGATCTTAAGTAAAGAAGTTAATGAGCCCGGAAAAACGATAAAAATAGGGGATGACACTCTGTCTTTTAAAGAAGAAACGGCTGGTATCGAAAAGAGTTTAAATTCTATCCAAAACTTAATCGATAGTTATGACGGCGATCCAAATGATTCACTTGTACACCGGGTTAAGTCACGTTTATCGCATGTTGCGGGTCGCGTACAAAGAATTCCCATGCCGGATGACGAAGAGGAAGCGTCGAAGTTTTCCAGATATGTTCAGGAAACAATAGCTACGTGTGTGCTCATGGAAGCAAATCTTGCAGAAAAGATAGCTCCTGGTCATGAGTTACCACAGTTGCCTATTACAACCCCAGTCATAAATGTACCAGCTCCAATCGTGAATTGCGCAGCCAGAAATATTCCTGTCAGCGAATGGCAATTGAAATTTAATGGAGACTCAAAGAGACTCTATCCTTTTTTGGAGAGGCTGACTGAAATAGCTCAAGCTAGGAAAGTATCGGAAGATGAACTTTTCAGCTCTGCTGTTGAATTCTTCACTGGCGATGCCTTCACTTGGTTTAGAAGCATAAAATCAAGTGTCAAAGACTGGCATTCCTTGGTAGATAGGCTAAAGAAGGACTTCTTGCACTGTGACGAGGATGAAGAATTGTGGTCGGAAATAAAGAGGAGGCTACAAAAGAAGAATGAGTCCACTGTGATTTTTATTGCCCACATGGAATCTTTATTTAGTAGGTTGTCCATCAAGCCTTTGGAAAGTACCAAAGTTAAATTTATACGGAGGAATATTCTGCCTAGTTTCGTCAATCGGTTAGCTCTACTAGATATTAATTCGGTAGCCGAACTCGCCGGGTTATGTTAGAAAACTTGAAGAGTCCCCGATTATTTGTTGGAAAAAGCATACCAAAGGGCGAAACTAATGTACATCAAGTAAAGTATAATCCAAATGGCCGAAGTGGAGTCCCTCGACAAATAAAGATGGGAATTTAGATCGGAACTCTAGGAGTAACCGGAAAACGGGTAAAAAAGAAAAGATAGTGATTTCTAAAATTAGCGACACTGCAGCTAAAGTGAACGACAAGCCGGTTTCACTAAGGCAATTTTCACGTGTTGGAATTGCACAGGTCCGAATCACACTTACCAAAAATTGTACAGCACTGGCGAAGAGGGTATTTTGTTTCAAATGTGGAACAACTGGTGTGAGACTAGCATCATGGCCCAAATGTACAAAAAACGAGTAAGGACGATATATTACCGAGGCGGATATACTAAGTCCAACAAAAAAGCCTCTAATCATTCGGCTAAGTCACAAGCTCACGTTCGCAGTAAAGCCCCTAATCCAAAACGTTCTAGAAACACGGATGGACAAAAATATTCCAATAGATCAGATTGGACTAAATGGTTACAAAAAGTTTCTGATTTTTTTAAGTCTAATAAAAATTCTCCTTTTCAAGTTAAAACTCCCTGCTTCTCCAAATGGTCACATGTCTCCTTTAATTCGTGCATAAATATTCAGATAACAGACCGCATATCGAGATAAATCTATTAGGTGCCCATTTCTCGGCTTATATAGAATTTAAACTCTTTTTCGATACCAGCCGTTTCTTCTTTAAAAGACAGAGTGTCATCCCCTATTTTTATCGTTTTTTTTTTTTTTTATTTTTTTTTTTCTTTTTTTTCCGGGCTCATTAACTTCTTTACTTAAGATCCTCGTTAGAATCTTTCTTTTATCCGCGACCGGACGTTCTGAGAAAGTACGACGGATTTTCAGTTCATAGTCTAATTCATATTCCAGTAGGTGATTGACTTTAAAATTGAAGGCTTCCATGATAAATGAAATACTATTTAAAAAGAACTGTTTAAAAAGTCGTGAAATATTTCTCCTGTGCTCCCAATAGTCAAAAAAAATAAAAAATATGTAAAGGTACTTAAAATATGTAAACTTCTTTACCAAACATAAAAAAAAATTTTCAACAATTTCAAAAAAAATTTCTAAGTATCGCTTGTATTAATATTCTTTTACCAAATATGTTAAGAATTTCTCAACAAAAAAAAATCTCCAAATACCGTTTTCATATCAGCAAAGTATTTTTAATATTCATGCAAAATATAGGTGAGAAAAAACGCACCGTTTTTTCTTCGGCTATCCGCAAAAATAAACAGTGTAAAATTAAAGT
>CM032447.1:67840370-67864308 GCA_019049505.1 Pachyrhynchus sulphureomaculatus | reverse complement strand
AGGTATTTATATCTATTTTTCTGTTACCACCCATTTTTACCCTACACCTTGAATTATAATTGATGTAATAAGTTGAAACATACTGGGACAAATCTGTATCAAATGTCTGACCCTAGGTTTATTGATTATTTAACTATATTCGAGGTCCAATAATTATGTATATCACATTTCTAATCAGGTAATAAGTGATAGTTGTTGAGGCGTTGTTCTAACATAACCATTATTTTATTTAACTCTTTTTTCATTTACTTTAAAATTACTTCTTTAGTGTAACACTTCATTTTTGCAAAATATTTCAATAAAAACCACCAAGTTGCTGTTCTTCATAAAAAGCAGTTAAATCTTCGAAATCGCGGGCCTCGGCAGCGCGAGGTGTAGACAGCCTGCCAAATGAGTAAAGGTCGCTGATTCGACTCTGGCACTAGCGGTTGGGTATTGTGACGCCCAAGATTTGAAACTAAAAAATCATATATATATATATATATATATATATATATATATATATATATATATATATATATATATATATATATATATATATATATATATAAATATATACATATATATATATATATATATATATATATATATATATATATATATATATATATATATATACATATATATAAAAGTTTGTGGCTAATACTAAGTTCCTGAGGACAATAAAGCAAAAAAAGTCTTCCAAATTCCAGTATATACAGGGTGCCCCATATGTATGGAATAATGATTCCACAACATTTATTAATCAGTGTATCAATAAAATATTTAAATAAAAGTTATAGGGTGCTATACGACGCACATATTGTCGTCGATAATAAACTGTCAGTTAGAAGAAATTACGCTATCTTAAATTTTTTTTAATTGGAAAGCCCTGTATATTATTTTATTTTTAAGTCCTACTAAAAATTCTAGATATTATTTGTCTTAACATACCAGATGTCTAAATTGAACTGTTTTGGAATTATTGAGATTTGAAATTAAGATCAAATTTTAAAAAAATTTAAGCTGGCTTGTGTCAAACATTTACTGTCAAGTAACGACTTAACGAGTCAAAAAATGATTTATTGACGAAAACGTTTTATTGATGCATTTTGTGAAACTGCAATTTGAGCGTAATATCATAATGGTACATTTAACAGAAATTGAAAGAATCACTTTGTTAATGATGGTTGGTTACGGAGACCGTAGGAGAACACAACAGGAGGTGTGTGATCTTTTTAACGCAAAATATACGAATCGCGAACCTATTACCCAATCCGTAGTTAGCAAAACATTAAGACGATTTAGACAATCAAGTCATATTAAGGATCGTTCTAAATCTGGACCTCTAAAAGTTAAAACAAGCTATGATAAAAAAGTTAGATGATTTATTGGAAATTACAGACAATCCCCATACAGCCACGAGTCAGCTTTGCCTAGACCACAACATAAGTAAAGGTACCGGATTAGTAGGATTCACTAGACCACAACATAAGTAAAGGTACCGGAATAGTAGGACTCAAAAATAAATTAATACACAGGGTTTTCCTTTTAAAAAAATTTAAGATGGCGTAATTTCCTTCCTAGTACCTTAAGTCGTATACTGAATGAAGAAGACTTTTTTTATGGAGTCATTTGGAAACCAAAGTTTACCGAAGTCGACCTGAAACTGTAGAAGATTTACAACAAAGAATTCAATATGAAGTAGCACAAATCACCCCAGATTCTCTGCAAAACTCTGTTCAGGCCGTTTATGACAGATTGGGTCATTGCCTCGCTGTTAACTGTAGACTTTTTGAGCAATTGTTACCTTAAAAACAAACCTAGAGTATTTATTAATAGTGTTTGGTCTTTTTCTTATTTTAAATTTCAAATGACAATAATTCCAAAACAGTTCAATTTAAAGATATGATATGTTAGACAAATAACATCTAGAATTTTTAGTAGAAACTCAAAAATAAAATAATATACAGGGCTTTCCATTTCCAAAAAAATCAAGATGGCGTAATTTCTTCGAACTGACAATACATTTTATTGTCAACGTCGGCATGTGTGCCGTATAACACCCTAACTTTTATTTAAAAATGTTTTTGATACACTGATTAATAAGATTAATAAATGCTGTAGAATCATTATTCCATACATATGGAGCACCCTGTATATATATATATATATATATATATATATATATATATATATATATATATATATATATAATATATATTATATATATGTATATATATATATATATATATATATATATATATATATATATATATATATATATACATATATATATATATATATATATATATATATATATATATATATATATATATATATATAAAACATAAGATGAAAAGTCCTGAGACTTTTGAAGGAAAAACAATGTTTTTTACCAAAAATCGATTTTATTCTTCGACACAGTTTCCTTCAAGAGCGATACATTTGGATAAGTTTGATGTAGTACGATTTATCGAGCTTTCTAAAATAAGACTCAGTTTTTCCCATTTGACTTCTTCATTTCAGCCAAATCTCTTTCCATGGAGCCACCTTTTCAAATTTGGAAAGAGGTAATAATCGCTGGGAGCCAGATCTGGTAAATACGGCAAACGAGGAACCAATTCATAGCATGTTGCAGTTCATACTCCAGGGCAAACTTAAGGCGAGTTGAGGTACAGGTAGACGACATCACTCTTGGAAGAAGAATTTGTGTGAATGGTTTGGACTCACCTTAACTGAACTCTTCCGCATAGCCGCAAACAAAGTGAGAATCGCCCTGAAAATCGCCAATGTCCGAAACAGATGAGACACATTGAGAAGAAGACAGAATTAACAATTGTTGTAGAGTGTAAAGTTTTCTAGTTCGAAATAATATTCCCAGCTTTTGCTATGCCTGCAACATATTCATGCCAAAACATATTTGCGCCCAAATTAACTCCCCGCAAGTTGAGTAACAGTGCTAGAGGAATGGGAGTGTCCAGACATAACTATGTCGGGTTCAGCAACGTTATTTTTTAGAAAAAACTTCCACCTAAGTTTTTGTAGCGTTAAATTCTACTTCGATACTGTCATCCTAAGATACTCGTAAAATTTCTTCCAAGTCTTCGTTAAGTTGAACGAAGCCCTGCTGTCTACGTGAGTAGCCGATGTTCGAGCATTCAAGGAGAATAAATATACAATTGAAATAAGGGCTCATTTATTTATTTTATTTATTTCATATTTATGTTCTCTGAAAAGTTCAGCTTTTTTCACCGTAAAGTATAAAGTAACTTTTATATTAAGGACGCCTTCAGACTAACGCATTATTATATATTTGTGGTATCCTAGTTACATTTTTATTTCCATTACAGTAGATCGTATGAATATATAAAGATATGGAATTTTTTCTGGGTTGGTCCAATTTCACCATCGATTTTATGGAGTTGTGAGCTGGTGCATTATCTTGGTGGAACAATACTTTTTTTCTTCGCTAAATGCAGCCTTTTGCGATTTCACCATTCAAACGGTCTAATAAAGCAACATAATAGTCTCCGGTGGTTGTTCGCCCTTTCTCAAAATGATCGTCATAATCATTAGCTTATTCCATCCACAATCGGATGTGAGCCTCCCCAAGTTGTCTCCAATAAGCTTTGTTGTTTGATTTTTTGTCCTAAATATATGAATGTTTGTACCTTTCCTATTCTTTCACCTTCTATTAACAGTTCCTAGGTGTTAGCTTCATTTTCGTTTTTCAAATATTTGGTCTTGGTGAAGTTTATTTTTAGACCTATTTCTCGAGATTCAACTCCAACAGCATTTCCTGCAATTCTTTTGTGTTGGCGATAAAAGTGACATCATCTGCGAACCTTAAGTGATTCAGTCGTTCACCGTCCGTTAGTATTCCTTTATTTTCCCACTTTATCGATTTGAACATCTCTTCTTGAGACAACGTGAACAGCTTTAGAGATATCGAGTGACCTTCCTCTTTTAGTTTTGATTTTATTTGTTTTTTCTTCAAGCATTATTTGTGATGACGCATTTTTATATATGTAGTCATCGACTCTGCTGTTACTTAAGGCGTTAAGGACTGCCCATATATCTACGGAATTAAATGCTTTTTCGTAGTCAACCATTGCTATCCACAAGTTGACCTTATATTCGTTTGCTTTTTCCACTAGTTGTTTGAAGATGGTCCAAAGTGCTGTATCACCGTCTAAATCCCGCTTGTTCACGTGGTTGATAACTGTCTAATTTGTTCGTTAATCTATATGTTATGATTCTAGTGAGTATTTTGTATAGTACCGATAACAGGCTGATAGGTCTGTAATTCTCCAGTTTAAATTTGTTCCCCTTTTTAAAAATAAACACAATCAAGGCAAGGCGTTCACCCAAGGTGTTGGTATTTTACTTTCTATTAGGCACCTGTTAAATAGAGCTTGAAGAGATTGTATTATCGATACCCCTCCATACTTTATCATTTCTATAGTTATTTCATCGTCCTCTGATTCTTTGTTGCTGTGCATATGTTGTAAGGCGTTCATTATTTCATCCATTGTTACATCGGAAATTTCTTCAGATCCCACATTTCTTACTATCACTCTATTTCCTTCTTCTTTCCCGGGCGGTGGCGATATTTTCGTGTCACATAGTGTTTGATAATATTTCTCTGTTGCTTCCTTTATCTCTTTGATTTGTGCGATCTCTTGGTTATCGTTATTTATGAGTTTTATTACTTGATTTGTTTGTTTAGATGCTTCAAACTTTTTTCCTCTTTCAAAGTTTCTTCTATTTTCGAGTTTTTGTACTGTCTGATATCTTCTCTGATCTTTTCCTTTATTTTTGTCTATTTCAATTCAATCCTCATCTGCCAGTCAGTAAAAATTCCTTTAGATTACGCCGAAACAGTGCCAAACAGCGTTCTGAAGCTTCGACATGTTGCTGCTTTTAATTAATCGTGAGAGTACGAAGCACCCATCGGGCACATAGCTTTTTCATATGCAAAGATTCATACAAAATATTCCTCACGTGATCTGTTGATCTATCTTTCTCACTTTCACTTGCGGTCATTCTGAACAAACTGCGTCATTTGGACGTCCAGAGCTTGGTGCTTCACCGGTGCTTGTACAACTGCATTTAAGTTCACTTAACGATAAATATGTTATACAGTTACTTTCGACATAGCAGATGCGCCATAAGATCTCTCAGGCCATTCTTGGGTTCTGGTTATATTTTTTCCCATCAAAAAGCAACACAGGACACACAACACAGATTTGGCTCAAATGAAGAAGTCGATGGGAAACTGATTCTTATTTTAGAGAGCTCAACAAATCGTACTGCATGAAAGGTATCCAAATATTGGAAAGTCGCCGGAACAAATGTATCGCTCTTGAAGGAAACTTATGTTAAAAAATAAAATCAATTTTTGGCAAAAGTCTCGGGACTTTTCACCCCATGTGTATATATATATAATATATATATATATATATATATATATATATATATATATATATATATATATATATATATATATATATATACATATATATATATATATATATATATATATATATATATATATATATATATATATTTATATATATATATATATATATATATATATATATATATATATATATATATATATATATATATATATATATATATATTTATATATATATATATATATATATATATATATATATATATATATATATATATATATATAATATATATATATATTTATATATATATATATATATATATATATATATATATATATATATATTTGTGGCTAGGCACTATTGCCTGTTTTCTTTGTTCCCTGGTCTATAGATCGTCGCTCCATCTGTTTCTTGGAAGTCCCATTGATCTTCTTCCATTCGGTGACTTATCTCTTGCTATCCATACTATCCTGTTGTTTGCCATTCTTCCTATGTGTTGATCCCATTCCACTTTTCTCCCTCTTATCCACTGGTTAATATTTTTTATATTACATGTGCGTCTTATCTTATATATCTTCATTCCTTTCTCTACCCTCAGCGTCTTGTTTGTATATCTCCTAAGTAGTCTGATTTCGGATGATTCCAGCATCCTCTGTGTTATACTTGTATCGGGTCTTGTTTCAGACTGGTCGTATTACGTTCTTGTATATTCTTGTTTTCGTCTCCATGGAGAGGAATTTATTTCTAAATATGGTATCGTTGAGGCATCCCGCTATCCTATTAGCCTTGTTAACTGGATGTTTTACTTCTTCCTCCATTTTTCCGATACTAGATATTTTGATGCCTAGGTAATCGACCTCCATCAGCTGTTCTATTGGTTTATCTTCCACCACTAGCTTGCACCTAATCGGCACTTTTGCTATTACTAATATCTTGGTTTTTTTATTTGAGATTGACTTATTATATTGTTTTGCTGCAATGCAGAATTCATATAGCAGCCTTTGCAGATCGTTCTCGGTCTCAGTCATCTGCATAACATATAATTTTAAGTTCTCTGTTACCCACTCTATATCCCTTGTTTCTTTTAACATTCTTTATAATTTCATCCATGAAAATATTAAATAGAAGAGGACTTAAAGCGTCTCCCTGCCTAATTCCAGATTCCTATTTGATTGGTTCTGTCAGTCCTTCTGCTAACCTTGCGACTACTTTATTGTCTTTGTATATATTCTCGATAGTTTTAATTAGGTCTAATGGGTTGTTCCTGTCATATAATAGATGAATAACGTCTTCTATTTGCACATTGTTAAATATTTTAATAGTTCATTAGCTATTTGATTTTCGCGGGGAGATTTACGCTTTTTTAATCTTTCTAGTGCTTCTATTACGTCTTCCTCCGTTATATATGTTTCTTCGTTTATCGTTATCTCTGGTGTTTATGGTACTGTGATACTCTGTTCTCTTTTATATAATTGTGTATGATATGTTACCCACGTTCCTTTCTTCACGTCTTCACTCTATTAGTTCTTTCATCTCAGTTCTCTGCTGTCTTATGAGTCTGCAAATTTATTTCTGTTGATCATAGAAGTCTGATTCTAATTTTCTTGTGTATCTCTCCCAGTATCCCTTTTTGTTCGTAAGGTCAATCAAATAAAAAACATATATATATATATATATATATATATATATATATATATATATATATATATATATATATATATATACATATATATATATATATATATATATATATATATATATATATATATATATATATATATATATATAGCACTCTGTAACTACCCATCACTCTGTCGAGGCCGGCGATTTAGAAGATCTAACTCCTTTTCCTTAATTGATATGTTATGTAAAAATGTAGTTTTACAGTAAAGAGGTAATTAAGTTGGTTGTTCAACTGAAATTTAAAACTAAATGAGAAAAGAGTTAAATAAATTAATGATTAAGTAGGAACAACGCCTCAAAAACTATCATTTATTACCTGATTAGAAATGTGATATACATAATTATTGGACCTCGAATATAGTTAAATAATTAATAACCATAGGGGTCAAACAATTGCTACAGATTTGTCCCAGTATGTTTCAACTTATTACATCAAATATAATTCAAGGTGTAGGGTAAAAGTGGGTGGTAACAGAAAAATTGGTATAAATACTTGCCAAAAAAATATGGAAATCGCAGTCTCATTCTGGTAACAAAGTAAAAAAATAATAAGAACAAAATGTACAAAGTAAGTCAAGTCTATTCAAAGAATTCGCACTTATACGTTATTTTCTGATATAATTAGCAGAACCACGAAAGTAGGGTATTAATAAATAATATAACTCAAAAGATTTTTTTTAAGTTACTTAATCGATGTTTCTTATTTAATACGAATACTATTAAAAAAGCATTACCTATTGATTTTTTTTTTCTAAATTGTATTGATTTATTTTTAATTTACAGCTTTTCGTCATTGCCACCCTTTTGGCCGTTGCAACTGCCGGTGAATACCAAGCAACGTCTTTCTCCTCTTTTAACAATGAACATAATTCAGTACAACACCTCGCAGCACCAGCGCTCGTCAAATATGCGGCACCTGTTGCCACCGTAGCCAAAGTTGCCCTTCCCGCTGCCCCTGTCTATCCTGCTGCTACTCTGGCCAAATTTGTCGCTCCAGCTGCCCCTGTCTATTCTGCTCCAGTCATCACCAAATATGCGGCTCCAGCTGTAGCTAAAGTAGCTCTTCCTCTTGCCCCTATCACTAAGTATGTAGCTGCCCCATCTTACCCTTCTCACTATGAAGAATCCGCTCCAGCCAAATATGAATACGCATACGGCATCCAAGACTCCCACACCGGTGACTACCACTCCCAACAAGAACAACGTGATGGAGACCATGTTGTAGGTCAATATTCTCTACACGAGGCCGATGGTACCGTCAGAATTGTCAAATACTCCGATGATGGTCACGGTTTCAACGCCGTTGTTGAAAAGCAAGGACACCCCACTGAAACCGTTCTTAAGAAAGTTGTAGCTGTAGCTGCTCCTCTATACCACCACTAAATGACGGTAGTAAGACTACAAGACTAAGTAAATTTTTGAATATATATTTATTTATTTAAAGGAATAATTTATTTTTTATTAAAAATACGTCGACATTTCATTTTGTTTGTTTTATTTTCGTTTATTTATTTGACAAGCCATTCTAATATAATTTTACAAAATTGTAAATTATAAATAACCCTCTTCTTTATTTTAAAACATTTCTACAATTATATTTAAGGTGGATGTAAATGACCATCCAAGTACCCAACAGACATCTAGCTGTCTGCTAGTTATTTGTCGATATTAATCTCGAGAATATTTGAATGAAATGCTTTGTTTGTAGGATTTGAAAAATAATATATTAGCCTATATTACGACGCTGCATAGAGACCATCTCAGTATTGAACAGGAACTGCAGATTTTTTATGTTCCTGATAGGAATCTTACAAGTTAGAACCTTTTTCGGGTTTCGAATGCAATTCAGAATAGTATAAATTTTGAAAAAAATGCCCATTGGTCCTCAATATTAATTTAAACAGAATGGACAGTTGTATATCAGCGTCTTCACTTATAAGCTTGTTGTGTGTGTAGATGTTGTGGTTAACTGTCGTACCACCTGATATTCAGGCAAATTTCCGTAGGTTTAGCTCTCCTGATAGCATAGAACGAGACTGAGAGAACCTCAACTTCGGTAAAACCTGACCTGACCTAGGATTACTAACAAAGAATTTTATAAGAGGTCTAATAAATATTTTAAATTGTTAAGAATTATTTGAAATATCTATTTCAATCGAAAAGCAGCTATAAGGATAGAATTTAGGAAATTACTGAAGAAACTGAAATGAAAAGAAGAGCCAGACAAGGATGAGAGTTATCAGCGACCCTTTTTAAACTATACTCAGAGAAAGTCATGAAAATAACACTGACAGAAAAATCAAGAGGAGTAAAAGTCAATAACGTCAAGTAGGCCGATTATACAATCCTATTAGCACCTGCAAATACTCATTAATACACTTTATATCGAGTGAAAAATAAATTAACACTAAACACAAATTAAACCGGCCAAGTGCAAGTTAGACTTACGCAATTAGTGTTCCGTACAGTGATTGCTTTTAAAATAAACTAAAATAAAATCCTTACCTAGGCTAGTTAATTAGGTCCCGGACATGTATATATCTTAAGATCCAATCTGTATTTTCACGTTTTTTTCTTAAGTCTATAATGTACAATAGTTATAGCTTCTTAGCTATCTAATAGCCAATAAATGAATCCAGCTGAATCTAGAATCTGGCAGTAAAAATGTAAAAGAAATATTTACTACCAACATTTTTTTTAATTATAAACAAATAAAATAAAATTATTTTGACTAGTACTCGGTTTCATGGAAATTTATTTTATCTGTGTTTAGCCAAATGCAGTAATGTACTGAAAAGTATATGAATATATTACTACACCGAATACGTATTGTTATTTCATAGGTCTTAGACCGGTTAAATTCACATCTTTCCACGAAAACACACTTACCATATTGTCAAGACACATAGTTTCGGTTTATACCAGATAAATTATCAGATGTAATGTACTTGTGAAATTTTTCGCTCAATCTACCCTTTGTGGGGTATATAATACTAGATGTTATTTTTAAAGTAATATAAGAAAAATTTGCACGAGTATTACATCATATGTATTTTTGAACTCTTATTTTCATAACCTTTCATTTTGTTTTCACTTCCCCCTATAAGCTAACCCTTTAAATCAAGATTTAACTTTCAAAACTACACTGCTTTGATTGGGTCATCAATTTCTATATTTGTGCCAAATTTCAACTTTTTATGACAAATAGTTTCGGAGAAAATCGGGTGTGAAACCCAGACGAACACCGAAATGATCCCATAAGTATCTCGGCCTTATTATGAACGAAAACGACTGCTCTGAGGAAATGAAAATTCGTATATCACAGACAAGGATTTTTGTGACGACAAAACGAGTATTTTGGAGCGCTTATATCAGTCTACGACTAAAGATAATGTTAGTCAGATGTTATATGATTTAAGTGTTGTTCCATGTTGTAGAAACATGGGCGTTAAGAATTTAGTCTATCTTTTCCTGGCCAAATTTCGAATTTATGTTTCTGCGTAATTTTCGCAAAATCTGGTAACACAATTCAAAAAACTCTCGTAATTTTTTAAAGCAGTTGCAGGCAATTTAATCTCAGTAATTCAATTTTGAAAGGATGTTTTCTGCGTCTTTTATTATTTATAGATTTTATGACGATCCAATAAATTTATGCTCGGAACATCAAGGATTGTGTTTATTTAACTATATCGCCGAATTCTTTTTTTATATTTTTTTTAACCTACTATTTATATGCAGTTGTTCTTAGTCTTATATACTATATTTATCATACTCTTACCTGACAAACACGTGTCAAAGAAGGATTCGTGTTATGTATAACAATGGTATACGTTTCAATGATAAAATCTCTGACCCATGCTCTTAAGGGAATTGAATATTTAAAAAGATCAAAAGGTCAAACTATAACGTAAATAAATAATACTCCAAAGCCATCCTCGAATAAGGTTTATAAATATAAAACAATCAAAACATAAGGAAGTCTAGACATAACAGTGGGTCGATTATTTGTATTTTAAACTAATTTTTTAAACTATGTCACACCGTTGCTATGATTATTTCTTCCAGTTCAACCAAAGATAACTAAGAACCCAAATAACGAAGCTATTTCAGCTAATTAAACACGTAACAAAACCAGTACTTCTCGTCAACAAATTGCCAGTTAGGTACTGGCACGGCAACTGTTCATATGTCATTTGATTTGAGTGAAAACATTAACTTACAATGTCAGCCTTGCCAGTATTAAATTTTGTTCGGTGGTTCCATTTGGGACCCTTTCAAATTCGGTAGTTAATTTTTGAGCGGCCACATGCGAATATACGGGCATATAATAATATGTGGGAGCCTACACATAAATTTGGGTCATATTATATCGCTAGAGCTCATTTTTAGGTTCCATACGGAACACTTATAAGATCACTTCGGTGTCTGTCCGTCTGTCACACCCGATTTTTCTCCGAAACTATTTGACGTAGAAAGTTGAAATTTGATACTAATATAAGAATTGATGGCCTCATCAGAGCAGTGTAGTTTTAAAAGTTAAATTTTGACTTAAGGGGTTAGTTTTGAGGGGTGAAATCGGAAGTAAAAAAAAAATTTTTAGTAGGTCATCAAGTGGGGTGTCAAATGAAAGCTTGTAAAAACACGAGTTCAAAAATATAGATACCTAGCCGTGCCCACGGCTCCGGTCGCGTGGACTTGATTCATTATTATCGTCACTGTTTATTCCTTATGTTAGTAGTTATGTTGTATAGATCTACAAAAAAAACACGTAAATCGGATAAGTGATTTTCGATTGATAAGCGCACTAACGAACAGACAGACAGAAATTGCATTTTATATATATTATATTCTTTGCTGCATGATATTGTTTTATATTCAATGGTTTAGGCAGTGTATTGCCAGACAACGCGCTAAACTTTTTTCCGACTTGATTCACTATTATCGTCACTGCTTATTATGTTACTTAGCGTGATAAAATATATCCTATGTTACCAAACGTAATAAAAATTATCCGTATGTTTAAAAAAAAAGCACCTAAATCGGATAAGTGGTTCTCGAGTGATAAGCGCACTAACGGTCAGACAGACAGAGAGACGTTGCATTTTATATTTATTATAGGTGGAATACTCTTCACCGGTTTGGTCTCCGACTTACATATCATATGTTTCTTCTCTGGAAATGGTTTAAAATAAGCTTTTAAAATGTTTGAATGAAACTAAGTATTACCTCACAAGACTACTCTGCAACTGCCATGAAATTTGTTGTAGGCTTGCCTAGACTTTCGGACAGAAAGACGAGTGCGAACCTGCTATTCTTATGTAAAATAGTAAACTCTATAGTGAACTGTCCAATGCTGTTGGCTCAGATTGGTATTTTTGTCCCTCAAGGGAACACTAGGGTTCACTATAGTTTTGCACAACCTTTTCACCGCTGCAACTATGGGCTGCACTCTCCTATAACGAGACTTCTTTCTGAAGGTGGATTTTGAATATTCAGTGTGACTCTGAGTGGTTTAAGAAACTTAATGTTGCGAACGGTTTACGATGTGAATAGTAATTGATGTTAGTTCTGGTGTTTTGTTCTGTCTTGTTATTGTTCATTTTTATTGCTTAGATTAGAGAAATTGTATATATTTTATTGTTATGTTAATTTTGTAAAAATGAGTTACCCGTTAATAAATAAATAAATAAATAAAGACTTTTGAAAAAATTCTGGAATATTCTCGACAGGATGTAGTTTAAACGAAAATTATCACTAGTGCATCACCTTTAATAATTTAACTGGTATATAAAAAACAAAAATTTCAAGTTCATCAGTTTTCGACAAAGATCAGAAACAAACTTTGTTGAAATCTCATTTGGGGTGTGTTTTATGAAGTCATTGATCATTTTATACCTCCGTTACATTTTTTTTATTTCAAAAGCAATCAACGTACGGAACACAAATCCAGGTAGAGTCTGCCAGGGCTTCCAGGTCCCTTGGCAGACTCTACCCATCACGCTGTCGAGGCCGGCTATTTAGAAGGTCTCACTCCTTTTTATGAAGCACATAGCTTATGAGCCGGGGCGTTTTTATTGAAATGTTTTGCAAAAACCGGTCAAGTGCAAGTTGAACTTGCACAATTAGTGTTCCGTACGTTGATTGTGTTTAAAATAAAAAATTTTGTTAGGGTGGTATAAAATGATCAGTGACTTCACAAAACACACCCCAAATGAGTTTTCAACAAAGTTTGTTTCCAATCTTTACTGAAAACTGGTGACCTTGAAATTTTGTGTTTTTTTTTATATACCAAATAAATTATTAAAGGTAATGCACTCGTGATAATTTTCGTTCAATCTATACCCCGTGGAGAATATTCCAGAATTTTTTCAAAATTTTTTGATCAGTACTATTCGAGATAAGGTAGGGGACAGCGATTTTTTTTAAAAGTAATACGAAGAAAAATGTGCGCAAGTATTACATTATATACGAGTATATATGTGTATATATATATATAATATATATATATATATATATATATATATATATATATATATATATATATATATATATATATATATATATGTATATATATATATATATATATATATATATATATATATATATATATATATATATATATATATATATATATATATTGTAACATTCATTTTTTCCTAGATTTTAAGACCATGTAATGTTACTGATTTTTCCATTTCAAATTGTACTTATTTTCATTTTTGTTCCGAACGGTATATTAAACAGGGATTCCCAGACGTTCGGTATATACGGTGGTGCGGGTTCCTGACCGAACCTCTCGCTACGCCGCGATTGGTGGAATGTTTGATCGGCAGTTTTGATTGGAGCGTCGTGATATTGCTGGCAAAAGTCGCACGATTATTTAAGGCTCCGCAGACCGTAAATCGAGGTTGTTTTCCATCTAGCCGCAACCAGGCAGTACCATCAAGCCGCTGCCGGGCTGTTTTCCATCTAGCCGCAGCCAGGCAGTACCGTCTAGCCGAGAGGCTATTTTCCATCTAGCCGAAGTAGGCTAATTTTCATCAGAGCCGCTAAGTAAAAGCACCAGTGTCTTAAATAAAAGCCGTAGTGAGCTTTCTAAGTGTTTGTTAAGAAAAAGTGTGAAATCGGGCGTAGTCGATCACAGCAGGAATAAAAAACAGTAAGTCAACAAAACTCCCTTCAATAGACTTATCCCGGAGTAGTGCATTAACTACTATTGAAAAACAGACTAAAAAGTGAAGTGTAAAGCACGATTTCTCGTCTTCGGGGGTTATAATAGTCTAAAATTTTAATGTAACAACTACTAGTTAGGCTAGAATTTGTTAGGTAAAACTGTAAAGGTTAGAACTTTTCATTTTAAAAACATGAATAAATTTTCTTTTTTGATTAAAGCTAGTGTCTCACTGAATATTTATTTTTCTTTTCAGGATAAGTTGTACTAGACTAATTCTTTTTAGTAATACCCATAAAACCCTTCAGCATTTTTCCATTTTTTTTTTAGCTGAAGTTAGATCCTTTCTATTTTAAAATGGATGGTGCCCAAAATTTCGTACAGCTAAAGCCTTTTAAAAAATAGAAATGAATTCCAAAAAAAACCGGTCAAGTGCAAGTTGAACTTGCACAATTAGTGTTCCGTACGTTGATTGTTTTTAAAATAAAAAATTTTGTTAGGGTGGTATAAAATGATCAGTGACTTCACAAAACACACCTCAAAGGAGTTTTCAACAAAGGTTGTTTCCAATCTTTACTGAAAACTGGTGACCTTGAAATTTTGTTTTTTTTTATATGCCAAATAAATTATTAAAGGTAATGCACTCGTGATAATTTTCGTTCAATCTATACCCCGTGGAGAATATTCCAGAATTTTTTCAAAATTTTTTGATCAGTACTTTTCGAGATAAGGTAGGGGACAGCGATTTTTTTAAAAGTAATACGAAGAAAAGTGTGTGCAAGTATTACATTATATACGAGTATATATATATATATATATATATATATATATATATATATATATATATATATGTATATATATATATATATATATATATATATATATATATATATATATATGTATATATATATATATATATATATATATATATATATATATATATATATATATATATATATATATATATATATATATATTTACTCGTGTTTTCACAAGCTTTCATTGGATATCACACTCGATGACCTAGTAAAAAAAAATTTTTTCACTTCCGATTTCATCCCTCAAAACGAACCCCTTAAGTCAAAATTATGTTACGGTGGTATAAAATGATCAGTGACTTCACAAAACACACCCCAAATGAGTTTTCAAGAAAGTTTGTTTCCAATCTTTACTGAAATCTGATGACCTTGAAATTTTTGTTTTTTTTATATACCATATAAATTATTAAAGGTAATGCACTCGTGATAATTTTCGTTCAATCTACACCCCGTGGAGAATATTCCAGAATTTTTTCGAAATTTTTTGATAGGTACTTTTCGAGATAAGGCCCGGGACAGCGATTTTTCGCGAATTTTTAAAAATAATACAAAGAAAAGTGCGCGCAAGTATAATATTATATATATATTTTTTACTCGTGTTTTCACAAGCTTTCATTTGACACCACACTCGATGACCTAGTAAAAAAATTTTTTTTTTTCGCTTCCGACTTCACCCCCCAAAACTAACCCCTTAAGTCAAAATTTAATTCTCAAAACTACATGGCTCTGATGAGGCCATCAATTCTTATATTATTACCAAATTTCACCTTTCTATGTCAAATAGTTTCGGAGAAAATCGGTGTGACAGACAGACAGACAGACAGACAGACAGACAGACAGACAGACAGACAGACAGACAGACAGACAGACAGACAGACAGACAGACAGACAGACAGACACCGAAGTGATCTTATAAGTGTTCCGTACGGAACACTAAAAAGACGTAAGACAATTATCTCTTACCCATATTTCTCTACCAAGGAAAACTGAGCTAGTGTTTGTTTAATTTCTTTAGTTCTTTTAAAAATCAGGATCCACTCAATTCATTAGCAGAAATTAAAGCGGGGCTGCAAGAAAATTGTGCTCAAGCTTGGGGTGTCCAATATTCAAACGGTACAAAATGACGCAGTGTACGTGGGGCGCAATTAAACACCTTTTCATAAGTTACAAAATGACACCACAACGTGCGGGCAAGTTCCAATGTTACAAAATTGCGCTCAAGCGTGGGACAAACAACTTCTCACAGGGTACAAAAAAAGATGCCTCAAACTGAGGACAGTTTTTCACAGGCGACAAAATTACGCCCAAGCTTGGGGCAACATTTTTCACACGTTACAAAATAGCGCTGTCAACGCGGGGCTTTTGGAATTTTATTTTTTAAAGGGTTCAGTGTACTAGCTTTCGAACAAAGTAAAAGCTCTAACTTTGCAGATATTTTTATTTCATAATACTTATTAAACGAAACTACACTATAGCAGTAAGACAAAAGCAGGAAATTTGTAAAATTTTTTTTATTTCAATTTATCTGATATAGATATTTGAATTTTAGTTGTTGACTCTAAGATAAGAGATTCCTACTTTTTTCTTAAAAGCTAGCTTTATAGTTCAGATAAGCAGATGTGCTGGTTTACTTTAATTTTTTTTGCAGTGTTAGATTTATTTTGCGGTTAACCGAACAAAAAAACTATTTTTTTTCTCAACGATGTTTTGCATGAATATTAAAAATACTTTGCTGATACGAAACGGTATTTAGAGATTTTTTTATAGGAAATTCTTAAGATAATTTGGTAAAAGAATTTAAAGAGAGAAGGCAATACTTAGAAATTTTTTTTGAAATTGTCGAAGATTTTTTTTAATGTTTGATAAAGAAGTTTACATATTTTAAGTGCCTTTGCATATTTTTTATTTTGACTATTGGGAGCACAGGAGAAATATTTTTAACGACTTTTTTAAACAATTCTTTTAAATTTTATTCATTTATCATGGAAGCCTTCAATTTTAAAGTCAATCACTTACTGGAAAATGAATTAGACTATGAACTGAAAATCCGTCGTACTTTCTCAGAACGTCCGGTCGCGGATAAAAGAAAGATTCTAACGAGGATCTTAAGTAAAGAAATATTCCAATAGATCAGATTGGTCTAAATAGTTACAAAAAGTTTCTGATTTTTTTTAAGTCTAATAAAAATCCTCCTTCTCAAGTTAAAACTCCTGCTTCTCCAAATGGTCACATATCTCCTTTATTCGTGCATAAATATTCAGATAACAGACCGCATATCAAGATAAATCTATTAGGTGCCCATTTCTCGGCTTTATTTGACTCTGGTGCAAATGCCTCCGTTATAGGTCAGAATGGTATTAAAATTTTAAGTCGTTTAAGTATAAAAATATGCCACGTCAAAAATAGAAGTGTTACCACTGCAGATGGCAGCCGTCTAAAAGTTTTAGGTACGGTTGAGTTGCCGCTAGTCTGCAATGGTCATTGTTGAGTAATCTCTGCTCTAGTAGTACCTTCTCTATCACATACTTTGGTTTTAGGATGTGATTTTGCACAAAAATTCGGAATTTTTGTAAATTTTAAAGATAATTCGTGGTATCCGCAGTCCCTAGAAGTCAATTCTAATACAAGTTTTAAAGATTGTTATTCAGAAAACTCTTTAGAAAACCTTTTCTCGCGTCTATGTACCCTAGATGATCTCTCGCGGACGGAACGCTTGAAGGCAGAAAAAAGTAATAAGCTCTTTCAATGAAATAAGTAGTAAAGATAGGTTAGGCCGAACGAATAAAATCACCATGTCTATAGATACGGCTGATGCCAGTCCTGTAAAGACAAGGCCCTTCGCCATGTCTCCGTATATGTCAAAGGTATTAAATAAGGGGTTAGACGAAATGTTGACACTCGGAGTGACATCGTCTAAGCTATGACGGAAGAAAGCTCAACGAGGTCAGCAAATTTGATAACTATCCATTACCGAACATCGATAGAATTTTGACATCACTCAGGAATGCTAAGTATGTATCCTCGATAGACCTTAGAAAGGCTTTCTGGCAAATTCCTTTGGACAAACCCTCTAAGGAAAAGACCGCTTTTGCAGTAGTAGGCCGAGGTCTATTTCAGTTCGTCACTATGCCGTTTGGTCTAAAGAACGCTGCTCAAACTCAGCAACGTTTAGTGGACGCTATATTTGGTCCGAAATATGAGCCACATATTTTTACCTATCTAGATGATATTTTAGTAACATCGGAAGACTTCGAATCGCATATACGCTTACTTAAGGAAGTAAAAGATAAATTGAAAGAGGCCGGACTGACGATAAATTTGAGCAAATGTGATTTTTTCAAAACTTCTCTAAAGTTTTTAGGCTATATTGTAGGCTCAAATTCTTTGCGTACCGATCCGGATAAGGTAGCAAGCATGGTTAACTATGCGAGATCTACTAATACTACGGAAGTTAAGCGCTTCGTAGGAATGTGTTCATGGTACAGACGTTTTATCGAGAATTTTTCTACCCTGTTGTCGCCTATTAATGATCTTTTGAAAGGACGAAAAAAAGGACAATCAATAGATTGGACAAAGGCAGCCGAAGAATCTTTTATAGAGATTAAAGAGCTATTGGTTTCAGCTCCCATTTTATCCCAACCAGATTCTTCACAACAGTTTTATATTTCTAGTGATGCTTCTAATACCGGTTTAGGGGGCGTCCTAACACAGAAAATCAATGGTGAGGAAAGAGTGATAGCGTATGCCAGTAGAACTTTATCAAAGGCTGAACGTAACTATTCGGTTGTTGAAAAAGAATGTTTAGCAGTACTCTTTAACATCGAAAAGTTTCGACCTTACATAGAAGGTGTTCCTTTCACGGTCATAACAGATCATTATAGTTTATTGTGGCTTAATTCTATTAAAAACCCTAGTGGCAAACTAGCGCGTTGGGCGATTAGGCTGAGACAACATACATTTAATTTAATTTTGGCCAAAAATGCGTTTTGTTATCTTAAAGTTTGTGAGGACTTGTGAAGTATGTGGAGCACAGAAATCTCCAAATACACTACCTATGGGACTGATGGGAAAAAAGAAAACGGTTAATTACCCTTTTCAAGTCATAGCAGCTGATCTAGTAGGCCCATTTCCACGTTCAAAAAAGGGAAATAAATGACTTTTCGTAATTTCTTGCTGGTTAACAAAGTATACCGTGTTATTTCCTTTGAAAAGCTCTAAAGCCGAATGCTTTTTGAAAATTTTAGAAAACGATATTTTTCTAATCCACGGAGTTTCATCGCTTTCGATATGCGATAACGGTACTCAGTTTACTTCTGAGTGTCTTAAGAGCTTAAGTGAGACATATAGTTTTAACATACGTTTCAATCCCGTGTGCCCTCTACAATATAATTTCGTTCAAAATAATATTCGTTGATTCACGTGATAATTCGGGGGATAAAGGAATTTCAAAGATTCAAACACGAAGTAACCGGGTTTACACCGTCTTTCTTAGTTTACGGCAGACATATACCTCTATCTGGATCGTATTATAAAAATTTAGATTTGGATGTCAATGTTGACAGCGAAATAATTCCGGGTAACAGGGGTGCGTACGCCGAAAATTTAAAGGGTTTTAAAAGATATTTTCACCGACGTGCGTAGTAGGATACATAAGGCTTATGAACGGAACAGTAAGTCTTACAACCTTAGAAAAAGGGATTTTGCCTTTAATATAGGTGATCACGTTTGGCGAAAAAATAAAATTCTTTCCAGTGCAGCTGATAAATTCACATCTAAGTTGTACCTAAGTATGTGCATTGCGTGGTTAGAGAAAAGAGATTTCAGATTTAGTTTATGGTTTAGTTAATTTAGATGGGACTAAAATAGGACGATGGCATATTAAAGACTTAAAACCATTCAATGAACCTAACCCTAGTGAAAGTTTGTTAGAAGAAGAACAATTTATATTTACATTATCTTAATTGCTTAAATTTTTTTTTGATGTTGCTCTGTAGAGGTGACGACCTCGTTTTTTTTAACTGTTATAAAAGTTGAGCAGAGAATAGCTTACTTTTATTGTTTAATGCTAAGGTTTTGGGTATTGGCCATATCCCAAACTTAGGTTGATTGTAGTTGATGTTTAGCATCGACTCAGCTGTTGCGAGCTTGCGAAAGAGTCACACTCAGGATATATCATAAGACTGGTATGTCGGTGGTCGCGGGATTTGATTTGCTTATGACCCCAAATAATATCCAGTTCTTGACACTTGGAAGCGATATTTTGATTAGAGGCAATCCAAGGTGATCTTGAGTTAGGACAAGCGCAAGATGTAGCTCGTGTAGTGTGATGTAGAGTCAAAATTTTTATGAGCAATTTCAAAGTTTGATACCCGAGTGGGTGTATTTCTATTACCTTAGTGGTATATGTAGGGTGCAATTAAGAGTAAATTGATTTTGGTTTATCCTGTAAGTCTAAGACTTGGATTATTTTGGTTTAGATCTTCTTCTGAATTGACAAACTGAGGGTATTTTCGATTTTTTTTTCAGAGCCGTTTAAACGTTACCTTTGAGTCGCTAACTTTTTTAAATTTTTTTGCATGGACTCATAGGCGTATGTTGAGTTTTTTCGGTTTACTATCAGATGGATAGAAAATTGAAGTTCTGCAGGAGAACTAAAGGCTGATCATTTACAGGAGATGAGAGCAGAGTAAGACAGTCGTTTCACAAAGAAATGATCAAAATCTGATACCGAGATGAGAACCTTGTCAAGAGAGGCTAAGCGCAGTGAAGGAAGATTCCTAACCGAATTTTTAGATTTCCAAGAGGTAATCTAGAAGTTTGGGCTGACAGAAAACGGTTATGCCTGATACCTGTAGCAGTTTCTTCTAGAGGCTATTGTCTAGGGAGACGATTAACACCATGATCGAATATTTTAGCTGTCAGTGATGTTTTCTTCTTGTTTCTGATTAAGCTGGAAAAGCTCTTGTCGTCTTCAAAAGTTTTGTTGCGTCGCCACCAAAAATTTGAGAAATTTTTGCTTCATGTAGCTTCTTAAGCTCATTTTCGTTTTTTTTAAAATTTCGTTAGAAGCTTGGTTAAGTCAACCTTGTAAACCTTTTAGGTTGTATCCCATGAGTTATTTGTTTTTACAGGCTGTGATGCACCGGGTGCTAACAGATGCCGTTACGACGTTTGGCAGGGAGTTAGTCTTCCTGAGGAACAGACTGATTGGAAGGGTAGTCTATGGGGGTGAACGTTTGACCTTTGGGACCTTAAGGGGTTTTGTTACCCAATGGTTATTTCTATTTTGAACCAAAGGAGAGCCTAACTACTGTAGTCGACCTCAGCTCCAATTAGCCTATTAGTGGTGACAGGCTGTTGGCAGTAGTGTATTTCGGAACACCCTATTGATTAAATTTTTTTTTGACTTATGGTGGTGTGGTAGACACCGTTTTAGTTTAGTGGATGCTATAATCTACTCCCTTTTGTTGGTGGACTCCAGGGTCACCATTTCCGTATTTTATTGTCTCCACCATTCAGTATATCGTGGTGAGGTGTTTGTCTCCTGTGTTATGTGGGATGGATTGAATGTTTTCGTTGTTGTTCTAGGGCGAGACCAGTACACGAGGGTTCTTCATGCAACTTGGAGAAGCGCAATGTTGGTTAAGTTTATATCTCTGTGTAACCACCCTGAAGAATGACGGAGGGCGTTTGTTCTGGCTCATGTTTCTAGGCAGATTTGTCACTTTGGTGCGATGTGCCGAAGATTTGATTAGCTTTTGCTAAGAGCTTTCACCAAGCTCAGTATGGAGTTATCATAACCAAGAGTTTGGGATTTGAACTCCTGTATGTATTTCTGTATATATTTCTGTACATATTTCTGTATATATTTCGGTGTATGTTGGTTGCCTGAGGCATGTGCTCAAAATGAGAGATTTTGAGTCGTTTTGCTTATGGACTCCCATATATAGGATTATGACTTTAGGGAGGTCCTATTTCGAGACTTGTTGTCTCATATAGTTATGTTGGGAATGTTTCCTTGAATGTTAGTTGCGCGCGGACTAATCATTCTGTTCTTAGTGAACATTGCTTTTTGAAGCAGGATCATTCAGTTTGGTGAATTTTAGCTTTTTATAGCTATTCACTGTGTTTAGGGTGAATTTTAGCTTTTATAGCTATTCACTGCGCTTATAGTGATATTGTTAGCTTTTATAGCTGCTCACTATGTTAATGGCGAGATTGTTCTTTTAGAACGCAGACTTTGTGTAGTCGAGGACTATTTACAGAATGTTTTCTTGGCGAGGAGCCGAGGTTTTTTTTCTGGCGATATACCAGAATGTTTTCTTGGCGAGGAGCCGAGGTTTTTTTCTGGCGATATACCAGAGTGTTTGGTTGGCGATAAGCTGACGAGTTCCCTGGCGATTTTTGCATGTTCTGGATGTCTCAGGACGTCGACATTGCGCGATGTAGAGTTTTCCCTAGCGATTTTAGCATGTCTAGATGTCTTAGGACGTCGACATTGCGCGATAGAGTGCGATTATTTTCCGAGTGCGACTAGTAGTGATACTAGATTTAGAATGTTCTCTTAGTGATGAGCTAGAGCATTGAGGGCGATTTTTCCCGAGCGTTCGTCTGGATATTTATCCAGATATTTTTTTCTTAGCCTTGTGCTAAATGGTCTGACAAGACTTTTTCTTTTTAGTGTAAGTGTTTGCACTAGAATCATTTTTTTATTTTTTTTTTTTAAGAATTTTTCTAAATTTGTTTTGCTGATATAGAAAATTTTCAGACAATCCTTAAAATATTTTAAGGGGGGGTGTTCATATTTTATTTCAGTTCATTTTTTTTTGATTTAGACAAGAGTCTAGACAAAGTTAAATTATTTTTTTGTTTTGGTAACGATAACAGAGCTGATTCTTTTATATAAGAAGACCGCGATTGTTACTTTGAACAGGTATTTCTTATGTTCATGCAAGAATTTTTATTTGCTTTTTGATGTACTTAACCTTAGTGTTTAATTAAGTTAAGTCTAGTTATATAAGATTCTTGTGATCATGCAAAGATTTTCATTTGGTTTTCATTGTACTTAATATTAGTGCTTAATTGAATTAAGTCTAGTAGTAAGGTCCGAAGTTTGTAATTTTGTTTTAAGTTCTGACCTTAGTATTAAGTGATAGTGTACCACTTGTACCTTTTCATAAGTAGCCTAAGTTTAATAGACTAGTGTAGTCTATTTCTTTTTGGAAGGGGGTAAATGTAACATTCATTTTTTCCTAGATTTTAAGACCATGTAATGTTACTGATTTTTCCATTTCAAATTGTACTTATTTTCATTTTTGTTCCGAACGGTATATTAAACAGGGATTCCCAGACGTTCGGTATATACGGTGGTGCGGGTTCCTGACCGAACCTCTCGCTACGCCGCGATTGGTGGAATGTTTGATCGGCAGTTTTGATTGGAGCGTCGTGATATTGCTGGCAAAAGTCGCACGATTATTTAAGGCTCCGCAGACCGTAAATCGAGGTTGTTTTCCATCTAGCCGCAACCAGGCAGTACCATCAAGCCGCTGCCGGGCTGTTTTCCATCTAGCCGCAGCCAGGCAGTACCGTCTAGCCGAGAGGCTATTTTCCATCTAGCCGAAGTAGGCTAATTTTCATCAGAGCCGCTAAGTAAAAGCACCAGTGTCTTAAATAAAAGCCGTAGTGAGCTTTCTAAGTGTTTGTTAAGAAAAAGTGTGAAATCGGGCGTAGTCGATCACAGCAGGAATAAAAAACAGTAAGTCAACAAAACTCCCTTCAATAGACTTATCCCGGAGTAGTGCATTAACTACTATTGAAAAACAGACTAAAAAGTGAAGTGTAAAGCACGATTTCTCGTCTTCGGG
>CM032447.1:67665370-67835370 GCA_019049505.1 Pachyrhynchus sulphureomaculatus | reverse complement strand
TTTATTCTAAATTATCTTCCAAGTACCTAATAGGCATATAACTGTCTGCCAGATATTTGTCGATATTAATCTCGATAATAATTGAACGAAATGCTTTGCTTGTTTGTAGAATTTAAAAGAGAAAACATTAGCCTATATTACGAAGCTGCATAAAGACCATCTCAGTGTTGAACAGGAACGGCACATTTTTTTTTATGTTCCTGATGAGAATTTTACAAGTTAGAATCTTTTTCGCATTTCGAATGCAATTCAGAATACTATAAATTTCGGAAAAATTGCCCTTTAGTCCTCAATATTAATCCAAACAGAATAGTTGTTTATCAGCGACTTCACTTTTAAACTCATTGTATGTGTAGGTGTTGTGGTTAACTGTTGTGCCACCTGGCATCCGGCAAATTTCCGGTAGGTCTCGCTCTTCTAATAGCATAGGACGAGACCAAGATAATCTCATCTAGGATTACTAACGAAGAATTTTATAAAAAGTTTAATAAATATTTTAAGTATAATCTCTAATTGCTGTTACCATTTTAAATTATTAAGAATTATTTCAATATCTCTATTTAAATCAAAAAAACAGCTAGCTGATTGGGTCATCAATTCCTATATTTGTGCCAAATTTCAACTTTCTATGTCAAATATTTTCGAAGAAAATCGGGTGTAACACCCACACGGAAACCGAAGTGATCCCATAAGTGTTCCGTATGGAACACTAAAAAGACGAAATATGTAGTATACATATGTTAAAAACCAACCATCTCATATAAAAAGTTGAAAGATACAAGTATCTAGACGCTATTATAAACAAAAACGACTGCTCTGAGGAAATAAAAATTTGTATACCACAGACCAGAATTTTTATAACAATAAAGCGAGTATTCTGGAGCGCTTATATCAGTCTACGATTAAAGGTTTTGTTAGTCAGATGTTATGTGATCTAAGTGTTGTTGCATGTTGTAGAAACATGGACGTTAAGAATTTAATCTATCTTTAAGTGGCAAAGTTTCGAATTTATGTTTCTGCGTAATTTTCGAACAATCTGGTAACACCATTCAAATCAGCCCTCGTAATTTTTTAAAGCAATTGCAGGCAATTTAATCTCAATAACTCATATATATATATATATATATATATATATATATATATATATATATATATATATATATATATATATATATATATATATATTTTCTTAGTCTTATATATAATATTTATCATACTCTTACCCGATAAACACATGTCAAAGAAGGAGTCCTGTTATGTATAATAACGGTATACGTTTCAATAATAAAATCTCTGAGCTATATTCTTAGAGGAATTGAATATTTGAAAATATCAAAAGGTCAAACTATAACAAATAAATCATACTCCAAACAAAACATAAGGAACGCTAAACATACCAGTGGGTCGATTATTTTTATTTTAAACTAATTTTTTAAACAATATCATACTCTTGCTATGATTATTTTCTTCCAGTTCAACCAAAGATGATCAAGAACACAAATAACGAAGCTATTTCAGCTGAATAGTCACGTAACAAAACCAGTACTTCTCATCGATAAATTACCAGTTAAGTATTGGCATGGCAACTATACTTATATCATTTGATTTTAGGGAAAATTTTAACTTACGATGTCAGCCTAGCCAGTATTAAATTTTGTGCGGTGGTTCCATTTGAATCCCTTTCAAATTCGGTATTAATTTTTGATGTACGGGCTACATGCGAATCTACGAGTTATATAATAATATGTAGGAGCCTACACATGAATTTGGGGCGTCTTATATCGTTAGAGTTAATTTTTTTTATAGTCTGTTTTTTATTCTAAGTCGATGTTAAATTTTTGTAGTGGACGTATTCCGTGCTTGTTAAATCTATCGAAAGTTATAATAAAATTCGATTTTGTCAGTCAATATCATTAGGTCAAAACTATTATTTTATCGAAAAAGCGCTTCATAACAGCTTAAATTCAAAAATTATGGAATATATTGCAAGGATATTGTATTGTAAATCTAATACAAATACCTGCGTTTTAAACATAAATATTTTGTGAAGCTAGAAGTCATTTGAACGCAAAATTTATTATTATTATTTTTAAAAAAAATTTTAGATGTGATTTTTTAAGGAAACACTTAATAATTATTTGTTTTTCTATTTTTGGCCTATCAAGATTTGTTAGTTAATCTCAAAACATTTGACCAAAACTAAAAGAAAACAATGTTAAATATTAGTAAAATTTGACAAAAGATATAAACAAAAAGGAACTTTGGCAATTTTTTCTAATATTGGCAATATTGTTGCTACATTTTTTTTTTAATTTTGGTAAAATGTTGAAGGTTAACCAAAAAAGTTACAGAGAAAAAGAGTGGGAATAAAAAAATAGGCCATAATCAATAAGCGAGGCCTCAAAAAGTTCTTACTAATGTTATATTATACTTACTTTCTCTCTTTGAAGCATATTTCTCCTTATATTTTAAATTTTTACCTGCAGAATATCATTAGTTCCTGTTAATGTTAAATTTTGATTTTAAATGACTTCTGGCCTGACAAGATATTGCTTATGTTTATATATTTATATTTACGACATAATCCATATTTTTTGAATTTAAGTTGTTTTGAAGGTGTTAATGATATACAATAATTTTGACATAAAATGACTTATAAAATAAAATTTTAATATATAAAAATATAAAAATTTTTAGTGTGTATATTCATAATATTAGCACAAAGTTATAAGTATTACAACTGAAACCTGAGATTTCTCACTACATACTATCTCTGTTAGTATTGAGAATAATAAAAAGATAACGGAACCCTCAGATTCCTCGAATCCAAGAAACCCAAAATCGTATAACATAATATATACGATGCATACACCACTATAACCGATGATATGTTTGACTATAAATAATTATGCGTAAGATGTGTTCTTTCTTCATCATCATCCATCAGCCGTCCTCATCCACTGCTGGATATTGGCCTCCTCTAAGAAATTCCACTGATCTCTATCCTGAGCGGTGTTAACCCAATT
The DNA here is from genome assembly GCA_019049505.1 of Pachyrhynchus sulphureomaculatus. NCBI lineage: Eukaryota > Metazoa > Arthropoda > Insecta > Coleoptera > Curculionidae > Pachyrhynchus > Pachyrhynchus sulphureomaculatus. Next base: position 67,832,344 of record CM032447.1, on the reverse strand, counting down.
TCCTGCGACTCTTTTGATGTCATCGCTCCATCTTGTTGAGGGTCTAACTCTGTTCCTTTTGTCTTGTCTGGGTCTCTATTCTATTAGTCTTCTACACCATCGGTTATCATTCCTTCGGACTATATGGCCTGTCAATCGCCATTTCGATTGCGTAATTTTTTGGATAATATCTATTACCTTTGCTGGTTATTTGATAGTTATGCTTATTATTCTGTCCTTCCTTGTGATACCCAACACAGCTCTCTTCATTGCCCGTTGTAATACTCTCAGTTTGTTTGCTGACAATTTTGTTAATGTGAGTGTCTCGCCATATGGGATTGCTGGCAGAACGCATTATTCATAGACTTTCTTTTTTAAGTACATTGGCAAATTACCTTTCGGCTTATCTCTCAGCGTCCCAAAAGCCGCCCATCCCAAACCCACACGACGGTATATCTCACGGGTTTGATTATCTTTGCCAATTTGTAATTCTTGTCCCAAATACTTGTAATTTTGGACGTGCTCCATCTCGTTTTCGTTAAATTTCATATTACTATTCGTAACTAGAATAGTCATAAACTTGATTTTCTGTAAGTTAATACTTAGACCAATATTTGCCGATGTTATTTGCAATTCGGTAAGCATTTGTTGGGCATCACCTAGATTGTCGGCTATTATGACAATATCATCAGCAAAGCGCAGGTGATTTAGGTATTCGCCATCGATGTTTATGCCTTTTCCATCCCAATTAAGTTCCTTAAAAGCAAATTCCTTGTCTGGTTCCACGTTCTATTCGGTATTTACTTGTGGATTCACAGAGTCTTACACGCTGTTGCATTATTATAAACGGATTTAATTAACTGGGTATATCTGTACCTATTCTCATTTGCTGCAGGGCAGACAGACAAACGATGTCAAAAGCTTTTTTAAAATCCAGAAATACTAACCAAATGGTTTGTTATATTCTATAGATTTCTCTATAAGGATTTTGATGGTTGATCGTTAGCACCGTATCTACTTCTGAAGCCAGCCTATTCGCGTGATTAATAAAAATCTAGTTTTTGCTCGAGCAAAATATGTTCTTTATCTGAACTAAAAACATTAAAAGTCCTCATAAAACTATTAAAACTATACAAGATTTATCTATCATCTGACCCTTTTCTCATCCTCGCTTCTCCAGTGAAATTAATCAGTTATGTGTACCATAGAAATTAACTTCTCATTTCGTTCCAAAGTTATACTGCCAACAGACAAATAGACCGACGGACAAACCGACGAAAATTCGCAACTGAAATTCCAAAAACCTGAAAGAATTATTTTTTCAGGAAAGAAACGGAATAATATAAATAAAAACTTTATTTTCATTCATTTACCAATACAAAGAAAAATATATAAAAATTCCTAAATATTTACAGGGATAAATGTTGAGATATCTATGTCATCATAATTCTCATAATCATATTACTCTCACATAACTTAACCTTGACTGCCAATGATCGAAGGGGTCAGTATTTTGATATATACTTATCTACGTAGGTATTCTATTGATTTAAATATTGAACTAAATAAATTCAAGGTACTGCCTAGGGTGAATTGGTGTCAAAACTTTTTATATAAATGCCTGCCAAAAATTAACTTATTCATTGTAAAAAATCATTTGCGATAATAAACTACTTCAAAACAAAATGTACAAAGTAAGTAAGCCTACATAATTTTTTTTCTACAAGCAAAATTCAAGATAAAAAAGCTTTGTTCTATAAAGTTTTATATATAAAGCAATGCTCTTTTTTGATTTATCTCTTACGTCCTAGATATTAACAAAATGTACGTTGCTCACAATGAGTGAATTACCTCAAAGATTACAGATTTTTTAAAAGTTTTTAAATTATTTTGTCTTGTTATAATTTAACATTTTTTTATTTATTTGATAAAAACAAATTCAGGTACAGTACAGTGGTTTTAGTGACGCTACTTTTGATATTTTCAAAACAATGGAAAATTCGAATTTCGTGTGTTGATTAAACACTGTTCATTTACTGGTATGCTGAATTTAAACGCGGTCGTACAGATACAAATGATACTGAACGCACTGGACGCCCAAATGAGGTGGTTACACCGGAAAACATCAAAGAAGTCCACAAAATTGTTTTGGATGACCGTAAAGTAAAATTGCGTGCTATAGCTGACAACCTAAAGATATCAAAAGAACGTGTTCGTCATATTTTGCGTGAAAATTTGAGCATGAGAAAGCTCTGTTCGAAATGGGTAGCGCATTTGTTCACAATGGACCAAAAACAACAACGTGTTGGTGATTCTGTGCTCTGTTTGGACCTGTTTAAGCGCAATAAAAAAAGAGTTTGTCATGCGATATGTGACAACGGTTGAAACATGGATCCACCACTACACATTGGAATTAAATCGTTAGCTGATAGGACAGCACCCGGTGAAAGCCGTCCGAAGCGTCCAAAGATACAACAGTCGGCTGGGAAGGTTTTGGCCTCTGTATTTTGGGATGCACATGGAATAATTTTCATCGACTATGCTGAAAAGGAGAAAACCATCAATAGTGAATATTATATTAAGTTATTGGAGCATTCGAAGGCAGAAATCGCAAAGAAACGGCCCCAAATGAACAAGAAAAAAATGCTCTTTCATCAAGACAATGCACCGTGCCACAAGTCAATGGTTACGATTGCAAAATTGCATGAATTGATGTTCGACTTGCTACCTCATCCGCCGTATTCTCCAGATTTGGCCCCCAGCGACTATTATCTATTCGCAGACCTCAAAAAAAAATGTTTGCGAGAAAGAGATTTGGCTCCAATGAAGAAGTTATCGCCGAAACTGAGGCGTATTTTGAAAGCAAAGACAAATCCTTCTACAAGAAAGATATAGAAATGCTAAAAAAGCTTTGGACTAATTGTATCGTTCTTGAAGGAGACTATATTGATGAATAAAGTCGAATTTTTCAAAAAAAAGTGTTTTAAGTAGCTAGACCAAAAAATGTTTAGTCTACTTGTTATTTATTTATTTTTCCTTTTTTTGAGAAGGAACTAGCTATATATTTTTGAAATTATGCTAAAAAATGCTTTACGCATAAGGTACCGAGACAAAATAATTTTACTTTACTTGTTTATAATTAAACAAATATTTAAGTAGTAAATATTTCTTTTAAACTTTTACCACTAAATTCTACATTGAGTTAAATTGATTTATTGGCTATTAGGTAGCTAAGATGCTATAACTATTTAACATTATTGACTAAGAAAAACCGTCAAAATATATATTGAATCTTAAGAACGTCAAGAACTTTTTGTCTTATTCTAGTTGGTCTGATTAGTCGGTATCTGACTAGACATGTTTGTAATCTGGGGTCTTATATCCTAATTCTTTTATGGAAAACTCATTTGGGATGTGTTTTGTCAATTAACTGATCATTTTATACCTCCGTAACAAAATTTTTTATTTTAAAGGCAATCACAGTACGGAACATTAATTGCGCAAGTCCAAGTTGCACGTGACTAGTTTTGTAAATATCTTGTCAAAATCTTTATTTATTGAGGTTTTATATATTTTTTTTCAAGATCAGTTTAGCAATTCTTTATTTATATTCAACACAGACAGACAAATAAAATAAACCAACAGTTTAGCTACAAGGTTTGGCTTCTCAGCGGAACCATAATAAAAATATGTTTTTATTATTATTTTACTACGCGCGATCAATTAAATGTTTTTAACAAATTATATAATTCCAAATGTTTATCTATTTTTTCCAATATTCGATGATTTTTTAAGACGTAAGCCAACATTACTTGTTAAATAATTTCAGAAAACAAAAATTTATTTATTTTTGCAGTTGTTCGTCGTTGCTACTCTTTTGGCCGTTGCCAGTGCTGGTGAATATCAAGCTTCTTCATATTCATCCTTTAATAGTAACCACAACTCAGTACACCACATCCCATCTGCCCCTGCACTCGTCAAATATGCCGCCCCAGTAGCCAAATTTGCAATTCCAGCTGCCCCTGTCTACGCTGCTCCTGTCGTAACCAAATATGCGGCTCCAGCTTTTGCCAAAGTAGCTCTTCCCGTTGTAGCTAAGGCTGCTCCATTAGCTTACGCTGCTCCTGTTGCTAAATACGTAGCAGGTCCGTCTTATTCTTCCCATGAAGAAGAATATGCTCCAGCTAAATATGAATTCGCTTATGGCATCCAAGACTCCCACACCGGCGACTACCATTCACAGGAAGAACACCGTGACGGAGACCATGTAGTAGGCCAATATTCTCTGCATGAAGCTGATGGTACCGTCAGAGTTGTCAAGTACTCCGACGATGGTCACGGTTTCAACGCTGTTGTAGAAAGAGAGGGACACCCAACTGAAGCTCCAGCTATTCTCAAAAAAGTTGTAGCTGTAGCTGCTCCTCAATACTATCACTAAGTTATTATAAGACTGCAAATATTACCAAAATAAATTATTTATTTATTTATAAATAAAATTGTTTTTCATAAAACATAATATGCAAAATTTACCTTGTTTTATTTAGGTTTTAAATTTAAATTTTATGGAGTTTGTTCATAAATAAATCTAACGGCCAACAGGTCCTACTACTATAACATAGTAATTTATGTAACTTATACACTCAAAGTTTCAGATAATATAAAACATTATAAACAGTACTGTAGCCAGAGAAGGGCAAAAGGCTCTCCTATTACTCTTATGACAGTTTTATTTCATATCGTAAATGCAAAAAAATGGAAGAAATAGAGAACTCGAACACGCATCCCCTTACACGAAGGGTAATAATGAGGAACACGAGAAATGCTCCCATTTTCAACCAAAACAACAATTTTTAAAATATATCCTTAAAACTAATTGAGAATTTTGGGTTTGGTGTTCTGAAACTATTAATTTATTTTTTTAACTCAAGTTTATTTAAAGAATTTATTAACCCAAATTTGCAAAATAGTAGACCATTTAGTCTGCGGTTGTTTACATTAATAATTTAAAATCTTTTAAAACCGCTATTAGAGGGTGCTGAACTTTGTAAAAGTATGGTACCTAAACAATATCTTAAATTTAATTATTTTTCAGGAATAAACTCCTGGACAAAATTAACGCAACAATCTGAAAATTAATTTATCTTTTTCTTATGTCAGTTTTAAAGTTTATCGAGTATGTGAATAGTAGGCTATGCATATTTTGTTTCGTTGTTGATGACAGAAATCAAAACAATTCGTTTAGATTTACAGTTTTAAAGAATTTTTTAGAAGATAAACAATTTTCTGTAATAATGCGATAGATTTTCTTTAAAAGTAAGCTTATAAATTGTTCCCTTTTTCAAAGTAATACGTTTTTGTGGTAGACTGTTTTATTTTTGACCCCGAAGAATTAGAAAAATGAATCGAACAAGGAATTTAACTAAACACGAGGTAGTGCGAGCCTCAGTTTTATTGGACGAAGGATATTGTCAGAGTTATGTTGCCAATTTGTTAGGCAAACATCGTTCCACAATAAGTCGTATGGTATGGTAAGACGCTCGAATGAAGTAGGAACTTATTCTAGAAGGCTAGGGCAAGGGCGAAAACGATGCACTAGCGACCTAGATGAACGTTTTATAAGACAATATGCTTTAAGAAACAGGACTGTCACTAGTTCTATAATAAGAAACGAACTCGAAGCTGTTCGCAATGTCACAATTTCTTCTAAAACAGTTAGAAGACGGTTAAATGAAGCTAGATTAAATAGTAGGAGACCAGCCACTGCGCCCTTGCTTACTAGAGAGAACAGAGTTGCCAGGTTACGTTTTGCTCGAAATTACGAAAACTGATCTGTGGATGATTGGAAACAAGTTTTCTTCACAGATGAAACTAGGGTTAGTCTAAAACATCCAGATGGTCGTGAGCGAGTATGGCGAAGACCAGGAGAGAGGTTTGCTCCTTGCAATATCTCTGCAAGGATTCCATTTCGGCGGTGGCTCTGTTATGTTCTGGGGTGGCATCTACTTTGATGCTCGCACAGAGTTAGTTCCTGTCCGTACGAGAATCATGAATGCTGACTACTATCTTGAGAATATTGTAATAGAACATGTGATGCCTTTCAGTCATTTTGTGGGGGGCCCAATTTCCTGTTTATGCAAGACAACGCTCGACCTCACGTGGCTAGGGAGGTACTCGATTATCTTAATCAAGTTGATATACCGATTATGCAATAGCCACCAAAAGCCCGGATCTGAATCCGATAGAACATGTACGGGCTCACCTTAAGAAAAATGTGAAACGTCATAGGCCTGCACCTAGAAACCTGAGGGAACTTGAAAATGCTGTTATCACAGAATGGGAGCAAATTCCTCAAGAGTTTATCCAAAATTTAATTAGAAGCATGCCTAGGCGCATAAACGCTGTCATTCGAAGTAGAGGAGGCAACACACGCTACTAGTGTCCCAGTTACACCATTAATTTTGCCACTAATGTCCCAGTTTATTTTTTTCATCATTACATAATTTCAACAATTTTGTTATTAGGTCTTAAGAATAATTTTAATTCGAATCTTATAGAGAAATTTGGTATCTAATTCACTTTTAAAGTATCCGAATAAGTTTTTTCTAACTTTTAGTGTAACCAATGTTCATAAAAAATTATTAAAATTAATTCATTATAGAGATTTGTATGATTTAATATATTGTTGCGTTAATTTTGTCCAGGAGTGTATATTTTTTCCTTTGCTAATATATTTCAAAATATAATATAATTCCAATATTTATTATCATCAAATAGATTTCAATAAGTTTTACTAAGCAAAAAAAAAAATTATCAACCACAAATACTGGAAAAAACACATTAAGCCACTAGGTTCCATCCGGACAGAAATGAAAGGTCATTTCCATCTAGAGTTCTGTTCGGACAGGCGTCGAGTATTATACACTTTCACTCCACTCCTTGTTTCTCTCGACTATCTAGAAGAATAAAAACAAATATCAAACCATATCCGCCGCGTTTAAACGTGACACATCTCAAGAGGTGTGTATATATATATATATATATATATATATATATATATATATATATATATATATATATATATATATATATATATATATATATGGCGGTTTTTATTACGGCTATCACCGTTTCCCGCTTTTTGAGTTCCACAGCTTTCGAGTCCTCAACCAGTTACCCTCCTGAAGTTCTCGGTTTGCCATAGCTGCGCCAACATCTTTCTTCCAACATCTAAGTGGCCTTTCACATTTTCTCACTCTGGTGGGGTCCAGTTCCATATATTTTTTGGCCATCTGTCGTCTCTCATTCGCTCCATTCTTTGTGTAAATGTCATCATTATAAGGTATTCCGGAAGAAAAATTATTAGTTCTTAGAATTTTAAAATAATTTTTAATTTTTATCAATTTAACCTGATCTTGTACTATACAACATCAGAACTTCAGTTGAATTACCAGGGTTTGTCATTCTAAAGGTAAACTTTTTTAGTGTTATTATTGAATTAATTAGGTATACATAATATACAAACAATATGGAATTATTAATACAGATATTATTATTTCCCCAGCAAGATATTTCAATAGGAAACTAAGATCATAGATCAAAATAGATTTTGACGGGTTTTTAATTAATTTCAGCCACCACAATTTTTTTTGATAAACCTAAAGCCGCTTGAGCTAAATTTGTAAACCTTTTTGACACCCACCGATCTACCATACTACCTCTCTATTTTTTTAAAAGAAAGTAATCTATTTCATTCTTTATTTTATTATTCAGGGTTCGTCTACTTGTCCATAAAAGCCCTTCAGTGTTTTTGAATAAGGTGTTCATACAAAATATAATACACTCTTGGTACAAAAACTGGTCTTTTCCAAAATAGAAAAAAATAGTAGCATCAGCTGTTGTTTAAAGCGGCAACCTACATTAGTATTGTGTCTGGCGTCTTATAGTGGTAAGAGTGACGCTGTGTTTTGACGACTGCTTATAAGGTGAGATTCAAACTAACAGATACGATAGGTTTTTAAACCAGGAACTCCATTGGTGCTAGCTACATTATGTTATATTAGGTTTGGAGTTCGGGTTCGGTTATCTTAGGTTAAAGTTCGCTATATTAGGTTATGTTAAGTTTGGTTCTCACTATATTAGGTTATGTTAGGTTTGGAGTTCCTGGTTTAAAAGCCTTAAGTTTAGGAAACGGTTAGCTGATTATTTTTCCTCTTTGCATAGGGTTATGATACATTTGATGTTCTTGGTGTAAATGGTTAAAAACTATATTTATTGAAAAATAAGTTCAAATCATGGTCAATAACCAAAAATTCGCCCAGGCAGATCAATAGAGAAATCAAAAACAAAAATGATAAAAACTATTATTGTAATTCCTTGAAAATTGCGTGACCGAGACTCATTTTATTGCCTAAAAAGATCTAATATATTTAAAATGACTTAACAATTGTTTCACCATACAATGGCTTCTTCAGAAGTGAATTAGAAAGAAAAAAAAAATTTTTCTTTCTAATTCACTTTTCACTTCTAAAGAAACCATTGTATGGTAAAACAATTGTGAAGTCATTTTAAATATCAAACCACATCCGCCGTTTAAACCTGACACATTTCAAGAGGTATATATATATATATATATATATATATATATATATATATATATATATATATATATATATATATATATATATGGCGGTTTTTATTACGGCTATCACCGTTTCCCGCTTGTTGTGTTCCACAGCTTTCGAGTCCTCAACCAGTTACCCTCCTGAAGTTCTCGGTTTGCCATAGCTGTGCCAACATCTTTCTTCCAACATCTAAGTGGCCTTTCACATTTTCTCACTCTGGTGGGGTCCAGTTCCATATATTTTTTGGCCATCTGTCGTCTCTCATTCACTGGAGATGTCCGAACCAGACGAGACGTTTCCTTTCTATGGTGTCTAAAATAGTTTCTTCTACATTCATCATTTGTCGAATGGCGTCATTTGGGACATGTTCCATGTACGTCTACTTGTCCACAAAAGCCCTTCAGTGTTTTTTGAATAAGATGTTCATACAAAATATAATACACTCTTGGTACAAAAACTGGTCTTTTCCAAAATAGAAAAAAAATAGTAGCATCAGCTGTTGTTTAAAGCGGCAACCTACATTAGTATTGTGTCTGGCGTCTTATAGTGGTAAGAGTGACGCTGTGTTTTGACGACTGCTATATAAGGTAAGATTCAAACTAACAGATACGATAGGTTTTTAAAACCAGGAATTCCATTGGTGCTAGCTACATTATGTTATATTAGGTTTGGAGTTCGGGTTCGGTTATCTTAGGTTAAAGTTCGCTATATTAGGTTATGTTAAGTTTGGTTCTCACTATATTAGGTTATGTTAGGTTTGGAGTTCCTGGTTTAAAAGCCTTAAGTTTAGGAAACGGTTATATATTATTATTATATATATATATATATATATATATATATATATATATATATATATATATATATATATATATATATATATATATATATATATTGATAAATTAGTAAAAATCTGCTTCGCCAGATCGACAGAAAAATCAAAAACGAAGATTTAAAAAACAATTATTCAGATTCTTTGAAAATTGAGGCCAGAAAATGAATTTGGATAAAAATTACGTATCCCATTGTGAGTCGTCGTCCCATTTAAAGCTATTGCTGCATTCGGAAAGTTTTTTTTGAAAAGTGTATGACGGTGTAAACGCTTTAAGCAAAAAAAAAAAAAATGTAAAATTTGTACAGAAAGCTTAATACATCCAAAGATGGAAGATGATCTAAAAATGTAAAAAAAGTTTCTTGGAAAAATGTGGACATAGTTTTTTTTCTGCCATTTCTCAACATTTACAATAACTACAATCGCAGGCATTATTTGGTTATTGAACTGGTACAGGCAGAGTTTGAAGATTATTATTACAAGACGTTGATTAAAGGAAAAGGAAAGTTTTCCCTCAATTTTCAATAAAAATTCTTTACATTTCAAATTCAAAGGTAAACAGTTTAATCTTCTTAGGTTTAATATCCGAAGTTTAAGTTATCCCGTAAAAAAATATAAAAAAGCAATCTTTATTGTATATCAAACTACAATATACTCTTTCTACTTTCTTCTAAGCGAGGGCTGATAATAGTCACCACTGCTCGGCACGTCTTTTCCACTGACATTGTTCCAAAGGGGTTTGGCTATAGCTGTAAATTAAATTTAGAAATACCTTCAAAAGAAATTTTTATTGGCTCCGTGGAGCGGAAGTTATGTCCCCTCTTTTGGAAACTATTTTATTCCAGTAAATTTTCCCGACTGACTGGAGAAGATATATTTGAATAATGTGAAGTTTACTGATGATAATCACAAAATTATCGGTTTTAGTGTTCCGTACGGAACACTTATAAGATCACTTCGGTGTCTGTTTGTTTTTGTGTCCGTATGTCCGTCGGTCTGTCCGTCTGTCTGTCACATCCGATTTTCTCCGGAACTATTTGGCATAGAAAGGTGAAATTTGGTACTAATATAGAAATTGATGGCCTTATCAAAACCGTGTAGTTTTGAAAGTTAAAATTTGACTTAAGGTGTTAGTTTTGGGGGGTGAAATGGGAAGCGCGAACAATTTTTTTTTTAACAGGTCATCGAGTGAGGTGTCAAATGAAAGCTTGTAAAAACACGAGTTCAAAAATATATACAATGTAATAATTGCGCACACTTTGCTTTGTGTTATTTTTAAAAAACCGCGAGAGATCGTTGTCCCCCTTATCTCGAAAAGTACTAATCAAAAAATTTTGAAAAACTCCTGGAATATTCTCCGTAGGGTGTAAATTGAACGAAAATTATCACATTATTAATTTAGCTAGTATATAAATAAAATCAAGGTCATCAGTTTTCATCAAAGATTGGAAAGAAACTTTGTTGAAAACTCATTTGGTGTATGTTTTGTGATCATTTTATACCTCCGTAATAAAATTTTTTATTTTAAAAGCAATCAACGTACGAAACCCTAATTGCGCAAGTCCGACTTGCACATGGCTAGTTATTATGAAACTTAAATGGTCTGTTCCGTTCCAGTGAAATGCTCCAGGACATGCTCCAAGGACATAAACTACTCTCTGTGTCGCCACAAGCCCATCCGCTTTCCAAATAAACTTGAAAGTACTTATGGGAAAAACCTGTATTTACGCGAAGGGATGAATAACTTACCAGGAGCCCTAAGACCGGACGTCTAAACTTGAAAATTTCGGATAAAAACTAGAGAGATGACCATCCTAATCGTCAGAAAACTTTTGATGTATAACAAAAAGATTAAAATATTTCTGGAATATTATAGCAATGATTATTTGCGAAATTTTATACAAACAACTTTATGTTACAGAACCCCCTGAGCACGAGAACGAAATGCACTCGATTTCTTTATTCATAATTTGCAGGTGGTACCGAGTATATCATAAGAAAGTAATAGCGGTCATTCATGACCATGTAACCGAACTGCCTAAAGCATCATTTCTTATTAAATAAGTAATACATATAATTTAACCTTGACTGTAATTTATCGAAAGGGTCAACGCTTTGATACATATTTGTCTAAATACTATATTTAAAGACTGTACTAAATAAATTCAAGGTATAGGGTGAATGGGTGTCACATAGTTCCCATATAAATACTTGCAAAAAAATAACGAATTCATTGTGCGAGCTACTTTTTTACAATCAACAACTTTAAAACAAAATGTACAGAGTAAGTAAGCTTGCTTTACACTAAACCAAAAAAATCTTTAGTAACCAAATTTTTAAACATTAACATAGAATCGAAGCTTTCTCAGCTTTGCTCGATTCAAAAATCAGAATTCTTGAGTTCAAACCGTCAATATTACTCTCCACCTTTTTCAACACTGCAATTCTAATTTCACAAAAAATTATTCCTACTGTAATATTAAGCGAAAGGTCGGAAAAATAATTTCACTTTAACCTAGTTTAAATTTAACATATGTGATGGATCCAATGCCTCTCGACTTTGATCTCTTCTTTATTCCTTCATTCTTCTTCTTCTTCTTCTTCTTATAGTGCCATCTCCATTACTGAAGTTAGACTGTAATCACGGCGAATTCTTCCCTATCCTGGGCAATTCTTAATAAGGTGTGGGTATCCAGACCTGTCCAATCTCGTATATTCTTCAGCCAGAAACATTTTCGACGCCCCACACCTCTTTTCCCTTCAATTTTCCCGTCCATCAAAACCGGAGCAGTGAGTAACGTGGTCCCCTATAAATATGTCCCAAGTAACGAGTTTTTTTGTTTTTTAATAAATGACAATAGTTCCCTTTCTCTACCCATTCGACGAAGTACATCTTCATTAGTAAGATGCTCTGTCTAAGGGATCTTCAATATTCTGCGCATGACCCATAATTCGAAAGACTCCAAACGATTCATTGATCGTACTCCCAAGGTCCAAGCCTCAACGCCATATAAAAGCACTGGATATACATATACCTTTACAAAACGATAACGAGAATCTAAAGAAAGGGTTGAGTCTGTGAGAAGGTGTCTCATTTGGAGAAAAGCCATTTCAATGCGAACTCGTACCTCAAGTTCAGGATTCAAATCATTAGTTACCCAACACCCTAGGTATTTAAATTTGTTTACTTGTTCTATCAATTGATCGTAAACACGAATATCTGTTTGCAACCCGGGTGTTCTTGAAATGACCATTACTTTCGTTTTATTAACGTTTACTTTCATGTCTAAGATATCGCCTTCCCTAGATATATTGTTCATAAGACGCTGAAGTCCATCCGCTGTATCTGCCATAATAACGGTATCATCAGCGTACCTTAGGTTGTTAATGATTTTGCCAATAACTTTGATACCATCTGTGGCATTCTCTAAGGCCTTCTGAATTATGTGCTCAGAGTATAGATTAAACAGGAACGGGGAAAGAACACATACCTGACGAACACCTCTTTTTATTCCTATTTCCTCAGTCTCTCTACTATTCCTTCATTATTAATTTTTTTTTCTCCGTTAAGTTAAATAAATTAAATAAAAGCTCTATCTCATGTACGCAATAAAGAAATGTATTATTTCTTAGTATGATGTGTTAGGATGTTTAAACCTTCTTTATGTAAGATTGTAGCATATACATATCTATAATACAAATAAAATAATTTTGCAGTTATTCGTCGTCGCTACTCTTTTGGCAGTTGCCAACGCTGGAGAATATCAAGCTTCTTCATATTCAACCTTTAACAGTAACCACAATGCAGTACAACACAGCGAATCTGCCCCAGCACTCATCAAATATGCTGCACCAGCCTTAGCCAAAGTTGCCATTCCAGCTGCTCCTATCTACCCTGCTGCCACTGTTGCTAAATTTGTCGCCCCAGCTGCCCCAGCCTACGCTGCTCCAGTTTTTCACCAAATATGCTGTCCCAGCACTTCCCATTGCTAAGGTTGCACCTGTAGCTTACGCTGCTCCGTCTTACTCTTCCCACCAAGAAGAATATGCGCCAGCTAAATACGAATTCGCCTACGGCATCCAAGATTCCCACACCGGTGACTATCACTCACAAGAAGAACACCGTGATGGAGATCATGTAGTAGGTCAATACTCTCTACATGAAGCTGATGGTACCGTCAGAATTGTCAAGTACTCCGACGAAGGCCACGGTTTCAACGCTGTAGTAGAAAGACAAGGACACCCCGCTGAAGCTCCAGCTGTTCTCAAGAAGGTTGTAGCTGTAGCTGCCCCTCTATACCACCACTAAGCCCAGGCGCTAAGACTGTGAATGATACCAAATTGAATTAAATGTATTTATTTATTTATTTTTAATAAAATATGGATGGCAAAAAAGTTAAATTATTATTAAATCTAGGATAATAATATAAAAGAAGTATGTAAAGTACAACAGTATGTAGTTAACTCACATTGTCGACGTGGCCAATCGGGCAGTTAGAATATATAGTACAATCACATTTTCTCCTTTATTGAATTTTAGCAATTTTAAAAGTAGAAAACAGGCAAAGGGTTAGGCAAAGGCTAAAAATCTAATTGATCCAGCAGAAATTTTAGATTTAATTTGATGGAACAAGAGCGGTGACGGTATAAGGAAGGCAAGTGGACAAGAATGAAGGAAAGTAAGTGGAAATTAATGAATAAAGACTTTAATGAAGTAGACGAATATACTTGAAGTTACTTCGAGAAACTCTTCAACAAAGTTTAACTTTTTGTGAAGAATTGTTGCAGAGTCTGTACAAACGTGCAGTAATTGCTACTATTGTTTATACAGTGCAATTAACTCTAATATAATGGGTACTACTAAACGGTACTTGTGTTTATCTTATTGTTTAGTTCTAAAAGCCCGAGTTTGATAGATGGAAAACACGGAAAAGGAGATAGACGGAGTTGAAAGAATATTTTACTAATTTGTAGGTTTTTTGAGTTGTAATCGAATACGACGGTTTTAACAGGACACGTTTAAAATACAAAAGGATATACGTTAATTAGAAACTTTTACTTACAACAGACTTAAGACGTTCGCTGCCAACCAATCATTGGATTCTGCGAGCTGAGGGACGCTGGCGTCCCATAGGACAGGTTAGTAATATTTTTATAAAATATTTTTAATGGTAAGCCATGAGGGGCACTGGCGACTCGACTCTCAGACCTCAGCGAATATCATTATTATTGAAAATACCAAGAAAACGAGACTTATACTTAAAACCTTATACATTTTATTACGTTTGTATACTATTAAAAAACCAAAAAATAAAAACTTTAAAATAAGTTGTTTAAGTTCACCAAAAGACACAATTCGCTTAACGCAATGTCAAAATAGCTAAATAATAGAGAGACTTTACAACGCTTATTTTTCACATTTCCATTATAGTTATCTCAAACATGCGCAGTATTAACGCAAAGAAATCGCAAGGTTAGGTTAGTATTCAACTTCTATAAATCTAACGGATTTTGTTTCATTCATTTCATGGTTAAGCACGCCGGTTATTAGTTCTTGATGAGTCAAAACAAGTTTCGAAATTAAAGTTGGGTCTAGCATATATCTATCACTTCCTTCAATATTTCCGAGGTAATACGAATATGCGATAAATGAAATTTTGTTTGAAATTAGCACTACACACATTGTAACGCCATTGTGCCAAAGATTGCAAAACCTCAACATGATCTGAACACTAATTAACTGCTGTCAGTGTTAGCTGTAATAAAATATTATCATTTCAATTTTATTGTATTTTCTTAGTGGTTTGTATACCTAAGTAGGAAAAAAAAACAGGCCCTGCCATAATAGTGATAAGAATAACAAACTTCAAATAACCTCTCTTATAAGTTCCTAAATAAAAGAAATAGTTATCCTTAATAAATATTTCTCTTATTTTGTTTCAATACTGAGCAAGCTCCAAATAGTAGGCGCAAGCTGAGTCTTTCCTATTTAACTTGTTCCCTTTACTACTGCGCAAGCTCCAAACGGTGGGCACATGCTTCAAATAAAGGTAAAGACAGTGGCCTATTAAAATAATCGTTGCGAAATCTCTCTAATATGTTTTTCATGGAAGGAGATTAAACATAAAAATAAATCACATGTGATGCACTTTGTATTAACCTTTTTTACTTTGTTTTGAGCATAGATTCTGCCATGAATCAAAGCCAAATCATTATAGCATTAGCTTTTTGACTTGACGATCTCTCTTGTCCGTTTGATTAGACGTCGCAAAAACGTAGTTGATGCTTGGTGGGGACGTAATGGTAGTTGGTTCTTGTCTATCAACTTCCAAAAACGATTTTCTTAGACTTTTTCGAAATTTTTTCTTTGGAATTTTGGAATAAAATGGAAGCATTTACAACAGAAATGTTTAAAAGCAATTCGAACATTGTCTTGTGATACCACCGAATTATTTTTCTAAGTGATGAAAAGTGTGAACCAAGTTGATCCGATATGTCCACCCCTGTTTGTCTTTGTTGCAGTCTATTATGGCTTGTGGTTTTATAATTTCTTCGCCTTTTCTATTTTTTTTTATTTGTAGTGACAGTGTCTATACCATACTTCGTAGTTAAAAATCAAACCTCCTTCTTATCTAACTACTTTCCTACTACAATTCCATCAGGTAGCTACTTTCCAGCCACCTAACCTTTCCCAATTTTTTCTTCAGTAGTTGTGCTAAAGGTACAGAAGTACAGAAATTGTCTGTAACTAACGTATAGCTATGATTTAGATAATTTTTTGTTCAATCAAACCCGACTTTTTCAGACACACTCTTTTTGATGTCATCCATCTTTCCTGTGTAGACTGAAAAGCAAATAGTATATCTGATAGGGATGCAAAACTTAACACACTTTAATTCCATACTTATGAGCCTTGTTAGAAATGTACTGTACATCAACAGACAACCACGGAATGGAATTATACTCCTATCAATGGCAAAAATTTCGCCAGACACATATTCAGAAGAAAATTCGTCTTATAATTTTTCATCCATCTTTCTGATCTTATATAGCCTGTCTAATTGTCCCACATTATTTTCAAAATATACAAAGCTTAATAACAGCTGAAACCTATTTCTGCTCATAAAAGTTCCAACAAAACTACTTTTGTACAAAATGCTCTTACTCCACTAGTCTTCTATGGTTGGGTAAGTAACAAGCCTCATATACATTATCAACCCAAATTTTTTTTTATTTCTTCATGATTTTGACATTCCTTCCACATTTTGACACGTGCTACAGGACTAAGCTGCTTATTATACTTAAGTACTGACCCTGCGTTTCTATTTGTTTCTGTGACTATTATTTTAATAATATCAGAAGTTAAAAATTGGATGTAGACATTAATAGGTTCCAACTCAGTCCTATCTATTGGATAATTATAATTATAGTTATAAATTTCATTTCCATGGGAAGAAATTTTTTTTTCAACTTTTCAGTATCAGCTTCTGACCACTCAAAACGTCTTGTTTGCACAGATTTAGATACCTCAGTTGGTACACGTCATCTTCATCGTCATCTATATGTGGAACACAATCATCATCTGAATCAGACGAAAAAACAAAATCCGAAAGTTATTCATAAAGGAATTTCAACAATTCTTCCTCTGTGTAACTTTCAACCGACTTCTTTTTTATGGATTTAGCTTTACTGGCAGATGGTTTAAATGGTTGGTGTAAATCCATCCTTCTTCTTATTGGTTTAGCTTTATTAGTAGATGGTTTGTTGGAATCCATCTTTCTGTTTATTGGTTTAGCTTTACTAGTAGATGGTTTGATATAATCCATCTGTAATGGAAAAAGAAAAGTTAAAATTAGGTACCTAATTGATAAAATACAATACAAAAAAAATTACTTACCTAAATAGTATAAAGATTAAATAAAACTTTTGAATTTGTAACAAATTATAAATTAAAACAGCAAACATAATGTAAAAACTTGATGAACAAATGTTAACACTAAACACGTGGAGAAATCTCACCCTGTAACGATCAAAGCTACCAAATAAAAAACCGGTCAAGTGCAAGTTGAACTTGCACAATTAGTGTTCCGTACGTAGATTGTTTTTAAAATAAACATTTTTGTTAGGGTGGTATAAAATGATCAGTGACTTCACAAAACACACTCCAAATGAGTTTTCAACAAAGTACTGAAAACTGGTGACCTTGAAATTTTTTTTTTTTTTTTATATACCAAATAAATTATTAAAGGGTAATGCACTCGTGATAATTTTCGTTCAATCTATACCCCGTGGAGAATATTCCAGAATTTTTTCAAAATTTTTTGATCAGTACTTCTCGAGATAAGAGAGGGGACAACGATTTTTTAAAAGTAATACGAAGAAAAGTGTGCGCAAGTATTACATTATATATATATATATATATATATATATATATATATATATATATATATATATATATATTTTAACTCGTGTTTTCACAAGCTTTCATTTGACACACACTCGATGACCTAGTAAAAAAATTTTTTTTCACTTCCGATTTCACCCCTCAAAACGAACCCCTTAAGTCAAAATTTATGTTACGGTGGTATAAAATGATCAGTGACTTTACAAAACACACCCCAAATGAGTTTTCAACAAAGTTTGTTTCCAATCTTTACTAAAATCTGATGACCTTGAAATTTTTGTTTTTTTTATGTACCATATAAATTATTAAAGGTAATGCACTCGTGATAATTTTCGTTCAATCTACACCCCGTGGAGAATATTCCAGAATTTTTTCGAAATTTTTTGATAAGTACTTTTCGAGATAAGGCCCGGGACAGCGATTTTTCGCGAATTTTTTAAAATAATACAAAGAAAAGTGCGCGCAAGTATAATATTATATATATATTTTTTACTCCCGTTTTCACAAGCTTTCATTTGACACCACACTCGATGACCTAGTAAAAAAAATTTTTTTTCACTTCCGACTTCACCCCCCAAAACTAACCCCTTAAGTCAAAATTTAATTCTCAAAACTACATGGCTCTGATGAGGCCATCAATTCCTATGTTATTACCAAATTTCACCTTTCTATGTCAAATAGTTTCGGAGAAAATCGGGTGTGACAGACAGACAGACAGACAGACAGACAGACAGACAGACAGACAGACAGACAGACAGACAGACAGACAGACAGACAGACAGACAGACAGACAGACACCGAAGTGATCTTATAAGTGTTCCGAACGGAACACTAAAAAGACTAAATAAAACTGGTACAAATAATTTACAGGTATTGCCATTTTTTGGTCACTCATAATACTTTAAGTTCGCATTATTGAGAGGCCAGAAACCAAGTTTCACTGCTTTAGCTAGAGGCCAAAAAAAAATCAAAGGAGGGATCCCACATTCCACCGCTAGCTAGAGGCCAAGAGAAGATATAACCAATTATAACAAGCCTGTACTGAGGGTGTCTGGCGTCCGACATGGCGTCTCAGAGATCACTTGGTGAGGGCGGCCGGCGTTCCACATAGCAGCGAACGTGTTAAGAAGAAATTCAAGATAGTACTACGGCTATCAGGAAGGTTTCAAGAGATGATTTCTATTCCTTCCAAATTGAGGAAGTTAAGATACTTCGTCATTAGCGACCTATTCTTTTCTTTTTTAGTGTTCCGTTCGGAACACTTATAAGATCACTTCGGTGTCTGTCTGTCTGTCTGTCTGTCTGTCTGTCTGTCTGTCTGTCTGTCTGTCTGTCTGTCTGTCTGTCTGTCTGTCTGTCTGTCTGTCTGTCTGTCTGTCTGTATGTCTGTCTGTCTGTCTGTCACACCCGATTTTCTCCGAAACTATTTGACATAGAAAGGTGAAATTTGGTAATAACATAGGAATTGATGGCCTCATCAGAGCCATGTAGTTTTGAGAATTAAATTTTGACTTAAGGGGTTAGTTTTGGGGGGGTGAAGTCGGAAGTGAAAAAAAATTTTTTTTACTAGGTCATCGAGTGTGGTGTCAAATGAAAGCTTGTGAAAACGGGAGTAAAAAAAATATATATATAATATTATACTTGCGCGCACTTTTCTTTGTATTATTTTTAAAAATTCGCGAAAAATCGCTGTCCCGGGCCTTATCTCGAAAAGTACTTATCAAAAAATTTCGAAAAAATTCTGGAATATTCTCCACGGGGTGTAGATTGAACGAAAATTATCACGAGTGCATTACCTTTAATAATTTATATGGTACATAAAAAAAACAAAAATTTCAAGGTCATCAGATTTTAGTAAAGATTGGAAACAAACTTTGTTGAAAACTCATTTGGGGGTGTGTTTTGTAAAGTCACTGATCATTTTATACCACCGTAACATAAATTTTGACTTAAGGGGTTCGTTTTGAGGGGTGAAATCGGAAGTGAAAAAAAATTTTTTTTACTAGGTCATCGAGTGTGTGTCAAATGAAAGCTTGTGAAAACACGAGTTAAAATATATATATATATATATATATATATATATATATATATATATATATATATATATATATATATATATATATAATGTAATACTTGCGCACACTTTTCTTCGTATTACTTTTAAAAAATCGTTGTCCCCTCTCTTATCTCGAGAAGTACTGATCAAAAAATTTGAAAAAATTCTGGAATATTCTCCACGGGGTATAGATTGAACGAAAATTATCACGAGTGCATTACCCTTTAATAATTTATTTGGTATATAAAAAAAAAAAAAAAAATTTCAAGGTCACCAGTTTTCAGTACTTTGTTGAAAACTCATTTGGAGTGTGTTTTTGTGAAGTCACTGATCATTTTATACCACCCTAACAAAAATGTTTATTTTAAAAACAATCTACGTACGGAACACTAATTGTGCAAGTTCAACTTGCACTTGACCGGTTTTTTGTGTAAGCAATTTAATTTTAGGTTTCTTTTTGTACAGTCTTAATCTTTTTTGAAGTTGGTTAATAGGTTTGTTAATAGGTTTTTAAGTGTTTTCCAAAATTTTAGTGTTTTCTTTCATTAATATAATGTCAATAGCTAACTAAACGTACGCTCAATAGTGTTTTTTGTACCGTACATCGAGACATTCAGGCTATCGGTCTATAGAAGAAAGAAGTGACAGGAAGAAAACTAAGCTTTTTTCTTGATTTGCTGTGCAAGTGCCAGGACCAATTCAGACCAACATCAGTTAATTTTTTTTCTTTCAGTTTTTAAAATGAAGTTTCTAATTTTATTTCTTTGCCAGAATTGTCTTTAATCATTGATTTTTAACTCATCAATAATTTAAATAAATAATAAATCTCGATTAAATTATTTAAATAATTACAAGGCCGGTTTAATAAAAAGGCTACGTTACCATATTCGCCCCACAGAATAATCACTGTGTTCAGTTGATTTATCACCCAAACTGGATGCTCCACCATTGAAGTTGTTCAAGTTGCAGTGACACATCTCCCAATAGTACCACAAAAACCGTTATCATCTAGTGTCCCTGTCAAATGCTCCATCCAAGCTACATCAATTGGACAAAGAGTGTAGTTTCTCCAATGTAAAGGGATCATCAAAGTACCCAACTAAGTACTCCCAATTTATTCATCAACACTTATCATACGCTATTTTGGTGCTTTTTTTTTCATAAAATATATATTATTATAAATATTAATATATTAAAATTTTACTGTAAATAATGTAAACAGGCCTAATTGAATAAATTACCATTAAAATTGCAACTTTTCGTATTTGGAGGGAACGGAAATATTGTATAAAAGACACTGGAGAAATATATTTTGTTATCAGTTAAATTTAGCGTTATATAATAGTATTAACTTATTACTTTATTGGAACACGTCAAAAATGCTTTCACATGTAAGTGTGCAATTCCTTTAAACTAAAATACCTATTTGTTTTTTTTTTTTCTTAATATGTTAAGTTAGCACGCAGTATGAATTTCTTGTAATGTAATATGACAGCAAACATGCCTTTTTATCCTTTGTATAAATATTTTGAAAAATTCAGAAGGGTTTCCAAGTTCTAAATGAAACATCCATTTTATTATCAAATAATGTTACAAATAAAGTAGTATACGTGGGCTGTCTGAAAAGTTCTCGCCTAACATAGAAAGAAACATTTTTTTGACGTGAAATATGTTTTATTTTTCAATATAACCTCCTGAAACTTCAATATAATTATTCCAACGTTTTTCCAATAATTCAGTACCATCAATAAAGTGTGATTCCGGAAGGTCTGCAAAATATCCATCCACGACTGCAATAGCTTCGTCATTTGATGTAAAACGCTTTCCATCCAGGAATTTTTTCAAGTTTGAAAACAGACAATAGTTAAAGGGAGCCAAACCTGTTGAATACCCTGGATGTTCGAGCAATTCATATTTTAATTCGTTGAATTTTGCCATCGTCAAAACACTTGTGTGAAGACATGCATTGTCTTGATGAAAAATTATTCTTTTCTTCTTTAAAGCAGGTCTTTTCTCACGAATTTTTGCATCCAACTGATCCAGAAGTTTACAGTAATGTTCAGAGTTAATTGTTTTACATTTCTGAAGATAATCGATCAACAAACCACCTTTGTAATCCCAAAAAACGGTTGCCAGAACCTTCCCTGCTGATGGAACCGTCTTGACCTTATTTGGTACACTTCTACCGGCTTCAATCCATTGATACGACTGTTGTTTTCATTCTGGTGTATAGTGGCGGATCCAAGTTTCATCAACAGCTATGAAACGACCTTGAAATCCATTTTATTTTGCTTAAAACGATTCAAACACGCTTGAGCAATACACATTTGAATGCATTTTTGGTCAATTGTGCACAAATCTTACACAAAGCTTTTTCATATGTAATTCTTCGTGCAAAATATTCCCAATTCGTTCTTTGGAGATCCCTATGGCAACTATTTCACGTACTTTCACTCGTCGATCATCTAACACTATATCATGGACTTGTTGAATGATTTGTGGTGGTAGCATTGATCATCTTCGAGGCTCGTACGACCAGATTTACAAAGAGCAGCCCATTTTTTTCACAGTAGTAAATGAAGGTGATGCATCCTTGCTCATACACTTTTAACAATTTCGGATGAATTTCTGTTGTTGTTAATCCATCCAAAACAAAGAATTTAATCACTGCACGATATTCAATTTTTTCCATTTTGAAAAAATCAGTGACACGGCAATATTAAACAGCTACTACTACTCGAATGAATTGACAGATCGAAATAAAAATTTTCCATATTGTTATATAAAGGATGAAACTTTCCAATACAATTATAATTTCATAGTTTCTAACGCCATCTATGTGTCAAACCGAGACCTTTTCAGACAGCCTAGATAGGTATATTTAAATATATACTAACTACTGAAGGCAATTTCCTTTAACATTTTTATATAGCTGAAGAAACATAGAAAAACAGAAAGAAAGTGGATTGATTGATTACCTTTACTTTGGTTGTTATATTCGTAAAAACAACTTCAAATTTTTTTAATTTATTCGCCTTTCAGGGTATGTCTGTCAATCTACGGGTAGGATAACTCTCTAATGAAATGAGATATCGATTTTAAATTTAGTACACCGCTAATACTTAAAGTAGCAAAAGAACCTATAATTTTTTGAGCGATATCGCTCCAGGGGAAGACAGAGAAAAGAGTTGAAGTTCTAAAATAATATATATTTTCATTAGTATTATAAGAATGTTTTCTATTTTTAGTTTATTCATTGAAATAATGGACAAACTTTAAACATCATTTTATTTATATAACATATAAGTTGCGATAGTGGTGGGAGATGTGACTTCGTATATATCGTGAGACACTACCGTTTAAAAGTTTTTGGAATCGATGAAAATTATGTTTTTTGTCAGTATTTTTCTAACCTTCATTTTTAATTGTATTTTACCTTAAAATACTTACCATTTCAAATACTTAGTTGTAATGCTTGAATTAAAATGCTGAATGTAAAAAAGAAACATTCAATATTTATTTTAGAACTGCGAAATAGCAAGAGAAGTACTGGAGCAATCAGTACCAGTTTGTTAAAATACAGAATTGGTTTTCTTTGATCCAATTTGAAGAAAAATGCATAGTTTTCTTTCAATTCTAATTCGCTATTTTTAAAAATCATATATTTTTGGGGTATTTTTAGTGTTTCATATGGAACACTTATAAAATCACTTCGGTATCTGTCCATCTGCCTGATCGTGTATCACACCCAATTTTCTCCGAAACTATTTGACATAGAAAGTTGAAATTTAACACTAACATAGAAATTGATGGCCTCATCAAAGCCGTGTAGTTTTGAAAGTTAAATTTTGACTTAAGGGTTGGGGGGTGAAATCGGAATTTAAAAAAAAATTTTACTGGGTCATCCAGTGGGATGTCAAATGAAAGCTTGTAAAAATACGAGTCCAAAAATATATATAATGTAATATTTATGCACAGTTTTCTTTGCATTACTTTTAAAAAATTGAGAAAAATCGTTGTCCTCCCCTTATCTCGAAACGTGGTAAATTTTGAAAAATCCTGGAATATTCTCCACAGGGTGTATATTGAACGAAAATTATCACGAGTGCATTACCTTTAATAATTTATCTGGTGTACAGAAAAAAACAAAAATTTCAAAGTCATCAGTTTTCAGTGAAGATCGAAAAAAACTTTGTTGAAAACTCATCTGGGGTGTGTTTTGTGAAGTTGTGAAGTTGATCATTTTATACCTCGATAACAAAATTTTTTATTTTAAAAGCAATCAACGTATGGAACACTAATTGCGCAAGTCCGACTTTCACTTGACCGGTTATTTTTTTATAATGAAGTAAAAATGCGAAATTACTACAGTAACCATATTAAATATAACTTTCAAGATATTTTTATAAAAGATAAGAAATATTTAATTCTTAACACTTTTAAAGTTTGTTGTATATGCTCCATCAAAAGGAAAATGTAACATTCGATCTGAGAAACGAACTTATTGAATTAGAACAACGTATTATTTTTTTGCAAGAGTAATTTATTTAAGTAACCATGCGTTTGCAGATTATCCCATTCTGTGCTATATTAGCATGCGCGTGCGCAGCTCTTAGCTATAGCAGTGGAGGACTTGGAGGTGGAGAAGGATATAAAAGCGTCAAAATAATTGAGTTATATGTAAGTATTAACTAAAATTCATATATTAAAACTGATTTAAGGTTATACTTTATTAGTAAACTTTTTGACAGGTTATAGCAGTCATCAAAATAATTTACTTCACACATATTTTATACAAAAGTTAATAAGCAAAAAAATTTTGTGTTGTTAATTTTGTATTGTTAGTTTCGTACTTTGACCAACCATTCTGATACTTTTTCGTTGCTATTAAGACCTTAAATTGTTAACCGTGCGCTAGTTGATTGATGCTATTTAGATCTGTCCGAATCACTGTACGTTTGTGAGCAAATGTAAGCCTCCGAAAGAAAGATTCGATTTTTCTGAATCAAATAGGGCACTAATACTATGGTGCCAAAAAGCTAACTATTGCTCAGTAAAGGAGACAATATTTTTAAACACTTTTTAAAATCTTTGGGGTGAGTTTTTTTAAAAAATACACCTTACGTGTTTCATCTCTTTCCGTACCGACTCTTCATAAACTCTAATCGTGTATCCACAATTCAAGAGATTATATTCGGTTGAGTGTTCTAGCCTTAAGGGACTGGGTTTCTGTACCATATAGTACAATTGGCCCTATGAAAGATTCAGTTAGTTGAAATCCGATGTACAGGGTGGTCCAAACTGGACACTTTTAAAGATAAACCCCTGTATCTAAAGGAGATAGACGAAAACTGATTTCGGTGTCTGAGGCTCAATTTTTATGATAAACTCAATGGTGAAAAACCACATATCGATATCAGGGCGTTTTTCAAAAATCTGCATTTTGGAAAAATGTTTGTAATTTTTTTCCCGTTGAAAATTTTTGATTTCTGTAAAAACATTTTCACAGCACTTTTTCACGTGGATTTTAACAGTGTAAGTTACATTTTTTTACAACTAATATTTTAATAGTTATTAACGCAAAAATATATTTTTTAAATGGGATACCCTGTATATTTTTCCTTATCCAAATAAAACCTTAAATTACCATTCTAAAAATATAGCACACTTTATATTTTTACGCGAGTTTTAAATGCACATTTTGTAAAGTAGGCTTTGGACGGAGCGGCAATATCAATTGTTTACCGATAGCAGTCAAATCGTAAAAAAAAATTCCCAGAAGTAACTCTAAGAGTCATAACTACAATGAAATTAATTAAATGCTATAGTACTTTGAACTATGTAGAAAATAAAACAAAACAACAATAAAAGAATTTATTCTGAGTAGAGCAAACTAAAGCAAAATAATTTTTTATAAGAGATGTTCGAAATGTCGACCAGTTTCATTTACATATAGGCGGCACCTTTTCTGGACACTTCTTACCGTTGATTAGTTCAAGAGGAGTGAGAGCTGCAAAACTTTGTATCACTGCAACTTCTAACTCTTGCCTGGTGTTTGTCGGCAATTTCAAAATTAGATCTTTCAATCTTCCCAGAGATAGAAGTCCATGGGTGTTAAATCCAGTAACCTTGCCGTCCAACGATTCAGACTTTGGTTGGCTATCCAGTTATTGTCGAAATTGGCCGATAAAAAATTACTGATAACTGCAGCGTTATGAGGGAGTGCCCCGTTGTGTTGAAAAAATATATTTCTAAGGTCCATTAACGGCAGTTCATCAACAAAAGGTTCTATTTGCTGCCTTAAAATTTCTAAATATCTCTAAGAGATGTGTTCCTTCGTAAATAAATGGACCTATAACCCTGCCTCTAAAAATTCCTACCCACACATTAAATCCAAATCTGCCTCGATTTCTTTGCTCCACAACTAAATGAGGATTTTCTTGTGCCCACGTATAAGAATTGTAACGGTTAAAAATACCTGCATTGCTTACATAAGCTTCGTCTGTCCAAATACAACCTAATGAAAAATTAGGAACATGGTTACAATTCTCCAGAAATCATTGGCAAAAATCCATACGCCGTTGAAAATCTCCGTCTGCGGCGATGAACTTTTCTTGTCCTATACGGCCTGAATTTGTGCTTCTTCAAAGTACGACTTACGTTAGTTCTTGATAGTCCAGTGGATTCTTTTAACCGTCGGATTATTTCCGATAGTTCCTAATACTACTATTTCTTCTAACTCCTTATCCCTGTTTGATGCATAATTTTTGGGTCGTTTCTTTTCAAACTGGCTACTATTAACTAGAGTATGTCGCAATCAAGGGAATATATCCTGGAAGGGTTGACGCCTCTCTGGATACCGTTCGTGGTACAAATTACTTGCCGCTTCCGAATTTTCTCCGGTTTGTATGAAACACACTATCATATCCTATTTTCCGTATTTTTCAAACTTCATTGCGTTTTATTTAACGATTCAATAACTGATCCTGAAGTAAAATTTGACAACTACTAATAAACAATTGAATTGCATTTAAAACTCGCGTAAAAACTGAAAACTTTAATATTTTGAAGTAGATTTAAGCAAAATATAAAGTGTGTTATATTTTTAGAATGGTAATTTAAAGCTCTATTCGGATAAGGAAAAATATACAGGGTATCCCGTTTAAAAAATATATTTTTGCGTTAATAACTATTAAAATATTAGTTGTAAAAAAATGTAACTTACACTGTTGAAATTCACGTGAAAAAGTGCTTTGAGAATTGTTTTACAGATCAAAAATTTTCAAAAAGAACTACAGACATTTTTTCCAAAATGCAGATTTTTAAAAAACACCCTGTATACTGAAACGGTACTAGAAACCGAAATGCGGTTTTCACCATTGAGTTTATCATAAGAATTGAGCCTCAGACACCGACATCAGTTTTCTTCTATCTCCTTTAGATAAAGGGGTTCACCTTTAAAAGTGCCCAATTTGGACCACCCTGTACAGTGACATTTAAGTAAGAGATTCTTGAGTGTAAAAAGTTTGTTTTGTATTACTAGTTCTCTCCTATACTTATACCAATACGAGGTATTTTAATTTTGTCATATATCTAATAAGTTCTCCGTTTATATTGAAAGGAGTATTGTTGTGTTGTATACTAATTACCAACCTTATTGTTTCGGCAAAATTACCCACCGCATTCGTTAAGTTAATCTACAATGACTAAATGTTTTCGAGGTTGTTAGTTGTCGATTGATATCTCACTTTTCATTCTTTAACATTTTTCTCAACGCAGTTATCAAACAGGATGCATCTAACCCTGACGGGATTTTAATGCCGAAGGTCTTCGGATTTCATTTGAGTGCTACCAGTATACCTCTGTTATTATTCTGTCTTTATTATTAATTTCAGTCCCAGCAGCTTGCCTAGTGCCAGGCCCCTCACCATCACTCATATTTTTACACTGTATATAGCCCATTTAAAAGTTAAATAATAAGAAGGATATAGTCTTTTGAAACTATTTACTTGAATAAAAATCCTTCAACGGTTATTGATGACACTATTCAAACCAATCCGGATATGCTTCTCAATATATATCATCGCTACACCAAACACTTTATTTTTGCACTCGACGCGCGTTTCGCTAACCATGTTAGCTTCATCAGGAGCGATCATTGACTCTTGATGAAGCTAACATGGTTAACGAAACGCGCGTCAAGTGCAAAAATAAAGTGTTTGGTGTAGTGGTGATATATACTGAGTAGTGTCATTGTGCCAAAGATTCCACATTCCCAACAGTTGAGACGGATACGCTTGTGTTCAGACGTAAGTCTACTTAAAGAGTAAGAAAATAGAAAAGGCAAATAATGCTGTATGATAGGGTAGTAAATTGATTTAAATCGATCTCCGATTATACCAATCAACTTCATCAACGATATCGTGGTACCGAGATGTTAAGAATATTTATTAAGAAGAATACAATTTATCTTAGTACTGCAGTTAAAAATGCATTTGAAATTGCACAGTCTGGATACAGCAATATTATGATTTTATCCTCTCTGGAGTATCACCAGGTGTATTGTCTTGAGTTCTGGACCTCTAAAAACTTGTGTTGGTTTGTTTATGAACAATTTAAGTTTTCAAAACGCGTTTTTTGAGCTAAAAAAGTGAATAACTCCGGTTATATAAGTCGGAGACAAAAAACAAACCAAACTCTTCATAATAAGATTTCCAACAAATCGTTGTGAATTCTAAGTCGCTCAAGTGCGTACATAACCTACAAAATTGAAAAAACAGACAAAAACTGTTTTTTTTCATTTTATTTTATAGGTCAATTAAGTGAACCGATACAAAGTTTCAGAAAATAGGCCTTTTGTTATAGCAAAAATATCCTGTACATTTTGGTACAAAAATAATGAACTCAGTGGGCACAATCAAATTTGTTTTTTAAAATTTGAATTGCTCGCCATTTTATGCCATTTGGTCCAAAATAGATCTTTTTTTTCCAAAATTCCGACGCTAGCTTTCCGATGCCATTAAATGAATTGTTTTTTGAAGTCATTTTAACCGTTTTTTTACATTCTGTTTATTAATCTAATAACAACAAATGCGTTTTTTCGGTAGTTTTAAAAAGAAAATTGTTAACTAAGACGATTTTTTTAAATAAAAGTCTCGTGATTTCTACCAAATATGATAACAAATTTTCAATTTTTTTTTTCATAATGACATTTGTTGTTAGTTGATTAATAAACAAATGTAAAAAAACAACAAAAAATTTTAATAGCATCGGAAAGCAGGCGTCAAGACCTAAATTTTGAAAAAAAAAGTTAGTTATTCACTCAAAGGTATATGCTCAAAAAACGCGTTTCGAAAAATTAAATTGTTTATAAACAAAAGAGTACAAGTTTTTTTAGGTCCAAAACTCAAGACAATATTCTTAGTGATACCCTAGAGAAGATAAAATCATAATATTGCTGTAGCTAAACTATGTCTATCTCATCTTTATTTTGACCTTTTTTTACTGCACTATAGCCATATTAAGTATCATTTTATACAATTTTAGGATGATTTTTTCAATTGTGTCTTTTTTACTTACCTCATAAGACGACACAATTTATTCGCAAAAGAATTACTCTCTGAGAGTTTTCTTTACGTTTCAATATCCCTAGGTCACTATGAACATAGATTCCAACATACTCGAATATAAAATATCAATTTTAAATATTATACAGATATAATTCTTAAAGTAAAAAAACCGGTCAAGTGCAAGTTGAACTTGCACAATTAGTGTTCCGTACGTTGATTGTTTTTAAAATAAAAAATTTTGTTAGGGTGGTATAAAATGATCAGTGACTTCACAAAACACACCTCAAAGGAGTTTTCAACAAAGGTTGTTTCCAATCTTTACTGAAAACTGGTGACCTTGAAATTTTGTTTTTTTTTTATATGCCAAATAAATTATTAAAGGTAATGCACTCGTGATAATTTTCGTTCAATCTATACCCCGTGGAGAATATTCCAGAATTTTTTCAAAATTTTTTGATCAGTACTTTTCGAGATAAGGTAGGGGACAGCGATTTTTTTAAAAGTAATACGAAGAAAAGTGTGTGCAAGTATTACATTATATACGAGTATATATATATATATATATATATATATATATATATATATATATATATATATATATATATATATATATATATATATATATATATATATATATATATATATATATATATATATATATATATATATATGTATATATATATATATATATATATATATATATATATATATATATATATATATATATATATATTTACTCGTGTTTTTCACAAGCTTTCATTGGATATCACACTCGATGACCTAGTAAAAAAAAATTTTTTTCACTTCCGATTTCATCCCTCAAAACGAACCCCTTAAGTCAAAATTATGTTACGGTGGTATAAAATGATCAGTGACTTCACAAAACACACCCCAAATGAGTTTTCAAGAAAGTTTGTTTCCAATCTTTACTGAAATCTGATGACCTTGAAATTTTTGTTTTTTTTATATACCATATAAATTATTAAAGGTAATGCACTCGTGATAATTTTCGTTCAATCTACACCCCGTGGAGAATATTCCAGAATTTTTTCGAAATTTTTTGATAGGTACTTTTCGAGATAAGGCCCGGGACAGCGATTTTTCGCGAATTTTTAAAAATAATACAAAGAAAAGTGCGCGCAAGTATAATATTATATATATATTTTTTACTCGTGTTTTCACAAGCTTTCATTTGACACCACACTCGATGACCTAGTAAAAAAATTTTTTTTTTCGCTTCCGACTTCACCCCCCAAAACTAACCCCTTAAGTCAAAATTTAATTCTCAAAACTACATGGCTCTGATGAGGCCATCAATTCTTATATTATTACCAAATTTCACCTTTCTATGTCAAATAGTTTCGGAGAAAATCGGGTGTGACAGACAGACAGACAGACAGACAGACAGACAGACAGACAGACAGACAGACAGACAGACAGACAGACAGACAGACAGACAGACAGACAGACACCGAAGTGATCTTATAAGTGTTCCGTACGGAACACTAAAAATGGACCTATGGTCTTTGAGCAAGTGAAAGAGATGTGAGTGTTTAAATCTTGTACAGTTTCAATAGTATTATGAGACATTCTTTATTTTAGGATTAAAGTACTGAACAAATTGTAGCCAAAATTGTCTGTAGTCCAACACATAGGAGGTTTAAAGGGTAGAGAAGGGATTTAGGGATACTTGGTATGGAGGAATTTAAAAATTATCTTATTTTTCATTATTGCCAATTTTAACAAAGATAGTAAACATAAGGACATGTCTGAAGTCCTTTCTATGCTCAACTTTTTTTTTGTCAATCCATATGATTTAAAATATCGAGTAATTCTTTAGTGTGGAAAGGCCAAACCCAATATTTATCTTGGAATAGCTTGTTTGCAAGGGAAACTACTAGATGAATCGCTTTAACGATTTTTCCACTTTTATATGACCTATATTTGCTGAAGTGATTTATTTTAATGAGTACTACAAGCAAGTAAAAAATAACGCCCCAACTTAAAATACAATCTGAAAAAAAATGATTTTGCGTGAATTAATATTAGTACGAGGGCTACCTTTTAAGTTTTTACAAAAACAATGAAAGAAAAAAAATATTTTGGTACAAATCGTTTTATTGTTTCTCTCTCTTAAGATTCATACACTTTTGCATGTATTCGAACCAATTCATGAAACATTTTTTCCACTCTGAAATTGCTACCTCAGAAACATGGTTTTGGAAGTATTTAACAGCTCCTTTAGGTGATGAAAATAGCTGTCCACGGATTTTTTTTCTTACTCGGGAACAACAAGAAATCGTTAGACGATGAATACTGGCAATGAGACATTAATTCGATGTTTTTCTCCGTCAAATAATCAATTGTTTGACATGTCATGTGAGTGCTGGCATTGTCATGATGAAGAATGATGCGACATTTTCGGTTGTTTTTCCTGATTTAATCGATTACTTCTGGCAAACAATTGTTGTATATCATTCAGCATTAACTGTTATTCGATCCTCTAAAGCAATGGTTGCAACATGTCTGGTATAACCAAAGAAACAAACAATCATTTTCTTGGAAGTTTTTCGGGAACTAACCACTTTTATTGGATTCGATTCTTCTTGGAAGACCCAAACAGTTGATTGTTGCCTAGTTTTCGACTCGTACGAATATATACAAGTTTCGTCGTCTGTTACGATGTTGTATACGGATTTTGCATGTGCCCGGTCGAATTTTTTGAGCATTTCCTTACACCAATTGACTTGGGCCTTTTTTTAAGTTTCGGGCAAATTATGCAGAATCCGTCGAGAAGGGATCTTTTTCACAGCTAATGTTCAGGCAAAATCAAATATACTGCAGTCTTCGATATGCCTAAGGATGCCTTTATCTCACAGCAAGTCACATGCTGATCCTCTTCAATCATGGTGAGCAGAGCATCGATGTTTTTTGGAACGACAACCGGTTTTGGTTGAACTTCACGAAATTCATCGCTGACGGAACCACGACTACGACGCCAACCAATTGTAAATAGACTTTTCAGATGGTGTTTCATTACCAAAAGTTAAACGAAGCGATTCGAGGAATTGTTGTTGTATTAGGCCTAAAATCGTAAAAAATCATCCAACGAAAACCTTTACGTGATATTTCCATTTGTTCACAAAACTGTTTTTTTAAACGCTCGCTGTAAACAAACTATTCAGCCAACTTCTAAGCTGCCACTGTTTTAACAATAACAAATGTCAAATTTTACAATAGTAATGTCATATCTCAATAGCGCCATCTACTGGTCGTTTGTAAAAACTTAAAAAGCGGCCCTCGTAGGTAGTCTTTATTATATTATGTCGTTCAGTATAACTTATCTTAAATGTTTTATTCCAGACCAAACCAAAGTATGAATATAAATACGAAGTACACGATCCTAAAACTGGTGACATAAAGGAACAAAAAGAAGAACGTGAAGGTGACAAAGTAAAAGGTGAATATTCTTTGAAGGAACCAGATGGTACCATTCGTGTTGTTAAATACGAGGCAGATAAAGAAAATGGTTTTAATGCCAAAGTAGAAAGACAAGGTCACGCTCTGCACCCTTACTATTACAAAAAAGATTAAGGTTCTTCCACACAGTACAAAAAAATAGATAACTAAATTTAAGAAAACAACCTTTGGCGGCGATATAAACAATTCAACGAAAAGAAATTTAAAAAATTATAACTGCAACAATTCGTCTTATGGTTTGAACGAACCAAACTATTAAATGTGTTTTTTGCATAAGTGTTTCCTAACTGGTGCTTGGTTATTGCTGCAAATATCACCAACTGTACAGCAGATTTAACATATATAGAGTTACAGATAGAAAACTAGTTAACTACTGTTAAACATTATATTTAGATATGTTTTGGCTAGCTTGTTACCAAAAGTTGTTTCTTTAAATTTAGGTATTTACTTATAAGGACTGACTTCAATGATAGTCGCGCTACGAATTTATTTTAGTACTTGTAGTACTTTAGTGATATTTTTGCCCCTTTTTACCCCTGATTGCTGTACATAAGTCTTACCGCGTGTCCTGGATATGTTTTTGTGTGCCATGATGACAAAGTCATCCTTTCTTATAATTTATACTGCTAGGCCCTAATTTGTATATATGTATATAGTGTTAATAAATAAATGTTCTTTTAATATATTGTTTTACTAAACCATTAAATTAAAGGCAAATTTAACTTTCCAAAAATACATATTTATTTTTGTGATAAATGCGAACAGATCCAGCAAAACTAAAACTAAATACGCCAATATTTCAAGCAGGTCTAGGACTATGTAGATAGGATGAATATAAAAAAAATTAAGTAGTAAATTCAGCGCATGTTATTAAAGTTAAAGACGCCGTGCCAGCCCTGAAGCAGCGGTCCTGGTACTGCAGATAGACTAATTTGAAAAATTCAAAATTAACTTTTCGTTGATTCTCTTTCTCTCATTTTGTTTCATAAAATCAAAAGTAATTTGTTTTTAAAAAGTGACTTTTTCCAACAAGTTATTCAATTTTAATTTAAAATTGACAAATTATAATGACATAATTTCAATTTTCAATTGGATCATATAAGCTTATATGATAGTGTAGTGACCGATTATTGAGTAAAAACATATTTTTTAATTAATGTTACCATTATTGATCAAAAATCAAAACTAAAAACTCTACCTTTCGCTGTGAATCTAACTACATGGTCAGCAACTTACCTTTGCTGACTTAAAACCTTAACTGCTATAGTATCTGACAAAGCTTTAAACCGTACGTGCAGTAAATTTGTTATCTTTCTGCTACTTTCGACAAATTGGGACGACTCAACGTCCAGATTTACTGATGAGTCGCTACAATCTATTGAATCTTGAATACGCCTTTCCGCATAAATCCACGTATACACCTTGCTGGTGAAGAACACATGTTATTATAGAAAAGAATACAAAATTTCTT
The DNA here is from genome assembly GCA_019049505.1 of Pachyrhynchus sulphureomaculatus. NCBI lineage: Eukaryota > Metazoa > Arthropoda > Insecta > Coleoptera > Curculionidae > Pachyrhynchus > Pachyrhynchus sulphureomaculatus. Next base: position 67,797,935 of record CM032447.1, on the reverse strand, counting down.
TAAGAACACATCATTTTATCACTAAATTAAAAAAAAAATAACCGGTCAAGTGCAAGTCGGACTTGCGCAATTAGTGTTCCGTGCGTTGATTGCTTTTGAAATGAAAATTTTTTTACGGAGGTATAAAATGATCAGTGACTTCACAAAACACACCCCAAATGAGTTTTCAACAAAGTTTTTTTTCCGATCTTTACTGAAAACTGATGGCCTTGAAATATTGTTTTTTTTTACATACCAGATAAATTATTAAAGATAATGCACTCGTGATAATTTTCGTTGATTCTACACCCTGTGGAGAATATTCGAGAATTTTTTCAACATTTTCTGATCAGTACTTTTCCAGATAAGGAGGGTCAGCGAGATAAACTAATCCCTTAAGTCAAAATTTAACTTTCAAAACTACACGGCTCTGATGAGGTCACCAATTTCTATATTAGTACCAAATTTCAACTTTCTACGTGAAATAGTTTCGGAGAACCTAAATAACAGCCTAAGTAATCGGTTTTATGCAAACGTGGTGAGACAGAACTTAAGATCTTTCATGAGTATAAACATAAAGTTAAACTTAAAGATTAACTTAAAGTTAATCCTGAGGTAGGGGGTATACATGGTCAATATTGAATAATGCAGTAGAAATTTTATTTGGTAAATTATTTTTTTCATTAAAACGGGAAAACATCACGTACCTTCTAAGAAGTTAAACATCTAAGAAAACATAAGCAAGCTTTATCACCCACAGCTTTTAGAGTCGTAAACAAACTGGCTTGTTTTAGGAAGTACTTTCCACTTTAAAAATTGATACTATAAATTTTCAATTCAGTCAGTATTTTAGGGGAATTCCGATGGATTTTTAAAAATTGAGAAAACTTTTATTTTTTTTATATAATCCATCTTCCAGCCACTATAGGGATTTTTAAAATTTTTCTGATTATATATCTAATGGGATATATTGACAGGGATATCATAATATCCATCAACGTTACCCAGGTGTCGAAACATGCACATTTTTATTTCACGGCTCTTTTTAAGACAACGCTGTAGTAGGCATTATTGCCTTTTTGCATTAACTACTTCCTAAAAAAAACACATACACACACACCCAGCCGATTTCCGGAATCGAACCAGCGACCATCGGTTTCATATGCAGGATCTTAACCCACTACGCTCCGATACCAGCCGAGTCTTGACACCAGAACCTTCGGATATCTATGTCACTATTCCAGGAATTGAGCAACTAAAAATGGTAAATTTAATCAGCCCGTTAGTAATCAATTATTAATTCCCAGTCTGTACTTTCTGATTAAGTTTGATGTTTGACAACAATACGTAAATTTTGGAAAATTGTTTAATCAACCGGTTGGTAATACTTGTTTTTAATTTGACTAGTAAATTATTGTATACAGATCCGCCATTGTTCGAATTTATATGTAGACAAACACGAAAAAGTCACTCTTTGTAAGTCAAAATTTTGCATGGAATATTGAAAGACATGAACTATTGCGCGATAAAAAGATATTTTACCAGCCGTTCATAATATATGCCTCTGTGTTCTAATCTATTTTTGAACCAGTTGATCTAGTTTTGACTTTCGTAAAATTTTTATGTTTCTGGTTTCTTAAAGCTTTCATTGCTAATTTAGTTACTAATATAATTACTAACAATAATTAACAAATTATTTTCCGCAAAAAAGTGTTTAGTTAATACAAAAATATTCAACATAATAAAAATACTTTTATTGTTATACATATTACAAACTAAATAATGAATATAACAATGGCAAAATATACAATAAAATACATGTTAGTTTAATGACAATGATGAGCAATACTGTTGTACTATACCTAACTATACAAAATATGGATAATGAATATCAATCCAAAGAACACAGCGATTGGAGATTAGAACAGTCCATTTTGTAAAAATTTGCATATCACTTGTATCAATGACTTAAGGCAATATGTCCAACACCTGAAACATAACATATAGCCATAACAACCGATTTTTTTTCAAATTAAGGGTGTCCTACCAGATATTAGAGTTTAAAGTCAAGATGCAGTGTTTTGTGGTAATACGATGTCCTTTCCATATACCTTGATCAGCCAATATATAATTACTATGTATATGTAGATGTATCTAAACATAATCAGATAATAACAGATTTTTTTCTCAAAATAGAGAGATTTTGCAACACTTATTTTCCACATGCCTTTATCCTTATCGTTATTTCAAGCATGCGCAGTATTAACGTGAAGGATTTGCAAGGTTAGGTTAGTATTCAACTTCTATAAACCTAGGTGATTTTTTTTCATTCATTTCATGGTTAAGCACCACCAGTTATTAGTATTTGATAGGTCAACACAAGTTTCTAAATTAAAATTGGGTCTAGTATCACTTCCTTCAATATTTCCAAGCTATAAAATTTCATTTGAAATTAGCACTTCGCACACTGTAATGCCATTGTGCCAAAGATTGCAAAATCTCAACGCTGACAATAATTACCTGTTGTCAGTATTGCTTGCAATAAAAGATTTTCATTTCAATTTTTGTGTATTTTTTTCTTAGTAGTTTGTATACCTAAGTAGAAAATAACTGGTCAAGTTAGACTTGCGCAATTAGTGTTCCGTAGTTGATTGCTTTTAAAACAAAAATTTTCGTTACAGAAGTATTAAATAATCAGTGACTTCATAAAACACATCCCAAATGAATTTTTAACAAAGTTTTTTTCCGATATTTAGTGAAAACTAATAACCTTGAAATTTTTGTTTTTTTTATATACGAGATAAATTATTAAAGGTAATGCACTCGTGATAATTTTCGTTCAATCTACACCCTATAGAGAATATTTCAGAATTTTTTCAAAATACTTTCGAGATAAGGTGGACAGCGATTTTTCGCATTTGTTTAAAAATAATACAAAGAGAAGTGTGCGCAAGTACTACATGATATATATTTTTGAACTCGTCTTTTTACAAGCTTTCATTTGACACCTCACTCGATGACCTGGTAAAAAAAAAAAATTTCCACTTCCGATTTAACCCCCAAAACTCACCCCTTAAGTCAAAATTTAACTTTCAAGACTACACGGCTCTAATGAGGCCATCAATTCTTATATTAGTGCCAAATTTCAACTTTCTACGTCCAATAGTTTCACCGAAGTGATCTTATATAAAAAAAAACCGGTCAAGTGCAAGTTGAACTTGCACAATTAGTGTTCCGTACGTTGATTGTTTTTAAAATAAAAATTTTTGTTAGGGTGGTATAAAATGATCAGTGACTTCACAAAAACACACCCCAAATGAGTTTTCAACAAAGTTTGTTACCAATCTTTACTGAAAACTGGTGACCTTGAAATTTTGTTTTTTTTATATACCAAATAAATTATTAAAGGTGATAATTTTCGTTCAATCTATACCCCATGGAGAATATTCCAGAATTTTTTCAAAATTTTTTGATCAGTCCTTTTCGAGATAAGGTAGGGGACAGCGATTTTTTAAAAGTAATATGAAGAAAAGTGTGCGCAAGTATTACATTATATATATATTTTTTACTCGTGTTTTCACAAGCTTTCATTAGACACCACACTCGATGACCTAGTAAAAAAAATTTTTTTTCACTTCCGATTTCACCCCTCAAAACGAACCCCTTAAGTCAAAATTTATGTTACGGTGGTATAAAATGATCAGTGACTTCACAAAAACACCCCAAATGAGTTTTCAACAAAGTTTGTTTCCAATCTTTACTGAAATCTGATGACCTTGAAATTTTTGTTTTTTTTTTATATACCGTATAAATTATTAAAGGTAATGCACTCGTGATAATTTTCGTTCAATCTACACCCCGTGGAGAATATTCCAGAATTTTTTCGAAATTTTTTGATAAGTACTTTTCGAGATAAGGCCCGGGACAGCGATTTTTCGCGAATTTTTAAAAATAATACAAAGAAAAGTGCGCGCAAGTATAATATTATATATATATTTTTTACTCGTGTTTTCACAAGCTTTCATTTGACACCCACACTCGATGACCTAGTAAAAAAAAAAAATTTTTTTCCACTTCCGACTTCACCCCCCAAAACTAACCCCTTAAGTCAAAATTTAATTCTCAAAACTACATGGCTCTGATGAGGCCATCAATTCCTATATTATTACCAAATTTCACCTTTCTATGTCAAATAGTTTCGGAGAAAATCGGGTGTGACAGACAGACAGACAGACAGACAGACAGACAGACAGACAGACAGACAGACAGACAGACAGACAGACAGACAGACAGACAGACAGACAGACAGACACCGAAGTGATCTTATAAGTGTTCCGTACGGAACACTAAAAACAGGCCCTACCATAATAGCGTTAAGAATAACGAACTTTAAATAACCTCTCTATTATAAGTTTCTAAGTAAAGGGAATCGTTATCCTTAATAGGAGTTTCTCTTTTTTAATCTCAATACTGCGCAAGCTCCAAATGGTGGGCGCATACTTCAAATGACGATAACAACTGTGTCTTTTGTATTTAATTTCTTCCCTTTACTGCTACGCAAGCTCCAAACGGTGGGCGTATGCGTCCAATTAAAATAAAGACAGTGTCCTACCAAAATAAGCGTTGCAAAATCTCTATATTGACTTAATTTTCCATACATTACAATATCCTTACAAGGCAAAATACTATTGATGATCGTATAAACGCAAAAAAAATAAAATTGTCAGTGTCAGCTCGTCGGATAAAGAAAATCCACTCAATCATTCATTCTTTTTTGATTTAGCCTCTTCCAGAGGTTTCTAACAATAACATTTATACTTTCTATCATACATATATAGCCATACTATTATTATGAGGAATAATTAAGATGCAACAAACCATTACTATTGTTGTGAAGCCACTTAAATAATGAAGTACTGGAATAACTACAAATCAATAAGGTACCCAAATCTCATTGCACGTTCAAATACTTATAATCAATAAAAAAATATTTCTAAACAAGGCTCTTTGATGCTCCCTTCCACCTACTTGAATGAACTTTCAAATTACCTACTTCATTTCATAACAGCTACTTCCCCTGTCCTTATATACTTGGGGTGAAAAGTCACAAGACTTTTGAAAAAAAAAACAATGTTTTTGTCAAAAACTGATTTCATTTTTCCACATAGTTTTCTTCACGAGCGATGTACAATGATCTTCCAACATTTGGATACCTTTCATATAATACAATTTATCGAGCTCTCTAAAATAAGCCTCATTCGACTTCTTCATATGAGCCAAATCTCTTTCCCAAATTTGGAAAGAGGTAGTAATAGCTGGGGGCCAGTTCTGGGGAATATGGCGGAGCAGGAAACAATTCATTGCCTAATTGGTCCAATTTTACTATCGATTTCATGGAGTTGTGAGATGGTGCACTATCTTGGTGAAACAACACTTTTTTCTTCGCTAAATGCAACCTTTCTTTCTTGATTTCACCATTCAAACGGCCCAATAAACCAACGTAATAGTCTTTAATGATTTTTCGCTCCTTCTCAAGATAGTCGAGCAGTGTCACTTCATGCGCATCCCAAGAAATACTTACCAAAACCTTTTCAGGTGACGTTTGTGTTTTTGGACGCTTCGGTCGGCTTTCTTGCGGTTCCAGCCATTCTACAGACTGTCTGTTGGACTTAGGCGTGTAGTGATGGATCCATGTTTTGGCCATTATTACGAATCCATGAAAGAATTCCTTTGGATTGCGCCGAAACAGTACCAAACAACAGACGTTCTGTTGATATCTTTAGGAGGTCAGCTATCTCTCTCACTTTTACTTTACGGTCGTTCAGAACAATATAGTGGATTTTGTTGTACTTTTTGGAGTTAGTGCCTTATTTAGGTGTCCGGAACAGCGCTTGTACGACCGCATTTAACTTCACTAAACTATCGACATATAGTTGCTTTGCCATAACACTGTTCAAGCCATTATTGGATTCTGGCTGTATTTTTTCCCATCAAGAAGCAATATTTAATCAACTATGTTGAGAATGTGGAATCTTTGGCACAATGCCACTACTCAGTATATATCACCAGTACACCAAACACTTTACTTTTGCACTCGACGCGCGTTTCGCTAACCATATTAGCTTCATCAGGAACAATGATTAACCCTCGAGTAGTAGTATTTAATCAACACACGAAATCCTTTTTGTTACATCGTTTGCAAAAATCAAAAGTAGCTTCATTTAAACAGCAAACTCGCAAACTTATAGATAAAATATCATAGAAATTTTGTAATAATCTTCTGAGAGTTGGTACTAACTGAAAAATCATATGTTTTTTTTGTTTGCGTTGCCCTCTCTCGCAAAGTCTCGGGACTTTTCACCACATTGTAAGCAGTTGATTTTTAAGCCATAAATTGACCAACAATAATTATTTTATCAACTTAATGAGTTGAAATTTATTAATTTAAAACGAACTTGGGCTAGACGAAATAAGACCTCAGGGTGCTTTTCGATATCGATTGGCAGTAGTTTTATGCAGGTTTTTGTTCTTAATGTTTTCCCTAAGAAATTATGCATTAATAAACAAAGTTAATATAATTAAAGCTTACTTAAACCATGATGATGCACAACACTAGGATGTACTGCATGTCCTTGTCTAAGAACAACAGCGTTGAAACCGTTATGATCATCTGCGGTATATTTGACAGTTCTAATGGTACCATCGGGTTCTTTTAAAGAATATTCACCGTGAACAACATCACCATGACGAACTTCTTTTTGTTCTTTGTTGTCTCCAGTATGGTGATCGGCAACTCCATATTCAAATTCATATTTGGCTGGAGTCTAAAGAAGTATACAATTAATATTACCAAAATATTTTACGAAGTAGTTTGTAAACCAAGCTTAAAAAGAGTAATCTTTAGTATTTCTCAAATATAATTATACCTATTATTTCATAAAATGAAAATTACAATTTTAAAATTCTCTCAACAGTGTTGTTCGGTTTTTCAAACTAAGCATATTTCAGTTTCTCTTTCACAAACGATACTATGTTAACACACATCTATAGAAATTATAGGTGCGCAATTTTTACTTTGACCTGTTAAAGGCAACCATTAGATGTAAATAATAGACCAAGAGGACGACCCGAAATTTTGACCTGTCGACTAATCGTCTGCCTAGTTGTTCACTCTATCGGGCGAGTCGAATAAAAGTCTTTAACGTCGAATTTGCGGCCCCCGTGCTTTGAAATGCCCAGATAAGGCCCAAAATACTACATCCAAAAATGGTCTGTCGTTTAACCACTTGAATCAAGTACGATAATATTTGTTGACACTAAAAAAGTCGAGCTCTTCAAAGGTAAGACGCCGCTGAAGCCGGATCCAGTTTTAAGGCCCCAAAAACGTCGACCCAAAAATGGGCTGTCATTTGACCATATAAAATCAATAAATTTAGTTCGACCTTGATAAAATAAGAGAACACCTGCAAAAGGCATACGCCACCAATACGGGAGGTCGAAGCTGAACCCGCTTTTCCCTGGTTTGTTATGGTACTTCATTTAAGTGGTTAAACGACAGTCCATTTTTAGTGTTCCGTACGGAACACTTATAAGATCACTTCGGTGTCTGTCTGTCTGTCTGTCTGTCTGTCTGTCTGTCTGTCTGTCTGTCTGTCTGTCCGTCTGTCTGTCTGTCTGTCTGTCTGTCTGTCTGTCTGTCACACCCGATTTTCTCCGAAACTATTTGACATAGAAAGGTGAAATTTGGTAATAATATAAGAATTGATGGCCTCATCAGAGCCATGTAGTTTTGAGAATTAAATTTTGACTTAAGGGGTTAGTTTTGGGGGGTGAAGTCGGAAGCGAAAAAAAAATTTTTTTACTAGGTCATCGAGTGTGGTGTCAAATGAAAGCTTGTGAAAACACGAGTAAAAAATATATATATAATATTATACTTGCGCGCACTTTTCTTTGTATTATTTTTAAAAATTCGCGAAAAAATCGCTGTCCCGGGCCTTATCTCGAAAAGTACCTATCAAAAAATTTCGAAAAAATTCTGGAATATTCTCCACGGGGTGTAGATTGAACGAAAATTATCACGAGTGCATTACCTTTAATAATTTATATGGTATATAAAAAAAACAAAAATTTCAAGGTCATCAGATTTCAGTAAAGATTGGAAACAAACTTTCTTGAAAACTCATTTGGGGTGTGTTTTGTGAAGTCACTGATCATTTTATACCACCGTAACATAATTTTGACTTAAGGGGTTCGTTTTGAGGGATGAAATCGGAAGTGAAAAAAATTTTTTTTTACTAGGTCATCGAGTGTGATATCCAATGAAAGCTTGTGAAAACACGAGTAAATATATATATATATATATATATATATATATATATATATATATATATATATATATATATATATATATATATATATATATATATATACATATATATATATATATATATATATATATATATATACATATATATATATATATATATATATATATATATATATATATATATATATACTCGTATATAATGTAATACTTGCACACACTTTTCTTCGTATTACTTTTAAAAAATCGCTGTCCCCTACCTTATCTCGAAAAGTACTGATCAAAAAATTTTGAAAAAATTCTGGAATATTCTCCACGGGGTATAGATTGAACGAAAATTATCACGAGTGCATTACCTTTAATAATTTATTTGGCATATAAAAAAAAACAAAATTTCAAGGTCACCAGTTTTCAGTAAAGATTGGAAACAACCTTTGTTGAAAACTCCTTTGAGGTGTGTTTTGTGAAGTCACTGATCATTTTATACCACCCTAACAAAATTTTTTATTTTAAAAACAATCAACGTACGGAACACTAATTGTGCAAGTTCAACTTGCACTTGACCGGTTTTTTGGATATAGCATTTTGCTTTTATTCGACTCGCCCGATAGAATGAACAACTAGGCAGATGGTTAGTCGAGAGGTCAAAATTTCAGGTCTCCCTTTTGGTCTATAAGTAAGTGATTACTTTTTGTGTTTTAAAATGGAAAATTGTTTTTTTGGTATTTACAAAATGTTTCATGAGAAGAAAATAATTATAGTTGTCACATACGTGTAATAACTGAAAGTAAAAAAATATGCGAGTTCATATTTGTTCGGAGACTTTATAGTTTCTTATATTGTCTAATGCACACCTACATTATGCTACAAACGAGGATAAATTTATGCTGAGAATTGGACGTTCCAGTACCTCCTCAGCCATAGCGTAAAAGAAAATAAAGTTGTTAAAAAACTGCCATAAAAGGGTATAGTGTTTAGTGAGCAACCTGTAGCATACAACGCTGCTTCACATTCTAACCAATAAAGCTGTAATAAACCAATATCAAATAATAGGCTAGGAAATAAATCCAAAGTATATGGAACAATATTCACATAAAAATAATCTATAGGCATACGTACGTGATAATCAACAGTTTTACGACCAATGACAGTAGGTGCATGTCCAATAGTCAATACTGGACCATGTCCTAGAGTTAAACCACCATGAAGATCGTCCAGGAGAGGACCATGTCCTAGAGTTAAACCACCATAGGAGTGTTCAAGAAGAGGACTAGCATAACTCGCTGATACTAATGCGATTAGGACACCTACCTAAAAAAAAATATTATTAATGTTTGAAATGTACCTAATTTCAGAGAAATAAATGAGTCACTATCACTATCACTATAAGCTTAATTCTATCCAATGCTGAATGTAGGCCTTTGCAGCTGTTGTCATCCATCCAATGCCCGCAACCCTCTGTATATCATCCCGCCATCTTGTTTTGGGACATCCTACCTTCCTTTTCTGTTCTCGTGCTCTCCCTTCTATTGTTCACTTGGTCCTTCATCAGTCGTGCGTACTACATGTCCAGCCCACTGCCACTTTGTTTCTACTACCTGCTCTATAATATCCTTTACTTTCGTTCGTTTGCGTGTCTACTTATTTCTTTTTCTGTCTTTAAGTTTTATTCCCATTATCTGTCTTTCGTGTGCTCTTTGGATCTGAGCTAGTTTTTGCATATGGGCTTTATTCAGTGTTCAAGTTTCAGCGGCATATGTAATCACGGGTAGGATGCACTGATCGTAAACATTGGCCTTTAACTTATTTGGGATTGCTTTATCTTTGAATATATAACTTAATTTTTCTAATGTGCACCATCCTAGCCTGACTCTTCTTGAAATTTCATCCAAAACACTGCCTTTTGTCATAGTAATTTTTTGCCCAAGATACACATAATTCTCAACAATCTCGTGAGCTGTCCTCCTAAATTAATAACTATATACACTATAGTGTTGATTAATATTTTTGTCTTACTTTTATTCATCTTAAGACCAATTGGGTTAAAAATAAATGAGTATATCAAAAAAATAAAAACTCATGTTAAGCAATCTAAACTTCAGGTTAGTCAATAAGTTTTGAAAGCAACAAACCATTTTGAAGCTTCATCTGTTATATGAACACACCTTAAATTTCAAGTCGATCTGTCAAGTCATTCATTGTTTATCAGCTGATTAAAGTAAATGTAAGTTTGAGTATTTTTTAAAAATGGAAAATATCGAATATCGTGCAGTAATAAGATTCTTTGTTTTGGAAGGTTTATCGGCAACTAAAATCCATGTAAAGTTAGTGAAAGTATTAAAGGAGTCTGCTTCTTCATTTCCAGTTGTTCATACCATAGATGGACTCGAGTTAAAACATAGTCGTACAATCATCAATGATGATCCACGTTCAGGACGTCTAAAAACTGCAACAACTGAAGAAACTGTTGTGCAAGTTCAAAATATGGCAATGGAAGACTGTCAATTAACCCTGGATGATTTAGCTGAGGCTATAGGCATCTCATATTAATCAGTACGTGAGATCTTAACTAATGTTTTGGTTGTGAGAAAGCTATTCACAAGATCGGAATTGCTAACATCGGAACAAATACGCACTCTAAACACCATATGGCTCGTTTTACAAAGAATAAAACTGATTTTGTTCGTCGGTTTGTAACTATGGATGAGACTTAGGTTTACCAGTATGATCCTGAACTACGACAACAAACCGCACAGTGAATTGAGCCCGATTCTTCAGCTACAAAGCATCCAAAGTGGTCAAAGTCGTCCAAAAAAATTATGACATCAGTTTTCGGGAATATAAAAGGAATTTTGTTAGTTGTAAGACAAACTCAGGCGAATATTATTGCAACTTTTTGGACCAGCTGGATGAGAAAATTCATGAGAAAACGCCTGGTTTGCAGAAGAAAAAAATCATCTTGCATCATGACAGTACACCTGCTCACAGAAGTGCTTTAGCAACGGCAAAACTGGTCGGATTAAAGTACAAATTATTAGAACATCCCTATTCGCCAGATCTGACTCCATCTGTTCCCAAACCTCAAAGATTTCTACGTAGGAAGTGTTTTTCAACAAATGATAGGGGGATAGCATCCGTAGATGGGTATTTTGAAGGACTTCCGGAAAACCACTTCAAAGATGTGGTAAATGAATTGGAAAATCGCTGGAAAAAATGTATTGAGCTTAAGGGAGATTATACTGAAGAATAAATGTATTTCAACTCATTATCATCTTGTTTCATTTCCTTTCAAAACTTATTAACTGGCCTAAAAGAGTAAGACAATGCATCAGTTCTTCTGGTTGCTTTTATATTAATGTAGTAATTTTGTTTCCGCGAAGTTTTTAAAAACTTATTATTACATTTCTATATTTAAAATGGTTACACGACTGATGTGGGTAATCTAAGCTAATAGCACTTATTTTATTCCTTTTTAGTTAATTATACGTCTTAAATGTGTTACAGTTATATTATAAAACCGACCTTGTACGTTACATTATTTTTGATTTTATTTTTGGAGATTCCTTACAAAATTAAATGTTTAAAATCCATGCAAAAATACTTTTCATTTTAAAAAGTATATATTGGCAAAAAAAAGTCTCCTATACAAGAAGGAACAAATAAAATACAGAAAAAATAACCGGTCAAGTGCAAGTTGAACTTGCGCAATTAGTGTTCCGTACGTTGATTGCTTTTAAAATAAAAATTTTTGTTACAGATGTATAAAATGATCAGTGACTTCACAAAACACACCCCAAATGAGTTTTCAACAAAGTTTGTTTCTAATCTTTACTGAAATCTGATGACCTTGAAATTTTTGTTTTTTTTAAATACCAGAAAAATTATTAAAGGTAATGCACTCGTGATAATTTTCGTTCAATCTACACCCCGTGGAGAATATTCCAGAATTTTTTCGAAATTTTTTGATAAGTACTTTTCGAGATAAGGCCCAGGACAGCGATTTTTCGCGAATTTTTAAAAATAATACAAAGAAAAGTGCGCGCAAGTATAATATTATATATATATTTTTTACTCGTGTTTCACAAGCTTTCATTTGACACCACACTCGATGACCTAGTAAAAAAATTTTTTTTTCACTTCCGACTTCACCCCCCAAAACTAACCCCTTAAGTCAAAATTTAATTCTCAAAACCACATGGCTCTGATGAGGCCATCAATTCCTATATTATTACCAAATTTCCACTTTCTATATCAGATAGTTTCGGAGAAAATCGGGTGTGACAGACAGACAGACAGACAGACAGACAGACACCGAAGTGATCTTATAAGTGTTCCGCACGGAACACTAAAAATATGAATATGAAAGTCTGGTAAAATTCTACGAAATAGCGGGAACTTTTGTTAAGCGGCATGACTGTTGGTAACGGTAATTCTTGTAACGATTGTGTTCAAAGTTTCAAATAGATACAACGAGTAGTTGTTTGCAGCTATGATAAGTGATCGGTGTTGCACGTTTATTAGAAATGGATAAAGCTGAGTATCATGCAGTGACAAAACATTTTTATTTAAATAAATGGACTACGGCCCAGATAGAAACTGATCTGAAGGAAGTTCATAAGAACCAACTCAAGACTATTTATTACTGGATAAATGAATTTAAGCGTTGCTATATGCGCACTACAGATGTTGCATGTTGAAAGAGCTCAATTGAGATTTTTTCTGAAGAAATAGTTGATAAAGTTCATGGTATTGTGATGAAAGATCGCTGCATTAAGATTGCTGAGATTGTATACATCTCACATGAACGGGTACATAATATCCGACATGAAGTTCTAATTAAGAAAAAGCTAAATGCGCGATATATTGTTGTTGACTCCACAAAAAAACGTGCGAGGAAATCGTGTTTGGAAAAGTTGCAGTATAATCCGAAAGACTTCTGGCGCCGTTTTGTGACTGTAGAGGAAACGTAAATCCACTATTTCCCCCATGCGACAATACTGCAGTCAAAACAGTGGGCTGCTAAAAATGAAGGTACCCTAAAAAAAGCGAAAACATTTTTATCGGCGGCGAAAGTGATGGCAACAGTTTCTTGGGGCTTACAGGGTATCATCATGATTAATTATTTGGAAAAGGGTAAAACAGTGATTGGCTCTTATTACGCCGCGTTATTGGACCGTTTGCGTATTAAGTCGAAGCGACCAAGATTAGCTCATTCACCAGGACAATGTGCTTTTTCACGCTTCGGCCGTTGCAGTGGCAAAAGTGCACGAACTGGGCTACGATATAGGTCACCACCTACTCTATTTCCCAGATTTGGCCTCCAGTGACTTTTTTGTTGTCTAACCTGAAAAATTGCCTTGGAAGGAAGAAATTTTCATCGAATGAAAAGGTTGTCTCTGCTCCAAACGAATATTACGAACAGTTCGAAACAATCTTTTTTTTCTGAGGGAATAAAAAAACATTGGAATCTCGTTGGACCAAATATATTGAGCTCAATGGAGATTATTTTGAAAAATAAATTTTTTGTTTGAAAACGAATGATATTTTCCTTGTTTTTAACAAAGCTTTTCAAACTACTCTCATATTTAATACAGTTCAAACAACCAGAAAGTGGTACCGTCTGAAAATACTTTACAATTTAAATAACCGGTCAACAAGTGCAAGCGCAAATAGTGTTCCGTACGTTGATTGCTTTTAAAATAAAAACTTTTGTTCTCAACAAAGTTTTTTTCCGATCTTTATTGAAAACTTATGACCTTGAAATTTTTGTTTTCTTTTATATACCAGATGAATTATTAAAGGTAATGGAGTCGTGATAATTTTCGTTCAATCTGCACCCTGTAGCGAATAATCTATAATTTTTTTCAAAATTTCTTGATCAGTACTTTTCGAGATAAAAGGGGAGATAGCGATTTTTCAAACTTATTAATAAATAATAGAAAGAAAGGTGTGCGCAAGTACTTTTTTTTTAAACTCGTGTTTTTACAAGCTTTCGTTTGATGCCCCACTCGATGACCTGGTAAAAATTTTTTTTTCACTTCCGATTTCACCCCAAAACTAATCTCTGAAGTCAAAATTTACCTTTCAAAACTACACGGCTTTGATGAGGCCATCAATTCCTATATTATTGCCAAATTTTAACTTTCTATATCAAATAGTTTCAGAGAAAATTGGATGTGACAGACGGACAGACAGGCGGATCGGCAAACTGACGGACAGACACCGAAGTAATCTCATAAATGTTCCATACGGAACATTAAAAATTAATGGTCATTAAATATTACATCTCATTCATATTACGTTTATAATACGTTTTCAGAATGAGATTTTTTTTTGATATTCTGTTTCAAATTTCATCTTGGTAACAATTTGATTCGCTCAAATAGTTTTTTAAAAAACATAATTGAATATACATTTATGCCTTCTGGAGTTACTTTTAGTCTTAAAAAGTTAATATTTATATCCGCTGTATATTAAAGTTATGATAGTTGACGTAAGCAAACAGCAGTTATACCGCGAGATATTTTACTTTGTGGGACACAAATAATTATGCTTAAAATTTGTTCATTGCCTCAGCTGTAAACCAATAAATAATCTTGTGGCACTAGAGTAAAAATTGTGAGCCCACGATTTCTAATGTTGTGAGAAAAATTAAAACTGACTATTGAAACATAATCTACTAAGTAGTAAAAAGTCACATCATAAAATTTTTTGAGAAAATTAATTTGTTTATTTACAATGTGCGATTGAAAATTCATGCAACTTTGGATAAAAAAATCATTTTCTCATAAACTATTTATAGAAAATTGATGAAAATTGGGAACGATGGTAAAGAATTAATGGAATTAACAATAATATTCTCAAAAACGTGCTTTTATTCATTGTTTCTAATTTTTTTATAATTTTTTTTTATAAACAAATGCCGATTTTGCCCTGTCCTACGTACGGAAATTGAAAATTTTTCAAGTAGTAGAAGCTCTGAACGCTTGAGATTAAGAAATCGTTTCAACATCCTTGTGATCGCTCTTTGCATTTATGATTAATAATATTGTTTAGCACCGCGCACTGTGTGCAGCAGCGAGCTTGTACCTGCACACGTGACGAATGAGCATTTATGCTCGTTCGATCCTGTCAGTCGACGGAAATTTTTACTAAAAAATGCCACCGTGTTAGTTACAAACTGTTTTCGATACGATTCGGATCGTGTCATTGAAATATTGTTATCTTTAAACAGTCATACAAGAACCTTTCTTGGGCACCTGATTTTAGAAAAATTCATTTCTTTGTGTCATTTTCGTAATGGGTTGTGCCAAAGAGTGTTGCAATCCGTTGAATAAACGTGAGCATAAGTGCGCTAGGAAAAATCTTTTCCCAGTAACAAAAAACTGAGATGCGATGCAGTATTTGAAGATTGGATTACATGTGAAGATGATTTTTACAATCGGTCTTCCTGACTCTATAAGTGAGCCCGAGCAAGACGAAAAAAGTGATCCAACGTTCCAATGATGATGATATGATGATTTCGATGAGACAGATCAAATAGAGAAGATCAACAATGGTGAAGAAAAAATGTATTTCACAACTTTCGGACAAGGAAACGTTAAGTGAGGCTTTCAATAAAGTAACAACATCGAAAATCGTGGGCTCACTTAAGAAATTTTTACTCACTATTAAAACTATACAAGGTTTATCGACCACCAACTGTAGGTCCTATTTTTACTTCAATCATATTTGTACCAACTTTGAAATTGATATATCATCTCGTTCTAGACTTATCGTGCCAACAGACAGACAAACCGATAGAAATTTGAAACTATTGATATTCCTGAATTTCGCCTGACAGTTTATTTTAAAGTCTTTTCATCCACTTAATCACTTTTTAATTATTTTCACTCTGCTTTTTTCTATTACATTTTCATTCACACAAACTTACTTTTAAAATCATCTTAACTGTTATTTGTTCAGTTTACGTTAAATAAAGTAATTCACGACACTGCAATTTGGTGAGCTTTTATGCTCCTTATATACATACCCTCAAAATGCACAACAAGTTTTAATCAGATTTAAAAATAGGCCTAACTTGTTTAAATAAAATACAGCTACTGTATACCTTGTTCTCTTCCCGTAAGTTAAATAAAGACAGAAGATCGATTTTGTTCGTTCGATGGATTTATTCAAAAAAATAATATATCATTTAAAAGCTGCGGAACCACAATTTATTCACGCATAAGACACCAGTCAATTTCTTATTATTTAATAAATTTATAGATCTCGATGTTGTATTATGTAACAAGTTATATTGTTGTCTCAGCTGGTGTACAAATGGGCAGTGATAAAATCAAAATTTTTTAATAGAATATTATATAAACTCACTAGACCCAGCTGATTTCGGAGACATCGCGTAAGTAACAGGATCGGATTTATGGGTATATAGGTTTTTCTTCACGGAAGTTATTGTCTAATTGCAACCTAGCTATTAGTTTATTTCTGACAGTCATCGACAAAGGCATTTTGCCAACAATACACACTGTCAAGTAAAAATGTGACGGCTCATATTCTTAAAAAAATGTGTTTCGAGAACATTTTTTGCCATCAATGTATTCTTTGGTATGCTAACAACGATGCAATTACCTTAGTAAGTTGTCCAATCGCCTCCTGCATCAATAATCGTCAGGCATCTTCTAGGCATGCTATCGACGAGATTTTCTGCATACTCTGCAAATTTAATGAATCTCGCGAGACAACTGAGTCATTTTTCTGAGTTTTCGCTTTACAAGAGACCAAACGTTTTCAATAGTGTTAGTGTCCGACGATTGTGAGGGCCACTCTAATATCTTATCGTGGGCCCAAGCGAGCCTCATCGCTACATGATTTTCGCCCAGCAAAGATACTTCGGAATTTGACATCATGAGCACGAAGAGGTTGTCGAATGGTCTCATAGGACACATTCAGACCCGGTTTTCTTAATCTTGTCGCTCTTCGACGCAGTGTCAATTTCGGGTCCCGATTCGTTTTTCGACTTGCGAAGTGACTTCATCTACCGGGTCACATTTTGGCAAATCGTCTACATTTTTCGTCTCGTTAAAATGATTTGCCCACTTTTTCACAAATGACACCAATTTTTTAATATATCTAGCGGCAGCAGAATATGTCATTTTAGGCCCCTTTGGATAGGAACAATGAAAAACTGCCTCGAACCAACGCGCAAACAAGTGACTCATTTGGATTTTACGTGATTTCGATAAAAGTTCGGAATCGGCTGACACTTTTACCAAAATGCGTCATAGACAGAAATTCCCTCTATCGATTTTTTGTTGATTCTAGCGAATCGCATCTACCAAAACAACCAGACAGACTGTAGATATATTGGAATATCATAATAATAAAATTCTTCCATTTGAAAAATTCCAACTCCAAAGGAGATCAAAACTGATAAACCTGAGAAAAGGGAATTTACTTCTTTCAACTCTCTGGATGATCAAGAACCGCAGTGGTATAGGATATATTCAATTATGATCACCAAAGTGTAATGAATGACGGTCGATCAACTTTGAGAGAATTAATGGAGATTATGTTCATCTTATATGAACGGGCGCACATCTTAAATGAGGAACGGTATGAAGAAGCTGTTTGATGGACTGCGCATTTTTTCAGTTTTGATAAAAAATGAGAAATGAACATTTCAAGATCATTGAACATTTTAATCGAAATGAAAATGATTTTCCTTCGAAAATAAAACAACAATGAACTACTATGCTGCTGATGAAATAAGTCTGAAGGGGGAAAAGCAGCTCATTCGATTGATAAGGTGGTGGTCATAGGTTTTTGTCATTCTCGTAACATAATTCTCATCGACTACTTGACAAAAGGTAAAACTGATATGCAAATATTATTTTGGATTATTAAAACGCTTGAATGAAAAAATCACTACAAAACGCCTGCATTTATCTAAAAGTAAAATTCCCTTTGATCAAGATAACGCATCACTATATTAATTAGCAATTTCGATAACGAAGTTGCATGAACTCAAACACATTTTTTTTAACGCTCATCTCCTCGTCCGAAAAAGGATTTACCCTGTTTTCATATCCTAAGGATATTGACGTGGATGTCATAATATCCATCAACGTTGCCCAAGTTCCGAAACATATATTTTTGTATTTTTTGGCTCCTAATTTCTTCTTTTCTCAAATTTGAAATAATGACTATCTGTGAAAAAAAAATTATGACACTCAAGTAATAAACGCGGTGAATAAACATTGAACATTGAAGGGTGCCCAACAACAAAAAGGGAGATTACATTTAGAAATAATTAAGTGGCTCATCTTTTCAATTCTCCCTCGTAACGCCATATCAGTTCTTAACATGCTGCTTCAAGAGATACCAAAAAATTATTGGATAGACAAAATGAATGGTTCTAGAACATTGTCTCTTTAAATTAAATGAAATAATAAGTTATTACATAATTCTACGTGAAAACACAGTCACAATAAATACTGTTTTTATAAGGTTCTAAAAGTTCTAAATCGCTCAAATTACCAATCAGGAGAATTAAATCAGAACATTCTCTTGAAAATCCAATCAAAATATAAATTTTTTATGAAGTTCTGGAATATTATATTTGCAAACCACAATCAATTATCACATTTGTACCAAGTTCTAAAATATTCTAATTATAAATTAGATGAACATAATATGTTTCTACAAATTTCTAAAATATTCTATACGTTTAGAGTTCTAAACCATTTATTAGTGTTCCGTACGGAACACTTATAAGATCACTTCGGTGTCTGTCTATCTGTCACACCCGATTTTCTCCGAAACTATTTGACATAGAAAGTTGAAATTTGGTACTAATATAGGAATTGATGGGCTCATCAGAGCTGTATAGTGTTGAGAGTTAAATTTTGACTTAAGGGGTTAGTTTTGGGGGATGAAATCGGAAGTGAAAAAAAAATTTTTTACTAGGTCATCGAGTGTGGTGTCAAATGAAAGCTTGTGAAAACACGAGTAAAAAATGTATATATAATGTCATACTTGCGCGCACTTTTCTTTGTATTATTTTTAAAAAATCGCGAAAAATCGCTGTCTCCCGCCTTATCTCGAAAAGTACTTATCAAAAAATTTTGAAAAAATTCCGGAATATTCTCCACGGGGTGTAGATTGAACGAAAATTATCACGAGGGCATTACCTTTAATAATTTTTCTGGTATTTAAAAAAAAAACAAAAATTTCAAGATCATCAGATTTCAGTAAAGATTGGAAACAAACTTTGTTGAAAACTCATTTGGGGTGTGTTTTGTGAAGTCACTGATCATTTTATACATCTGTAACAAAATTTTTTATAAAATTATATAAAAACAACACTGTTTTAATTTCCAATATACATGTAAAGTCACTTGACAATTGTTTCACCATACAATGACTTCTTCAGAAGAAGCCATTGTATGGTGAAACAATTGTCAAGTGACTTTAAATATATTGGAAATTAAAACATAGTGTTGTTTTTATATAATTTTATTATGAATTTCCAACAAGTATCGGCTAACACAATCAAAGAAGAAAAATTTTTATTTTAAAAACAATCAATGTACGGAACACTAATTGCGCAAGTTCAACTTGCACTTGACCGGTTATTTTTTAAATCAGACGAAGTGCTAAGTTTCTATAAAGCTCTAGTTTAAACTTTGTTAGAATATACACGGTTTTTATAAAAGTTTAGAAAATTCCATCGGAAAATTAGTCGAAACGTTAGGTTTCTATAGAGTCTTAAACCATTCTATTTACTAAACAGACGAGAATAATGAGAACATGAAAAGTTGTTGGCTAGAGAAAATGAATAACTTTTCCAAAGGTACTAGATCATTATCGCTGGAAATTAAATAAAATAAATTTTTATATATTGCTCGAATTACTAGTAGTAAAGTTCTAGAATACTCTATTTGCGAATCACAATAAATTGATACGTTTCTATTAAGTCCTAAAATATTCTATTTACAAATTAGATGAACATAATATGTTTTTACAAATTTCTAAAATATTCTATGCCAAATGCAGATAAAATTCTAGATCATTAATTGTTTAGATCAAACGCAGTACTTAGTTTCTATGAAGCACTAGATCAAACTTTGTCAGAATAAACACGATTTTTATTCAAGTATACAACATTCTATCAGAAATTTAGTTGAAACACTAGATTTCTATAAAGTTTTAGAACATTCTGGTAATTAACCAGACAAGAACAAATTTCTAGAATATTCTATATCAAAATCAGATAAAATATATTTTTACGCTCTCACTATGGATCAAATGGAATAAAAAAAAAAGTTCAGTTACTTATTAACTGTGTTTGGTTTTTAAAGAAAACAAGTTAAAAATTTAACCGAATAATTAATAAAGATTACTTCGGTACTTAATTTACTCCTAGATACGAAATAAATTCTAAAGTAATGCGTCTGTTACATTACTAAAGCAACGATCGGATCAGACACATCTCTAAAGTTGCCGGAGTCAAAACCTTATTATTTCTTCCGAAAAATATATAGGCTAACCCATTTATTGTAGGCCTACAACTTTGTCTTGGTATTAAATAAACACTTTCAAAACCTGTAGACCTTTTTTGTCATTAACAAGGCAATAAGACATTGACATGTTTGTTTGGATAGAATATAATAAACTAGGATAAGAAGATACCTTATCCGTCTCTTTAACCCTTCATATCAGCAACTGTAAATAATTATTTTTGAAATTTGTTTATTATGTTACCTGAAAACCAAGAAAAAATCTCATTATTTAATTGAATCCATACAAAATTTACTCCCACCCCTCTCACTTCTTCCACGTCCTTCCTCTGAAGTGATGTTTCTCAAAAACTATAGGTTTCTTTTTTACTTCAAGTTATATGTGTGGCGAATTTGAAACTAATATCCCATTTGGTTCAAACTATATTGTATCAACAGACCGACAGACAAACTGATGAATAGACCGACGATAACTGGAAAGTACGTGTGTTAGGCAATTCAAAGATCTCAAAATGTAATTTTTCCACCAATACGAACGGGTGAAGTCATGTTAAAATATTTTAAAAATTTAAACCGTTTAATAAAAAAACATTTGGTAAAGTAATTTACCCAATAATTAACATATATTACAAATATGTAGTTCTAAACGAGATATTGAATACAAGCCATTATTTTTAATGACAGGTAAGGTATCGTAAGACATTAATAACAAAAAAAAATGAGCAGAGCAAGTGTTTCTATTTTTATTAAAATTTTTCAAATTCCTCGACTCTAAAAACCATAAGAATAACACACAACAAAATATATACTAAGCAACCCTTCTAACCCCCTTCCACACCTCGTTAACTCCTTGTATATTTTCCTATCGATTATAGAAAATAATAAAAAAAAAACTTTAATTTTCAGATTCCTCGAAACCCTGAAAAATTTACGATATGTACAAACTCCTTATATGTTAGACTATAAACAATTATGCCGAGAATTTGTTGTTTATTGACCTAACTAAGAATCAAAAAAAGTTCTAATAATGATAATGAAAATAAACAAAATTTATCGACTCCCTCTCTTTACCCTTAAGTAATATGCTCAAAAACCATAGGTCCCCTTCCAACTTCAAGTGTGTACCAAATTTGAAATGTTCCTTCGGTTTGCGACATTTCTCCATTTTGTTCTGTCTCTCTCAGTCCTTTCATTCCAATAGGAGTATCGGTGATACTATGCAGTTGCTGCACGACCTGACTTGACTCGTGTATACAAATGCCAAGAAGAGATCTTACTTGGTCGGACCATCTTGTTCGGGACGCCCCCTTGATCTTCTACCTTCCCCGTAACTACAAGCTTTTCCATGGGATCCACTTTCCTCATAATGTGCCCAAAATATTTCAGGTACTGCCTATTAATTCTATTTGAAAGTCGGTCATTTATACTAAGCTCTTCAAGAATAGATACATTAGTACGGTGTTCGGTATGCACATCTCAAACGCATCGATTCATCTTTTGTCAGCTTGTTTGATGGTCCATGTTTCCGATACGTAAGTTACCATGGGGAATATAAGGCTGGATAGCAATCTTAACTTTGTGTTTTTTGTGACAGCTGGATCTTTCCAGACCGTAGTGAGTTTGATCGTCAAGTTTCTAGCCATAGCCAAACGTTTTCTTACTTCCGCTTCATAGCCACCATTGTTAGTTATGAGAGTTCCCAAATAGTCGAAATGGTCTGCAACAGTGAAACCAGCCATTTCATTGATGTGTGACAGATCTTCATTACGATTAACCATTACTTTGATTTTCGCTCTATTAATTGTCAATCCATAGTTTTTGCTAGTGATTTCAATGAGCTCTATAATTGATTCAAGGTCTTCCATTGACGTTGCAGGTATAACAGTATCATACGCATATCTAAGGTTACTTAGTTTTTTTCCATTGATTGTCGCAATCCCACTCTAACCATCCAAAACAGACCACATTATATGTTTACTTTATAAGTTAAAAAGTAAGTGTGACAGAATACAGCCCTATCTGACGCCGATTTCTGCGTTAAAGGGAACGGAAAAAGAATTATTCAGTTTAATTCTGCCATTTGTGTCCTCATACAGGGATCGGATAAGGTTTACAAGATGTATAGGTGCTGATTAGAATCTACCAGAGTTTGTTCTATTATATGCAGTCGAAAGCTTTAAAGTAGTCTACAAAACAGATATAGATTGTTATTTGGAATTCCCTGATTTTTTCTATTATCTGACGTACGTTGAGAATTTGTTCTCTAGTCCCTCTTCCTGGAATGAAGCCTGTTTGTTCGTTAAAGATTTGCGGCAGCACAAGAATTTTGAGTCTTTCATTTAGGATCCAGAAGAACACCTTAGCAACGTGTGATACCAGAGCGATTGTTCTATAGTTGCTGCAATCCAAAGGGTATCCTTTTTTATGCAAAGGTATAAATGCAACTTCACAGCTATCTTCCAGTCTTCAATACCATATTACACAGTTGATATAGCATAGTCACGGCGGTTTCTCCCATCATCTGTATAATTTCCACAGTTATCTCGTGAGTACCAGCTGCTTTTGTGTTCTGTAACCTCTGAATACCTTTCCTGACTTCAGATTTAAGAATACATAGCTCTTGTTCATCTGCGGCTTCGTTGTCGACAATGCAGTCGCCTACGAGTTGAGACACAAAAAGTTCTTTACAGTAATCCTTCCAAATGTCAATGGTTCCAGGCATGTAGGTGACTGTTCTACCTTCCTTATTTCTGATTATTTGTGTTTTAGGTTTGAATTCTTTCGATAGGTAGTTTACTTCTTCATAAAGTTCTTGTGATCGATTGTTTGTAGCATGTTGTTCTAGCTCCTCACATTTATTATTCAACTATGTGTTTTTGCCCTTTTTACAAGCCAGCTTGACGATCCAATATGTTGTTTGTTAAAATCATATTTTTTCTTGTTTCTATAAGCTTTAGGGTATCGTCGATCATCCAATGTTTTTGAGGGTGTTTGTGTGTTTGCCTAGCATTGTGTAGCAGCATTTATTATCCACTTCTTAATATCTGCTCACGTTTTGTCTGTATCTTCTGTGACTTCCGGAATGTTTTCGTTGATTATTATTTGGAGAAGAGTACTGTCTGACACTGTAATTCTCTTGTTTGTTATTGTTTTTTTAGAGATGGCTAGTTTTATTCTCATATAAGCCTTTAATAACTTGTGATTTAAACCACATTCAATCTAGCTAAATTAATTACAATCTAATTAGTCAGGAGGATGGTTATATTTTAGGTTGTGATAAATTAAACACACTTCTGTTATGAATTAATCATAATTGCTTTACTTATAAAATAAAATAACAACAATAACAACTTAATACTATATGGGGATGAACAACAGGCAAGCGGAAAATGATAAGAAACTTATCCTAATACTAACATTCATATCGTGATGGGATGATGCGATGACCAGGTACAAGATGAGCAGTCAATTTCGACTTTACTTTGTTTAAGTGTCTGAAAAAAAAAGTTTGTGATTATTATTAATCAAAAACATATAACTTGAAGAAAGAAGGACTGAGCACGTTATTTAAGTAAATATTGATATATATTTTTGGATAAGGTGACTTTAAAAAATGTTGAATATTATTATATATACATAAAGAAGAAGAAAGTAATTCGAGCCACAATGCATATTACTCCGACCAATTTACTTTGGACTTGCTTCTCCTGGAATAGTAAATCAAACTTCTTTCGCCTACAGTACCCTCGGCAAATATTCCACATACATAATCTATTAATACTTAGTATTGTTTTGATGGATATGTGATGGCTCTGATGTCATACCATAAAATTTTAACATTAGGATTGGATAAACTTATACGATTTTCTGTAAGGGTAAACCGCAAATAACAGATAATTTTTTAAAGAAATTAGTAAAATTTATAACCAGCTTATCACGCGGTTACCATAAATAATAATCAGCTTACAGTCTGTCAGGTAAGAACGTGACCGCCCATATTCTTGAAAAAATTTGTTTCTAGCAAATTTTTATGCCTTCAATGTATTCTTTGATAGTTGTCCAATCGCCTCCCGCATCAATAATCGCCTGGCATCTTCGAGGCATGTTGTCGACGAGTTTTTCTGCACACTCTGCAAATTTTTCAAATGTCGCAAGACAACTGAAACAAAGTCCTCAGAGTCTTTCCTCTGAGCTTTCTCTTTACAAAAAACTAAACGTTTTCAATAGGGTTGGCGTTCGGCGATTGTGAGGGTCACTCTAGTATTTTATCGTTTCGTCCAGCAAAGGTTTCTTCAACGTGCCTCGGAATTTGACATCATGAATACGAAAATGTTGTCAAATGGGGTACATTCAAATCATTTTTTTAATTTTACCTCTCCTTGGCACAGAGTCAATTTCGGAGGTCTCATGAAAACAAACACACGATTCGCCTACCGAGTCACGTTTTGGCAAGTCGTCGACATTTTTCGTATCGTTAAAATGATTTACCTACTTCTTCACAAACGACACCGACTTTCTAATGTATTTAGCGGTCGTGGAATGTGTCATTTTATGTCCCTTTGGATGGGCACAAAGAAAGACGCGCAAACAAGTGACTCCCTTTGGAGTTTACTTGATTTCCACGAATGTTCGGAATCGACTGATATTTTTACTAAAATGCGTCGTAGACAAAGGTTCCCTCTACCGATTTTTTGTTAAATCGCTAGAATCGCATTTACCAAAAATGAATTATCGCGGACACGTTCTTACTTAACAGAATGTATTAGTCTGTGTTACGAGCAGTTATTGTAAATTAATATGCGAAACATATGCTCAACGTAGCAGCGACAAGAACAACTTTCATAGATTCAGTAATGAGGTCCCAATTAAAACTCTTAATTAAACTATAAAAAAATAGCAAGAGGTAAAGGCAAAATTTTTTTTGTAAATTTTTGTAAATTCCTTCTACTTAATCTGCTGGTAGCTTGAAAGCAGCATGAATAACTTTGTCTTAAAGTTACTTCGTAGTACTAAAGTTTTTTATTAGTCTAACGCAGTGATTCCCAAAGTGGTTCAGGTGGACCCCCGGGGGTCCACGGGAGACTCGACAGGGGTCTACGTTGGCCTGAAAAAAAAAAATGGGGGTTCACAAGTTGTAAGTGGGGGTCCACGAAAATTTATCTGGTTTCGATAATAAAGAACAAAAATGTTGGCTTGGCTTTACCTATCAATGTAGGAAGATAATACCCTACTCAAAAAAAATTAAGAGAGCAAAAAAAAATTCCAAATTTTTCGGTGATTTTTGACAGGCTGTATTTCAGTGAAAAATGGTCGTATTGAGACTTTAAAAAAAAGCATTTTGAAGCTTTAAGATTCTAATTTTCAGATTTTTTGGCAAAAATTTTTTAGGAGCTACGGTTCTCATATAATCCTAACAGATAGCGCGAAAAAATAATATTGCAAATATTTTGCTTTTTTTTGGTCCACGGGCTTGAAAAATTTTTTTTCAGTTAGGCCGGCATATGGATCAGATAACCAGTTTATTTAGCATTAATTTCCTTGTTTTAAAACCTCCCTTAATTTTTTGAGTAGTGTATTTTAAGAGGGTCAGCGACTGTTACTTGTAAAAACTTGCATATTCGATATTCAGTACAACGCGCGTCGAGAGTTGCAAAGCGCCGCCCGCCCGCAACGCAACCCGTTCAGATGTGCTAGGGACGAAATACGACTTGTGCTGTGCTTGCAATCTTGCATGAACCTGTTTGATTCTTCATCAATATAAATACGATTGCCAAGGACAAACGTTATCATTTGTTTCCGGAAGTTTGAAAAGAAAAGTGTGAGTGAATCGATGTCAGTGTTTGCCAGTGCCGGAAAAAGTAAGTAACTGCCTATTTGTTATTCATATTTTTATTTTATTTTGTAATAATATTATATTTGTTATGTTTGCGTGTAGTAGGTACGTAATAAAAATTAAATACTGAACAGGGCCATTATTCGATACTTCTATAAAAGAACAGAAAGCCGAGAAAGATTGAACTTTTAGTACTTTTTAATATAAAATTATTTATTTACCCGACTCTGATGATTCACTAAAGGAGAGATACATGATTGACCTGCATATTTGTACATATCTCAGTGCCCTCGTAGTTGCTAATGCTAAATGACTAAAAATATTTTCATAAATTGTACCTGTCTTTATGTACCACTCGTAACGTACATCAAAGTAATAAATAAATCATTAAAATTGCGGAGTTTTGATGTCAAAATATTCTTTAAAAGTATTTTCTCTCGAATTTTCAGAAATGTATCAAAATATAATTAATCAAAAAATATTTTATATTACATTAAAATAGGTTCAGCCGTTTTGTGAAAACCTCTATATGGGTCTTAGCAGTTTATTGCTTTTAATAATTAAAATCAGTTTTGCCGCCGGCATTTTGGTTTTTTCATTGCAATAATCAATTAATCCTATTTTATTCTGTTAAAATAGCCATATCCTGTTAAAGTCGCCTTATAATTACTAAAACAAACATTTTTTTCTTTACAGGTAGGTAACTGATACGAGACATGGCTGAATCTAAGAAGAAATGTCGACAGTACAGTGTTGATTATTTGAAATTTGGTTTTCTTCCATCAAAGGCAGACAAACGATTGCCCATATGCCTTTCATGCAACAAAGTTTTGAGCAATGTCTCTATGAAACCATCGAAGCTCGAAGATCATCTAAGAAGGTGTCATCCTGATAAAATAGGTAAAGATTTAAAATATTTTTAAACATTGACGGAAAAATATGAAAAGAGACCCACCGTGCACAGTATGTTCGCCTCAACGCCTCAAAGTAACGATGATGGCTTGCGGGCATCTTAAAATATATCATTGCTTATAGCGAAATCTGGAAAACGGCACACCATCGGAGAACAGTGAATTTTACCCGCTGTTGAAGAGGTTTTAAAAACTGTTCTGCACAAACCTCCATTTGACGTACTCAAAAGGATTCCTTTGAGTAACAACACTGTACAAAGACGTATTGATGAAATGAGCTCTGATACTGAAAGCTTTTTGTGTAATTATCTGCAGACAACTCATTTTTCTATTCAACTGGACGAGTCAACTTTACCTAGTAATGAAGCATTATTATTGGCATATGTTCGATTTGTTATGGACGAAGAAATCCATGAAGAGCTGCTATTCGCGAGAACTTTGGAGACGGACACTAAAGGCGAATCAATATTTAATGTCCTGAGTGATTTTTTTAAGGAAAAATCGATTCCATTTACAAACATTATTTCGGTGGCAGCAGATAGAGCTCCTGCCATCTTCCGGCGATATCGTGGGTTTATAAGCCATCTTAATAGAATTATACCAGGAGTAACTGCAATTCACCGTGTCATCCACCGACAACACCTGGTAGCGAAAAATTTGAGTAATAGATTGCACCGATGGCTTCAATTTGTGATTAAAGTAGTTAACAAAATAAGAAACAACGACGAAAATGATGAAGGCTTCCAACGATTGCTCTTATATACTGAAGTACGCTGGTTGTCGAAAGGTGCATGTTTAACAAGATTTTACTCACTTTTTGAATCAGTTTTAGAGTTTCTGGAAAGTAAATATCCAGAATTAAAAGAAAACCTGATCAAATTGAAAGCAGACATCGCGTATTTGACAGATTTGTTCAAAAAATTTAATGACATTAACTTGCAGTTACAAGGGGCAGCCTAAATTTAATAAAAACAAAGGGTGTAATTTCGGCTTTTCTTGGAGAATTGAAATTTTTAAAGCAAAATATTAGTCGGCGCGAATTCTCCCAGTTTCCAAAATTGTCACAGGCAGAATGTCTTGATGAGGATATTCAGACATACGTTCAACATTTAAATGCTCTGCATGATGACTTCAAAAATAGATTTGAAGATATTCTGACAATGGAAATACCAGCATGGATCATAAATCCATTTGATGAAACGGAAGTGGCGAATGTGGTATTACAAGAGGAGCTACTCGAGCTTAGCACCAATGAGGAGCTGAAGATGAAATTTAAAAATCAAACGTTTTGGCTGCAGGCAGAAATACCCGAAAAATATTCTGGGCTATGGGAAATTGCGAGAAAACTTTTGATAGTGTTTCCCTCGTCATACCTTGTCGAAAAAAGTTTTAGTGTCGTTACAAACCTATTAATAAAAAAAAGGAGCAGATTGAACATCACAGAACGGAGAGATTTACGGTTATTCCTTACAAAACTGAAGCCAGATATTGATAATTTGCTGTCAATCCATCAAGTACATCCCTCCCATTAAAATTATGACTATTTTTTTTAATTGTTGATTTGCATTGTTGAAGTTACGGTACGTTATCAATGTTTAATTTTAATTCTATTACGTCTGTAATCATATTATTTTAATAAATAAAACACAAGAAAATATATTATTTTTACCACTCCGAATTTAGGGTTGGAACTCAGCCACGACGCAAATTTCCATCGTTAGATCTAATCTTCGCATTTTTTGACGAGTTTTGGGAATATGGTAGAAATGTAGCAGCAGGGGGTCCACCGAAGCCAGTAAAATTTTGAAAGTGGTTTACGAGAAAAAAAAGTTTGGGAACCTCTGGGTCTAACGTCTATATTTCTTGAAATGGATGTCGATTTTATTTGAAACAGCAAATAAAACGTAAATTTTTAGTCACTTAATAACTGATAACAAAGATTTTATTGATATACCAGTCTTAAGAATTTCAAAGGACGAAACACTCAACTGGGTAGAGAACTCAAGGGTCAGCTTCCCCCGCTCCTTTCCCATAATATTTATCACTGATCTAGAAGCATTCATCACAAGGACTTTCCACATTTTTAATGTACAGTATTTCCGTGTGGCGTTTCCCCCCATTGATATCATCTCAACAGTAATACCGTCTTATCCAGGGGTTGGATCTTTCTTCATTTGAGACAATGTCAGCTTTAACTCTTGTATGGTGATATCAAACAGCTCTTCGGAACCAACATTAAGGATAGTCTCCTCGACGACATTTAGAGGTTCCAGACATTGTTTTTCATAAAGTGTCCTATAAAAATCTTCATCAGTTTCAATCAAGTCTGTTGCACTCTCTTTTATACTCGTATTATCGTATATGTCTTATAATTGGTATATTCTATTTCGTTCTCTGTTGTTTTCATATTTTTGTAATTTCCAATGGTTGTTTTCCCCAGATATATATTATACGTCTTCTGTTTCCTTCCTTATGATTTTATTTAAATCCTTGTATTCCAGCGTTTTCTTTAATCATTTGTCTTCTTTTTAAAATGAGTTCTTTTGTCTCTTTACTTAGTTTTGCATTACTTCTAACAGGTAGTTTATATATATATATATATATATATATATATATATATATATATATATATATATATATATATATATATAAATATATATATATATATATATATATATATATATATATATATATATATACATATATATATATATATATATATATATATATATAGATATAGATATATATACATAGATTGATAGATACAAAGCTAGTTTTTTGATCGTACTATTAGAAAGAGTAAAGAAAATCATTAGTAGATCATAAAACTGAAAGGGCTTGCTTTCTTATAGGATTTAGAGAAGATGAGCATAAGTTAAAAAAAAAACTGTAATCAAAATATAACATAATATAATTACTTACTAATGATGATAATGATGGTATTCAGGATGTACCGCATGTCCCTTTCTTTCTACATGAGCGTTGAAACCATTTTCGTGATCAGCTTCATATTTTACTACACGAATAGTACCATCGGGTTCGTGAAGCGAATATTCTCCTTCAACTTTATCTCCATAACGTTTTTCATGTTGCTCATGGATGTCATGGTGATGAGGATCATGTACGGAGTATTTGTATTCATAGTGAGGCTTGGTCTGCAATAAATGAGATTATTATAACTTAAATAACGAGCCAGATAGATAATTGTCCTTGCTCAGAGTTAACACTATAGAGTGGAACCTTTCATAGCTTGCAGAAATAAAAAAAACTATAATTCATTAGTTTAAACTCTTTTAAATTGAGTTTACTTTGTGACGTTTTGTTTACAACTATAGAATTCATCTGCACTGCTTAATCGTTGGATACTGAGCCATTAATGATTGAGTAGATGTTAAAGTCTAAAGGAGAAAAGATGCATCGAAGCGAAACTCTTTACCTATAGTGAAAACAAAACCAATAAAATTATACAGGGAGTTTTTAAGTTTGACTATTAAATTTTATTTATTCCGGCCGAGGTAAATTGTATAACAACAAACTCCTAACCAAAAACCATTATTCACTCCCTACTACTATATCATTTCCGTATTCGATTGAGTCTAATTAATATTAAGTAAACAAAAGTGCAAAGGAAAATAGAAGATGGCTTTGGGAATCTTTCAATTCAGTCACATATTTAAGCAGTAGTTCTTGCTTGGATATCCAATAAACGAGAAATCAGACAATAAATCGAAATTTGGAAACACTCTAATACTACAGTAATACCAATTACGGATAACGCTTATTATACTCTGTCATGATCCAGAGAACAACAGTCTGATATAAATTCTAGGCTTATTCACGTTAGATTCATTCAACCCTCGAATGGATTACGGTGTCTCGTAAAGTTGCAAGAAAAATGTCACAGTATTTAATCCTAAGAAAAATGAATGGAACTGCCCGTGGTATGCAAACTTGTGCTCTATATAAGGTGTAACTTTTAATAACTTACATAATATTCAACAACTTTGTGTCCGTGGCCACCTTCAAAACCACCACCGCCTCCTCCGCCTACTCCCAAGTGTCCTAAGCTGAAGGAGTAGTGGGATTCGCCAGCACTAACGTAAGCCACAAGGGCAAGAAGTGGAAGAAGCTGAAAAAAATGTTTTATTAATAAGAAATGATGACAAAATTTTCAAAGAAAAAAATTTAAGGAATTAATATAATAAACGTAAAAATTTTCGGAATGTTTTTTCTAAGACTCATCTACAAATATATTATAGAATTTATTATGCTTTTTCTATCTCCTTGTTTATCATATAGTATGTTTATCATACTGCTGTTTGGTGCCCTTCTCAGAATAACATGAAGCACCACTATAGCGCAATTATAGATGACCCTTAGACTTAATAGGGCAGTATTTGACTTTTACCAGATGGACACGTCTGAATAAATGTCCCAAGGTGCTGCTTCGCTGATTTAATTATGTGATCTGAGTTTTAATGGTTTACCTATTGCAACAGAAGAATTGAATAAGTTGCAACCACAAACCAAAGAATATATTAGAGAAGAAGCATTTGTTCCGGTTGTTCTTGCAACACTGCAAAAGATATTTAATTACTTTTTTCAGAGTCTAAAATATTGGAAGGACCTTTCGACAACACATAAAATAGCTTGCTTCTCAGTCGCAGATATGAAGACTTAATATAAAAGGACTGATTATGACATGGTGGTCTACGCTTCCCAAAGCAGTAGAACCTGTTATTGAAAATTTAGAGAGCATTATTAACTGCCTGAAAGAAAAGTATAGTTTTCCAGCATCTTATTTTATTTATTTTTAATATTTTCAATTAGAACATGAAGTGCTGAACTGCAGTTATCAGCTCAATAAAAAAATCACGTGTTAAAATGGATGGAGAAACCCTGCCCGATTTTTGTTGAGTATTGCATAAATAAATGAAATAAATATTCACATTGTCATTGCTAACAATAAAACAAACGTATTTTGAGCTAAAACCGCCTTACTCAATAAACTTACTTTAATAACCATAATCAATAATCACTATACCAATTATTGTACAAAAACAAGACCAGGTTGATACTGACCAAAAGAGACAAAGCCGATACTTATATACTAAATTAACATAAAAAAATCTTAAATTTATTCTTAAGAAAGGCCTTAATTAACGTAATATGTATGTTAATTCGAGCAAAGAATTGGTGAAATGTTATAAAAATTCAATTTTCTTATTGCAATTTACATTGAAAGCGGTGCAAAATCAAATATTAATTTCTACATTAAATTTAATAGTAAATATGAATTACCAATACATCTTGTATATTCTAAATCCAAACAAATGTGACAGTTCTGCTAATTAAAAAAAAAAATACAATTTTAGGGATTCTATTACAAGGTGTTTCATAAAAAGGTTAATCCTAAAATATTTGTAATAAAAAGCAAATTAAT
Source organism: Pachyrhynchus sulphureomaculatus (assembly GCA_019049505.1). NCBI lineage: Eukaryota > Metazoa > Arthropoda > Insecta > Coleoptera > Curculionidae > Pachyrhynchus > Pachyrhynchus sulphureomaculatus. Next base: position 67,764,925 of record CM032447.1, on the reverse strand, counting down.
AATTAAAAAGAAACTTTAATTAAGCAAAGGAAAGGCTTCTAATAACGATGAAAATAATTAAAAACAATATAATTTTCAGGTTCCTCTATTCCCATAACACTGAAATTGACGTATACGTATATTACGACATATATATATATATATATATATATATATATATATATATATATATATATATATACCAGTTAAGCCCTCCGATTCTCTTCAGATCGTCGCTCCATCTATGTTGGGGTCTTCCTATGCTTCGCTTTTCATCCCATGGTCTCCACCTAGTAATCTTGCCACTCCACTTATACGACGCTCTCGCTACATGGCCGGCCCAGCTCCAATTCAGAGATGTTATCCGTTTGGTGATATCATCCACCTTTGTTTGTTGTCTAATCCATTTATTAGTTTTCTTGTCCTTCAAAGTAACACTCAACATCTTCCTTTGCTCGTTGGTGAACTTGTAGTTTTTCTATTGTTGTTTTCGTTAAAACCTATGTCTCGGCTCCATACGTTGTAGCTGGTAAGATACATTGATTACAAATTTGAGTGTTTGATCTTTGAGGAATGTTCATATTCAGTACATATTTCAATTTTCCATATGCTGCCCATCCCATAAGTATCATTTTTTCTATTTCAAGCTGCTGGTTTTCCTCTCCTATTGTTATTATTTGGCCCAGATAGATGTACGTGTTTACTTTTTTCTATATATATATATATATATATATATATATATATATATATATATATATATATATATATATATATATATATATATATATATATATATATATATATATATCTATATATATATATATATATATATATATATATATATATATATATATATATATATATATATACAACGATCCCCATCCATTTCACCCTTTCCCTCTGTTAAAACTGGAATTAATAAAACAAATTTCAAACTCGATTCTAGGAACCCTAAAAAACTATAACACAGTATGTAAGACTACTCAGCATATATCGCCACTAAACCAAACACTTTATTTTTGCACTCGACGCACGTTTCGCTAACCATGATAGCTTCATCAGGGGCGATGATTAAGTCAATCATCGCTCCTGATGAGTCAATCATCGCTCCTGATTAAACTAACATGGTTGGCGAAACGCGCGTCGAGTGTAAAAATAAAGTGTTTGGTGTAGTGGTGATATATACTGAGTAGTGTCATTGCGCCAAAGATTCTACATTCCCAACTTAATATGTAGGAGCACACTTCTAACCCTTTTTCTTATCCTCTTAACCCATTATATACTTTCTTATTTTAAATAGTACATTATGCTTCAAATTTTCCCTAACAAGAGGCAGAAAAATTCTCATAATGCCTTTGAAATTATGTATGTCCAGTACCCTGAAAAAGATCTACATATAACACTATTTTTACGAAATCATCCTTCTAACTTCCTTGTTAACCCTTTTAACCTCTTATATGTTTTACTATAAATAAGTATGCTTAATATTTATCTATTATCTTAGCCAAAAACTTAGAAAAATTCGCGTAATTCTATGAAATATTAAATGCCCATCTTCTTCCCTCATCGCACACACACGCACAGGCAGACATATCGACAAAAATGGAAAATTATGTTTTTCGTGATCTAGGAATGCTAAAAAGTAAAGAGAAGCAAACATCTGAGAGCACGATACACATAAAAAGACTACTATATTTCGTTTTAGCAAGGAAAGTAAAAATGATTGCTAACATATCAGTTGGCTTTAATTCTTACTCCAGGTCTATCTTGGATTAATTCAGACATAAATCTTTGCAAGGAATATGTTATGATGATATATTGGGCTCCTTTACGGTCTTAGTTCGTTTACATATGGGCGGGTACAGATTCTTGTGAACAGACATTCAAACACACTCCTCGTTTGCAATGCTTCATCGTTTCTTCCGCGTCCATGTTTTAATCAATTGAACAATCAATCGTTTATGCTGTATAACTGATATTGAACTCGAAATTTAGCCGCATTGGAGTTTCTTGTAAACTCTCACAAACAAGGCATACTTGGCTCCGTTGAAATCAATTTTCGTAGGTGGTGCTTACGCTCTGTGTCTCCAAGGCAGTTGTTTATCTCGGAATCAGCCAAACAAATTTCAATTTATTTATAGGACACTTGGTATATGATACATGAATATAGAATAGAATTATTAAAGTAATATGACTAATATGACCTTTAAACTTTCCCCAAAGTCAGGAGTTTTTCAGTTTAATAAAATGAATGACTTCAGACATAATAAAATGTGTTACATTTCTCTTAAGACACGACCTTGTTAAAAACAAAAGTTCTTGGAATTAAAAATAGATTAAATTTTTAACTAGTAAACTCATTACAATGAATCGGTGAATTAAAGTAAGAGCTTGTGTCAAACGACATGACAAGCAAATTGGTTATTGAGATTAATTTTTACAAATTGACCGTACGAAACACATGGCGTAATTTGATACATTTATATAATTTTTCCACAGCACGCTTCTAAGTATTAACGGTTCTAACCCATATACATATATTATTTATTTAGCTTTCAGTACAATTAATTAACAACATATTTTCAACATTTATGACGAATATATGCGACAAATATTCGTGGAATAACAATTGAAACTAAATTAAAAGCATTGAACTAGTTCAAATTCTTTTTAGCTGAAAAAATACATATCTGTTTTTTTTTTGTAAATATAACTTCTTCGAGGTATAACCACAATAAACATAAAACACGGTAGCGACGCTCAAGAAAATTTTTAGATCCTGTTTTTTTATCACGCATGTGACCCCTAGCATACCAACAACATGGCTGCCAGCGCGGTCGCGGGTTAAGTAAATGACTCGTTTGACGTTATAATTGAAAATAATTATAAAAAAGATGTCACGAGGAAGTTCTTGTTGTGCGATTAGTGCTTGTAAAAATAAATGTGATATCTCCAAAGGAGTTAGTTTTTTAGATTTCCCAAATTTATTCGTAATTCTTTATTTCTGTTGTGCAATATATTATATAAAGATTATAATAGTTGTGTTTTTAGATTAGAGATACATTTTATTTATAAAAACAATTATGTCTATGTTCAAAAGAAAGACGATTTCATCCTAAAATGATAATTATAATTATTTTCAATCTCTCCAGATTACTGGAATTCACTGACATATAAGAAGCATGATTGTTGACATTATACACGTGAAGCTGAAGGTGTGCAGAGATATATTCTGAAAATGAACATTTTTTCCCCCGGACAATATCTCTAATAGTTGAGAAATATAAATTCAACAATGAGATATTTAAATGAATAACGTACAAAAAGCGTTGAAGCCAAATATATTTTTCCTTGTATTATTTGCCTTTTTTCCTGTTTTTTATATATCTGTTTTAAAAAACACCTTTATTTGTGCCCGAAACAGATACAAAGAAATTATTGATGAAACCAAGGAGGCCCACAATAAACGAATTAGAAACAAACTTCTCGCTTATCCCAACAATTCCAGGTCCTTTTGGTCAGTCGCTAAGGTACTTAGTCATAATTTCACAAAATCCACCATACCACCACTCACACAGCCAGATAATCCTATTGCAACAACACCTGTTGAGAAAGCAAACTTGTTTGGCTGAACTCTTTGCTTCACGTTTTACTGTCGATTTTCAAGAAAAAACACCACCTACTATTCCGATAGTGCAGTCAAGGATGCCCGATATTGTCTTCAGACAGCGTATCATAAAACGTATTTTAATGAAGCTAGACCCCACAAAAGTTTCTGGCGCTGACGGAATACCTGCCAGTTCTCAAAAACTGTGCGAGGGAACTAACACCAATTTTCTATAGACTTTTCAACCTATCTTAAAAAAGAGGAATATTTCCTTCCATAGATCAACAGGAGATCTTCTGACTTACTTAACACATGTTTGGAACATCGCTATTGAACATTTTGGAGAATCTCGAGCGGTTGCTCTTGATATAACACTTACCTTTAAAATTTAATATTTAAGTTTGGTGTTAAATTGATAACCGGCGGCCTCCCAAAAAAGCCAAAGCGACTCCCTTGTGGGCCGCGACCCACCGATTGAGAACCAACGAGTTAGAAGATCTTTTGTTGATGTTTGCTTACAAAAACCACGTTCATGGCTGATAATAATCAATCCTTGAAAATAGTTTAGAAGATGCTGATTAATAGCCTTTTTCATGACTCTCGATATTTTCCTACCTTTCTTGAGTATCGGCTGAACTGTAGCGCATTTCCAGCAGGAAGAAAATATTCCCTTTCTAAGGGTAGGAATAGAAAAAACTGGTGTTATTTCGCTTGCTCATGTTTTGACTACTATGATAGGTATTCCATCAGCGCCAGAAGCTTTTTTGGTGTAGCGTCATTAAAATACGTTTTATAATACGCTCTCTGAAGACAATAATAGGTACTGTTGACTATGCTAGTTAGTGATGTTTCCTACGCCGAAACATGGCAGCAACATTCTATGATTGGTCAAATTTGAGATCTGTACAAGATTAAAAGTTGTTGCGGAATATAAATCTTTCTAGTACAAAATATATAGTTATATAGTGTTTGGCACGATGAATTGTTGGCTAAGCTACTATCTTCCGGTATGTCTAAAAAGTTCTGTTTGTGGCTCTCATGTTTTCTCAGAGAGCGTTCTTTACAAGTGATAGTCGACGGATTTCTTTCTAATACCTTCATTATCAACGTCGGTGTGCCCCAAGGCGCCATACTATCTCCTACTCTCTTTCTCATTTACATTAACGATCTGCTGGAAAAGACCGGAAATGCAATCTACAGCTTTGCAGATGACAGTACGCTTATCTCTTCATTCACTTTTAATGCTCGAACATCGGCTACTCAGACGAATATCCGCAGATAGCAGGAAGTCATTCAACTTAACAAACACCTGCAAAAAATTCTATCTTGGGGTGACCAAGTGGAATTTAACGCTACAAAAACCCAGGCGGCAATTTTTTCTAAAAAAGTTAACGTTGCTGACCCCGACATAGTTATGTCGGGGCACTCCATTCCTCTAACATCGTCACTCAATTTGTTGGGCGTTAATTTGGGAGCAAATATGTCCTGGCATGACCATATTGCAAGCATAGCAAAGAGAGCTTCTCAAAAGTTGAGAATATTATTTCGAACCAGAAAGCTTTACACTTCACAACAACTGTTAATTCTTTACAAAGCTCAAATGCGACCAACTATGGAATACTGCTCCCATGTTTGGGGCTCTGCTTCCAAACATACACTGCATTTGTTGGATTCTATTCAGAGAAGAGCTCTTCGTCTGATTGGAGACTCGGAACTGACCGGCTGCCTTAATTCGTTGGAATATCGAAGAACGGTTGGAGACTTGAGTCTATTCTATAAGTATTTTCATGGAAAGTGTTCTATGGATATAGCCCACTTAATTCCTCCCAGAGCGGTGCATGTTAGAAATACACGTCGCGCTAATACTCCGGACGCGCGGACATCCGTATGAGGTTCAGCTTGTTACTTCTCGTGCAACCCTTTTCAAGCAGTCCCTTATATGGGGAACCTCATCCCATTGGAATAATTTGCCCAAGACTACGTTTCCCACCGAGTACAATTTACAGCGATTCAAGACCAACGTGAATCGCTTTTTTCGCACACATGTCGCTTCTGTAGTGCTTTAGGGATTTTTCTGCAGCCCGTGTGCTAGACCAAAAAAAACAAATAGAAATGTATAAAAAAAGTTTATAAAAAAAAACCTTTCTCGTTTTTGTCTTCCTTTCAATCAGCAAATTTCATATTTATTCTACAGAATAGGATTTTTCTTAACAGAAAGAATTTGAATATTTGAAAAACTTGCGGACATCATACCAGCAATATGGCGACAGGTCATGTGATCATTACAAATTCAAACTCCTTGAGATCAAAGGTACCGAGTCGGACTATCGATACTGTGTTTTATGTTTACTGCGGTATAACTATATCCTATCATAAGAACCTCAAATTTCATCACATCATCAAGACCTAACTTTGTTTATTCTAACAAGTTTAAATTGGATAAATAATGTTCCCAAGGCTCAAACCTGAAATTTCTTGTGTTCACCCTATTGATAAGTGATCTCAATTTAAGACTTGATTGCAATAACGATCTCAAAATATATGCCGCCATTGTTCTGTATATGACTTATTTTCTGCAAAATCAATTGATTAGTGAATGTTGTTTGTCTAACAAGTTGAATATGAATATTTCCATGTTTGTTCTCGCACTCATAATCATAGTACAATACATTTTTTCTGTAAAATTAAAGAAAGAACGTGAAAACATCACTAGAAATTTACAGTCTGTCAAATAAGAACGCGACCGCTCGTATTCTTGAAAAAATATGTTTCGGGGACATTTTTTGCCATCAATGTATTCTTCGGTGTGCTAACAACGGCGCAATTATCTTATTGGGTTGACCAATCGCCTCCTGCATCAATAATTGCCTGGTATCTTCGAGATATGCTATCGACGAGATTTTCTGTTTATTCTGCAAATTTTTCGAATCTCGCGAGACAACTAAGTCAAAGTCCTTACAGTCTTTCCTTTAAGCTTTCTCTTTACAAGAGACCAAACGATTTCAATAAGGTTGGCGTCCGGCGATTGTGAGGGCCACTCTAGTATCTTATCGTGGGCCCCAGCAGCCACATTTTGGCCAGTCGTCGACATTTTTCGTCTCGTTAAAATGATTCTTTACAAACGATACATATGTTATATTTAGCGGTCGCGGAATGTGTCATTTTGGACGGAGGTAAAATGGTCACAAAGACACTAAAATGATTAATTTTATAGGTAAAATGGGCCCAAAGATTTAGGAGGCACCATAATCCTATAGGTATTTTAGGCCCAACCCATATTACATCGCAGAATGCCTTAATTACTATAATTTTTAATTTATCACATAACGTAGGTTTGAAAACGAAAGATATCTATCTTACAAATAAAAACACAAAATCTTTGATAATTGTTTATTGTTTAACTAACCTGAACTAACCTGAACTAACCTAAACTAACCTGAACTAACCTAAACTTTGGCTTTACAGTTTAATTTTTTTCGGCTACACCTCCAACATACTTCACCGCCTTTCAACACTCTGCCCTTGGAAAATGTAAAATTGTCCAAGACGGACAACACATCTCTACGATTACTTGTTATAAAAGATACCGACATTATTTTTATTAAGAAGTACTTCTGGCTCTCAGCGCAAAAATATAAATGATTGCGAAAGTGGCCCTACCTATCCTATGAGAATTTGTAGTGGGAGGAAATTGCATTTTATTATTACATTTTACAATTTTATACCTGTAATTATTGTTAGGAACGATTTAGTTATAAAATCTCCTCGTGGGCCCAATTTACCTATAGGATTAAAGAACCCTTTTCGAGAAACAGGTAATGAAGATAATTTTGTGCCCATATTACCACCGCCGGTCATTTTAGGCCCCTTTGGATGGGAACAAAAAAGTCTTTTTTGCCTGTCTTTTTTGCCTCGAATCGACGCGGAAACAAGTGACTCATTTTGGATTTTATGTGATTTCGACGAAAGGTCGGAATCGACTAGTACTTTCACTAAAATACATCGTAGACAAAAGTTTCCTCTACCGATTTTTTGTTGAATCGCTAAATCGCATCTACCAGAAATGAATTATCGCGGACAGACTGTAGGTATTTTGCTCGATTGTAGACTCAGTATATGCACTGAAATTATTCTTAGTTCAGTAAAGTTCTATATTTTTTGCTTGGTAGATCACGGTCTGAACATAGGTCACTGATTTAGTATCCTACTTCCAATGTTTCTAGCAGAGTTCTAAAAAAATATCTAGCACAAAAAATTAATCTTGTATATCCGTTAAGAGGTATTGAGCACTTTATTTTTTAAAAGATTTTCTACACCACTTACTGAAAATCGTAGAATCCTTATTAGTTCAACATTTCTTTACAGATTATTAAATAATATTGTTGATTCTTTCCGATTTCTGCATTCAGTAAATTTGAATGTATGTACATCAAGTGTACAAGAGGCACTTTCAAACATTTTATTTGACTAATACTAAAACGAATATTTTGCTAAGTTCCCTTATTAATTAACAGAAACATTAATACGCCAGCCTATTAATGTTTCTAGCTTAGCATAAAAAAGAACAAGCTAATCTCAGAAACAAACACCGGTCAACTGCAAGTTGGACTTGCACAAGTAGTGTCCTGTACCGTGATTCTCGGGTTCGAACACGAATTTGTTTATGATAGCTGATAACATATTTGAAAACATCAAAATAGTATAGAAAATACCATTGACACAACTTGCCCAAAACAACAAAAAGAACAGAAATTAAATCAAAGAGTAAAACAGCTAAGGAAGCAAAGTTCAACATTTTTTTAGATTATTAAATAATATTGTTGATTCTTTCCGATCTTTGTATTCAGTAAATTTGAATGTATGTACATCAAGTGTGCAAGAGCCATTTTCAAACATTTTATTTGACTAATACTAAAACGAATATTTTGCTAAGTTCCCTTATTAATTAACAGAAACATTAATACGCTAGCCTATTAATGTTTCTAGCTTAGCATAGAAAGAACAAGCAAATCTCTGAAACAAAAACCGGTCAACTGCAAGTTGGATTTGCACAAGTAGTGTCCTGTACCGTGATTCCCTTTAAGATAAAAATTTTTGTTACCGAGGTATAAAATGATCAGTGGCTTCACAAAACACGCCCCAAATGAGTTTTCAAAAATCAAGATCTCGGGTTCGAACACGAATTTGTTTATGATAGCTGATAACATATTTGAAAACATCAAAAATAGTATAGAAAATGCCATTGACACAACTTGCCCAAAACAACAAAAAGAACAGAAATTAAATCAAAGAGTAAAACAGCTAAGGAAGCAAAGTTCAACATTTTTTTAGATTATTAAATAATATTGTTGATTCTTTCCGATCTTTGTATTCAGTAAATTTGAATGTATGTACATCAAGTGTACAAGAGCCATTTTCAAACATTTTATTTGACTAATACTAAAACGAATATTTTGCTAAGTTCCCTTATTAATTAACAGAAACATTAATACGCTAGCCTATTAATGTTTCTAGCTTAGCATAGAAAGAACAAGCAAATCTCTGAAACAAAAACCGGTCAACTGCAAGTTGGATTTGCACAAGTAGTGTCCTGTACCGTGATTCCCTTTAAGATAAAAATTTTTGTTACCGAGGTATAAAATGATCAGTGGCTTCACAAAACACGCCCCAAATGAGTTTTTCAAAAATCAAGATCTCGGGTTCGAACACGAATTTGTTTATGATAGTTGATAACATATTTGAAAACATCAAAAATAGTATAGAAAATGCCATTGACACAACTTGCCCAAAACAACAAAAAGAACAGAAATTAAACCAAAGAGTAAAACAGCTAATGAAGCAAAGGAGAGAAATGGTAGATAAGACTACAGGTGAATACCCAATTATAAATAGGGAGATATCGAGGGAAATTAGAAAAGACAGAAGACAAAAAAATGCAGAGGAAATTAAAAAAAAAGCTTTAAAAGTCTTGAGAAGGAAGAACACAATGGGAAGGAAAGTCATATGCAAGAATAAGGACATGCATGGTGATGTAATAACAAACAAAAGAGATATTTTACAGAGCATCGAATTATTTTATCAACAATTATATACCTTACAAGAAAACAGAACAGAAATCAACATACCAAAAGTCCTAAATCAGGGGTCGGGGGATATCCCAGACATCACAGAAGAAGAAATCACATCAACCTTTAAGGACATACAAAATAACAAAGCTCCGGTTGAAGACAATATTGTAATAGAGACAATTAAACAAGGAGGACAACAAATTATCAAATCACTTAAAGTGTTATTCAGTAAATACATCCTAGAAGGAATAACTCCATCGCAATGGAATAATGCAACTATATCATCATGAATAAAAAAGGAGATACTTCAGACCTTACAAACTAACGACCCATTAGGCTCCTGGGCCATGTATACAAGTTATTCACGAAAATACTAGCAAATAAATTCGAGTTTTTCCTTTCAAAAGAACTGGCAGGTTTCCGCTCAGGGTATGGAACAAACGACCATCTGCTTACAGTTAAAATCCTCATTGAAAAATATATAGAATATAATAAGCCCCTTGTATTCATATTTGTGGACTTCGAAAAGGCTGTTGATTCTGTAAATCAACAGAGACATCTGGAAGCGCTTACTGAGTGTCGTATTGATCATCGATATTCCAATGTAATTAAAATGCCACCGCTCATGTTAAAACACAAACTAATCAATCTACCAGTAATTTTCGAGGAGTGCGGCAGGGTGATACGCTCTTACCCAAGCTTTTCCGAACACTTCTAGAAAGTATTCTAAAATCAATAAACTGGGAAAGAATGGGACTTAACATTGACGGTGAAAAGTTAAATCACCTTTGTTTCGCCGACGACATTGCCCTAATAACAGACAAAATACAACAAGCAAAAACGATGCTACACATGCTTCAGGAAAGGTTGGTCTAAAACTCAATCTATCCAAGACCCAGTTTATGACCAATCTTATATTAAGCGACACTATAAAACTAATTAACGTAGAGATAGAGCAAGTGCTCCAATATAAATACCTGGTACATGAAATCAGCATAGGACGAGATAACCAAAAACATGAAATTCAGCGGCGAATAGGTCTCTCCTGGGCTACATATGGCAAACTGGCGTATATATTCAAATCTAACCTTCCCATGTGTTTAAAAAGAAAAGTATTTGACAGATGAATACTCCCCGTTTTTACGTATGAAGCCCATACTCTCACAACGACGAAGAAAAACATCAATAAAATATATACCATGCAACGAAAGATAAAGAGGCAATGTTAGGCGTTACTCTTAGAGATTACATTCTAAATCACATTGTCAGGAAGAGAAAGGGGTTACAAGATGCAGTCAAATTCATTCTACATCATAAATGAAACTGGGCTGGACATATTGCTGGTTTTAAGAATGGGCGATCGGCAAAAAGAATCACAGATGGCGACCAAGATCCAAAGCCTATCGGAGTGGAGTTAGACCACCAAATCGGTGGACTGATGATTCGAAAAGAGTGGCTGGAAATTGGGTACAAGCGGCCCAGAACAGAAAAAAGTGGCAAGATTTGAGGGACACTTTCGTCCTGCAGTGGACGATGATGTTTATGATAAGCTAAAAAAACTTCTGTATCATTAGGAAAATTGCAAAATACATTGTCTATTCAGGTTTTTTATCATTTGTATAAGCCCATTGCTCTTCAGATGTATGTTAAAATCTCCCACAATCATTAATTTGATTTAAAGTCGTGCTTCCTAGCACTGAAATTTGATCTATAATAATCAATTTTACTTTGCTTAATTTACACGCTAATGTGTTCGCAAGTCTTTGAGATAAATCAGATATGCCATAATTGTACTACGAAACCGGAAGACTCCGCGCGCTATGAACAGTTAGCCCACTGATGCAAACAGCTGTTTTTCCTGTATAGGCGCACAAAGAATATATTACTGAATGCACCCAATACATACAAGTTTCCATTGTCAAGTCCTACAGTTTTTTTTATACCAAATAAATGATCAAACGCCATACACTCCTGATAATTTTTGCTCTATCTACACTTCATGGAGACTGTTCCAGAATTTTTCAAAATTTTTTAATCACTGCTTTCAGAGATAGGGTGGGGAGACGATTTTTGGTCATTTTTAGCGTTCCGTATGGAACACTTATAAGATCACTTCGGTGTCTGTCTGTCCGTCTGTGTGTCCATCTGTCACACCCGATTTTCTCCGAAACTATTTGACATAGGAAGTTGAAATTTGGCACAAATATAGGAATTGATGGCCTCATCAGAACCGTGTAGTTTTGAAAGTTAAATTTTGACTCAAAGGTTTTGGGAGGGCGAAATCGGAAGTGAAAAAAAAATGTTTGCTAGGTCATCGAGTGGGGTATCAAATGAAAGCTTGTAAAACACGAGTTCAAAAATATATATAACGTAATACTTGCGCACACTTTTCTTCGTATTATTTTTAAAAAATTTCGAAAAATCGCTGTCCCTCCCCCTTATCTCGAAAAATACCGAACAAAAAATTTTTTAAAAATTCTGGAATATTCTTCACAGGATGTAGATTGAACGAAAATTATCACGAGCGCATTTCCTATAATAAATTATCTGGTATATAAAAAACACAACAACAATTTTAGGGTCATCAGTTTTCAGTAAAGATCGGAAAAAAACTTTGTTGAAAACTCATTTGGGGTGTGTTTTGTGAAGTCATTGATCATTTTATACCTCCGTAACAAAAATTTTTATTTTAAAAGCAATCAACGTACGGAACACTAATTACGCAAGTCCGATTTAAGAGAGAACCAAAACTCTAAAGTACTTATTGTTCTAATGGGATGACATCGCAGTAAGATACCACATATTGTATCTTTGTCTGCCCTCTGTCGGGGGATATTCAAGACCACAGATCGATAGAGGAATTATCCGGCAAGATGTCTGCAATTACCATTTGGTATCATGATCACTATGAGTTCCAGCGATCGCGCGGCCTAAGGTCAATTGTTGATAACTTGCTTAAACAGCTCCCCACAGAGGGTAAGTATTTAAACTTTAGAAGATACAGTTACTTTTTATCTTACTGTGGTATTTATTTAACATGCCTCAGATAGTTTGGTGACAAGATAACGCCTTAACGTATTAAATTTATAAATTTGGATACACTCATACTATAAAATTAATAACAAATATGTAGCTGTCACTCGCAAATTATTTATAACTTACAAATTAATTTTCAAAATGGAAATTTTAGAGCCATTTAGATTTTTTTTGTAATACCATTTAGGTGTTAAATTTTTGTTATTATTATTAATTACTCAAAGAACTGAGATCATTTTAAATAATTAAATTCATTCCAATAATTAATAAAACATTGAACGCAATTGTAAATGGCAATGTAAATTAATCGCTTATAAGTGTATTAAATTAAACACCTTTTAATTTACACAATATAATTTATTAAAAAAAAAATAAACAATGTATAATTTAATATTAATAAATAGTAGCTAATTTAGCTAATTGACTATATACATATGGCATTTATGGCACAAATTTTTAATAATGATGTTCGTAGTGTGGGGCAGCTACAGCTACAACTTTCTTAATAACAGCTGGAGCTTCAGTAGGGTGTCCTTGTCTTTCAACAACAGCGTTAAATCCGTGCCCTTCATCGGAGTATTTGACAATTCTGACGGTACCATCGGCTTCATGGAGAGAATATTGACCTACAACATGGTCTCCATCACGGTGTTCTTCTTGTGAGTGGAAGTCACCAGTGTGGGGGTCTTGAATGCTGTAGGCAAATTCATATTTGGCTGGACCGTATTCCTCTTCATGAGCGTAAGCTGGGGCAGCAGCGTATTTAGCCACAGGGGCGACGTAGCTTACGGGGGCAATTTTGGCAACTGGAAGAGCTAGTTTAGCTACTGCGGGGCGGCGCGTAGACATGAGCAGCTGGTGCAGGAGCGGGAGCACTGTAGTAAGAAGTGGCAACAGGTGCGGCGGGAACTGCTACCTTAGCAATAGCTGGGGCAGCATAGTAAGATGGAGCTGGAGCAGCGTATTTGATAGGTGCAGGTGCTGAGTGAATGTGGTGAATGGAATTATGATTGTCGTTGAATGAAGAAAAAGATGTGGCTTGGTGATCAACTGGAGCAGCACTGGCAGCTGCCAAAAGAGCAACGACGGCAAAAATCTGAAACAAGGAAAATATTTGTTATCCCTAATTAATATAGCAAACATAAAACATTCCCAAATTCAAATATTTTTATATGGTATGTTTTATAGCCAAACTCATTTATTGTTAATATGTATATATATATATATATATATATATATATATATATATATATATATATATTATATATATATATATAGACATATGGACATAATAATAATAATTTTATTTCCTCTTTTCTGCAAAACAACGTTAATATTACACTTTACGTTATACATTTCAATATTTTCGCTACAAAAAGAAAAAAAGGAGCTGAAAACCATTAAAACTGTTCAAAGTTCAACCCCATGTAAACTACATCATCTAACATAAATGTTCATAAATTAAAGAAGATAATAAACTATACGAGATATAGAGAGAGAGAGAGAGAAAGAGAGAGAAATGCGACAGAAATTAACCTAATTAACTAATTGGGTTTAAAATGCTTTTTATCCGCTTTCTAAATATCTCAGGTTTAAGGGTTTTTAAAGCAACAGGTATGTATGTAAAGTATGTATCTTCTTAATAAAGTTGAAGAAGGACTAGTTCAACGCTTTAATTTTTTTTTGTTTATTATTGCAAAAAAAGTTATTAAATTTTAATACACTGTTTTTTGGCTTGGGCCTTTTTTCAACAACTATTTTTCCTGCAATTTTTCGTTATAATCCTTTCAGTTATAAAACTACTGATAAATAAAGAAAACACATTTCACCAGAAAAAAAAATTCACTTACTTTGTACATTTTCTTTCAATATACTTGATACAAGCTGAATGTGAAGTGATTTTAAAAAAAATCAACTGACTTTTATATACCTAAAACTAGCCTTCCAGATATTATTACAATCACTGGGCCACCGCCCAAAATAACTCTTTCCTATGCATTTTACTTTAAGATATACGTATATACCTCCTAATACATATTAGGTAATGAGTTTTGTGTAATTCATGTAACATTGGACCTAAGACAAAATTCTAGAACACATAAAATGTATTAATTAAAAATAAGTATTGACAAGGTTGTGTTATGTCATATAAATTTCGCCCAGGAGGCGTCGGTGTAAGAAAATTTAGATCATAAAAGATTTAAGATATTAATCAATCAACAAGTAGGTGCAATAGTTAGCTCGATCGGATTTTTTTAACAATACCAATTCTTATCTATTTACTTTATTAATTGCTTTACTTCTTAATAGACTTTAAAATTAAAAAAAAATAATAATGAATTAAACTTGATATTTTATTTTACTTGTTCCAAAGAGCAAGTCAAGTTATGTCACCTTTTTGTGTGTAATGATACGAGGGTTACGTTTTAAATTTTTACAAAAACTAAGAAAAAAAAATTTTTTGTCAAATCGTTTTATTGTTTCTCAAAATATTCGCTTTTAGGATTTATACACTCTTGCATGCGTTCGAAGCAATTCTCGAGACATTTTTTTCACTCTGAAGTTGATGGTTTTGAAAAGATTCAACAGCTTCTTGAGGTGATAAAAATCGCTGTCCACCCATTTTTTTTGACGTTCAGGAATAAAAAAGTCGTTAGGCGATAAATCAGGTGATTGCGGGCAATGAGACATTAATTCGATGCTTTTCTCCGTCAAATAATTAATTGTTTGACGTGCTGTGTGAGAGCCAGCATTGTCATGATGAAGAATGACGCGACGTTTTCGGTTGTTTTCCCTAATTTCATCGATGACTTCTGTCAAATAAATTGTTGTATACCATTCAGCATTACCTGTTCTTCAATTCTCTAAAGCAATGGTAGCAAGATGTTCAGTATAACCAAAGAAACAAGCGGTCATTTTCTTGGAAGTGCTTCACGAACGAACCGCATTTGTTGGATTCGATTCATCTTGGAACTCCCAAACAGTAGATTAAAATGGTCTAATTTTGAAAGACTCATGAGAAAATATCGATGGGAGGCCGTTTTTTTTTCCACGTTTCTTTTATATAAACGTAAGCATGCTATTAACAACCACTAATCGAAACTGCTCGGGAGAACTCAGTTCGTTTATACGCATGCGCCGAGATGATTATGCTACATTTAGGGTCATAATAAAATTCCAACCAACAAGGACCTTTGCTGTGAAATTTCCTTTGTGGAAAACAACACGAAAAGAACAAATCACAAGGTTTTTTTTTTGGAATGGTCTAATTTTGAAAGATTGACGAGAAAAAGTTGAGGTAAGGCTATTTTTGTTAACCTGAACTAACTTTGGTCTCTAGTAACTAATATAGTACGTATATCATTTTTTCACATTAAGGTAGGACATTTTTTTTTTTTTCAATATTTAACGTATTTTGTAATTGCTGATTATATTTAATTCAGGTTAGTTTCACTTAGTTCAAGTTAACAAAAAACGGTTACCTCCCGATTTTTTCTCATAAATTTTTCAAATTTAGGCCATTTTAAGCCTATTTAAAAAAAAAATCTTCCTTTTTCTGAAAAGCCCGCGTATCGAAATGACAATAAACAATTTTATTATAAGATTAGATTATAACTGAAAAAAATTTAATAATTTTTTGAAAAGATTAGGCTAACCTCTACATTTCACCCATTAGTGTGAACGAAGCCTCTTCTTTCGAAAACAACTGACAGTTTCGATCAGTAGTTACACAGCCCCACAAAAAAAAAAAGTGGGGTATACTTTTGATGCGATATATCAGATCCGTAGTATTTTTGCCCGCTGATCACGAATCTGACGTCAGAATATCGCCATCACATCTCAATTTTTTTCTAACCTCAAAAAATAGGTAAAAATTAGTAAAAATTAAGAAAAATATACTCCTAAAAAATTGATTCAAGCTTTTTCATGAATCCAAAGATGTATTAATATGTATTCGGACACGCTAAGCTAATATTCAACGGTTGGATTGAGCCATACAGTTCTGTTTTCTTTCTAACCTCTCAATAAATCAGACAGATATAGTGTTCAAATTAAAATTCAACCGATCCTTACCAAATTTGGTACACGGGGATTTTTTGGGTCGCTGATCACGAATCTGAGGTTGGATTTGCAAAATTCAAGATGGCAGATGTTTTCGCGCCATTTTGAACGCCGAGAAAATTCATCGGTCGATTTTTATTCTTCTACCTGCATCCAGGGCACCTCCACGTGGTGACGGTGGGCAACGGTGTTACTCCACTAGCCGGCAGAGTCCCTGGATAACGGCTTAGATGCCGTCATGGCAGGTAGAAGAAAGAGAATTACGATGCAGGGACTCGGAAACCCAGTATCGGCGGTTGGTCAGGGTGGGAAAGCGGGCCCGCAGCCGTCGTCATCCAGCGACCGTAGCTCTTCATGTGTGGGTGACTTGGCTCATGTAGAGTATAATGCTACAAGAAAACGGTCTCACGGTACAAGGACTTTTCATAAGTGCGATAAAAACGGTGATTCATTTTGTTATATTTGCTGTCAACACGTATTGAGTAAAATGGGGTCACCGATAACGGATAAGATTAAAACCTTATATAAGGATTGTTTTAACATTGAAATACAGCACCAGGATACAGATTGGGTTGTCCCACATCATTTGCAGTTCTTGCAAAATAATGTTGTACATCAATAAGAAGGCGATTAAATATTCCAGACCAGCAATATGGAATAGACCATACAGTGAAAATGATTGCTACTTTTGTATGAATGTTGTATCTAGGCATAACCGAAAAAATAAAAGCACTATTACTTATAACGATGTTTCGACAGTAACAAGACCAACTAAACTAATTCCGCCTCCTGAACCACTTGATGCTGATTTTATGGAAACAAATGATTTCACCTTATCAGTTCATGCCGAAAACATTGAGACTGTCAAAAAAGATTCAAACACTGTTACTAATGAATGTTCTAGTGACAACCTATCATATACTAGTGACACAGATAAAGAATTTCTACCATACAACCGTAAACCAGAACCAATACTCGTATCACAGTCAGAACTTAGTGATCTAGTCAGAGATTTAGGCTTATCCAAAGATGGTTCAGAGCATCTTGCTTCCTTTTTAAAGAAAAGTCATTTACTTAAGCCAGAAGCTACGATTTCTTATTATAGGAACAGAGATGAAGAATTTCGAGAATATTTCACAATGGACGAGGAATTGTCACTTTCATATTGTACCGATGTGAAAGGTCTAATGGTTGAATTTCAAAATAACTCATACGATCCTGAAGAATGGAGACTGTTCATTGATTCTTCTAAACGGAGCATTAAGGCAGTTTTGCTGCATAATACCAACGTTTACGCTCCCATTCCGATTGCTCATTCCACAGTTATGGAAGAGCAATATGAAAAAATGAAGCAGCTTTTGATAAAAATAAAATATGCTGATCATAACTGGAAAATTTGTGGAGATCTGAAAATTGTAACAATATTGCTTGGCCAACAGTCAGGGTTTACACTTTATCCCTGTTATAAATGTCTGTGGAATAGCAGAGACAGGGAACGTCATTATAAGAAAAAAATTTGGCCAACAAGAGAATCGTTCACTCCTGGTGAAAATAATGTATTGTTTCCACCATTGGTAGATCCAGGAAAAGTTCTTATTCCCCCGCTTCACATTAAGCTTGGACTTATGGAGCAATTCACGAGAGCATTAGATACAAACGGCCCATGTTTCAAATATTTGCATAAAAAATTTCCGAAATTTTCTGAAGCTAAAATTAAGGCAGGCGTATTTGACGGGCCACAAATAAGAAAATTGTTTCAAGATTCATTATTTGTTACTAAAATGAATAAAGTTGAAAAAGCTGCTTGGCTTAGTTTTAAAGAAGTCGCAACAAACTTTTTGGGAAATAATAAAAGTCCTAAGTACAAAGAAATAGTCGAGAAAATGGTAAAAAATTTTCAAACATTAGGTTGCTTAATGAATCTAAAATTACATTTCTTGGACTCCCACATCGATGATTTCCCAGATAATCTTGGTGACTACAGTGAGGAGCAAGGGGAACGTTTTCACCAAGATCTGAAAATCATAGAAAATCGGTATCAAGGACGATGGGATGACCATATGCTAGCGGACTATTGCTGGTCGCTAAAAAGAGAAACAAGTCCTCAAAAGCGTTTGGGCAGAAAGCCTTTGAATAGGTCATTCGCGGAAAAAAGAACAAGATACAGCCAAAAAAAGGAAAGTTAGGCGCGGGTCTAACCTTCGCAATTCTAGGGCTTAAGGGTCTACTATTTGAGAGTATATGGTTTAAAAGTCCTGGTTTTGAGTTTATTGGGTCTCATTTTTAAAGTTTCAGGGTTATTGAGGTATATTTTTTGAGGTTATAGGATGTGGGAGTCTAAGGTTTCAGGGTTTAGGGTTTAAGAGTATCAGGTTTGAGGATTCCCCAACTGTATACCAAATTTGGTAGGAATCGGTTGGTTTTCAAAAATTTTGTCCGCCATCTTGGATCCACCATTTTGAATTTTGCAAATCCGACCTCAGATTCATGATCAGCAACCCAAAAAACCCCCGTGTACCAAATTTGGTAAGAATCGGTTGAATTTTAATTTGAATTCGTTTTTGCATTCGAGAAGCACTATATCTGTCTGATTTATTGAGGTTAGAAAGAAAACAGAACTGTATGGCTTAATCCAACCGATGAATATTAGCTTAGCGTGTCCGAATACATATTAATACATCTTTGGATTCATGAAAAAGCTTGAATCAATTTTTTAGGAGTATATTTTTCTTAATTTTTACTAATTTTTACCTATTTTTTGAGGTTAGAAAAAAATTGAGATGTGATGGCGATATTCTGACGTCAGATTCGTGATCAGCGGGCAAAAATACTACGGATCTGATATATCGCATCAAAAGTATACCCCACTTTTTTTTTGTGGGGCTGTGTTATCAACAGTTGTCAGTCAGTGTTATAGGTTAATTTTTATTAGTCCATAAATAACTTTCAGTTTTTATTGCACTATCTTACAAAAACAATAATATGGTGACTACCACGAGGCGAAAATATCCTACCGACTATCATTTACATAGCTTAGATGAAGGCCCAACTGTTTCCCTGATTAAATAACCGGTCAAGTGCAAGTTGAACTTGCACAATTAGTGTTCCGTACGTTGATTGCTTTTAAAATAAAAGCTTTGTTAAAAAGGTATAAAATGATCAGAATTTTCAACAAAGTTTGTATCCGATCTTTACTGAAAACTGATGACCTGCAAATTTTTGTTTTTTTTATTCCAGATAAATTATTAAAAGTAATGCACTCGTGATAATTTTCGTTCAATCTGCACCCCATTGAGAATATTCCACAATTTTTTGAAACTATTTCGATCAGCACAGCACAGCACAGATAAAGAGGCGGCACAGAGATTTTTCGCGATTTTTTAAAAATAATACAAAGAAAAGTGCGCGCAAGTATTATATATATTTTGGAACTCGTGTTTTTACAAGTTTTAATTTGACACCATACTCGATGACCTAGTAAAAATAAAATTTTTCCACTTCCGATCTCATCCTCCAAAACTAACCCCTTAAGTCAAAATTTAACTTTCAAAACTACATGGCTCTGATGAGGCCAACAATTCCTATATCAGTACCAAATTTCAATTTACTATGTCAAATAGTTTTGGAGAAAATCGGGTGTGACAGACGGCAGACGGACAGACGGGGCAGACGGACAGACACCAAAGCGATCTTATAAGTGTTCCGTACGAAACACTAAAAATGTGCACAGAAGTTTGAAGAAACTGACTTGACTTGAGGTAGACGTTAGACAGGGCCACCAAGGATATCAAAGAGCTATCCAAATGTAGAGCGTATTCGAATGCCAACGATCAGGTATCGTAAATGAGTACAAGAGTTCCTAAGAACGCATTGTTTGTAAAGATTTATATTTGCATCCCTACAAGGTTCAACAGGTGCAAGAATTAACGTCAACTGACGCTACTTAGAGGCTTTGTTAATGAAGTGTGAAAATTTTCAACATTTATCAACATAACATTTTCACCTTACCAGTTAACAGAATTGCTGTTAGTGGAGTCCGACAAATTCAAAACTGAAACATCAAAACCCTTTATATTCTCCTAAATGATCAGTTTAAACCGTTTGGTCGGCCCGTCGACTAACTAGCCTGCACTTCAGTGAATTTTTTGAAAAGATTAGGCTAACCTCTACATTTCACCCATTAGTGTGTACGGAGCCTCTTCTTTCAAAAACAACTGACAGTTTCGATCAGTGGTTATCAACAGTTGTCAGTCAGTGTTATAGGTTAATTTTTATGTACCAAAAAAAATGTGCAAAAACAGCTTCCTCCCGATATTTTCTCGTAAGTCTTTTAAAATTAGACTAATTTAAGCTTATTTGGAATTTCTTCTCAAAAGCCCGCGCGATGTTGTATACGAATTTAGCAAATCCTCTCTCAAATTTTTTAAACCTTTCCTTATACCAGTTGACACGAGCCTGTTTTTGAGTTTCAGTCAACTTATGCGGAATCTATCGGGAACAGATTTTTCTCACAGCCAAATATTTATGCAAAATTAAATATACTGCAATCTTCTATCTCAGGGTAAGTCGTATGCCGATCCTCTTCATTCAAGTTGCGTATACCATCGATGTTTTTTGGAATAACACCCGATTTTGGTCGACCTTCACGAAATTGTAATAATTGTAAACAGTCTTTTCTGATGGTGAGTGATTACCAAAAGTTGAACGCAGCAATTCGAGGCTTTGTTTTTGAATTAGGCCTTTACTAAAATCGTGAAAAATCGTTCAACGAAAACCTTAACTTGAAGTTTCCATTTTTTCACAAAACTGTTTTTTTTAAACGTTCACTGTAAATAAACTACTCGCCTAATTTCCGAGCTGCCACTGTTTTAACAATAACAAATGTCAAATTTTATAACAATGGGAATGTCACATCTCAGTAGCGCCATCTAGTGGTCGTTTGTAAACACTTAAAAGGCGGCCCTCTTACCCCGTCTTATTGAAACCAGGTTCTCTGGTTTATAACAACAAAAATTTTGTAAAAAAAAAGTAAACAAATTCTCACTGAAGTGCAGACTAATTAGTCGACGGGCCGACCATACGGTCTAAAGTCATCATTTAGGGGAATACAAAGGGTTTTGATGTTTCATTTTTGAATGTGTCAGCAATTCTGTTGAATAACACTTCATTAACAAAGTGAAGCCTCTAAGTAGCGTCAGTTGACTTTAATTCTTGCACCTGCTGAACCTTGTATGGATACAAATATAAATCTTTACAAACAATGCGTTCTTAGGAACTCTTGTACTCATTTACGACACTTGATCGTTGGCGTATTAGGATATTCGAATACGTTCTACATTTGGATAGCTTTTTGATATCCTTGGTGGCCCGGTCTAACGCTTACCTAATGTGAAGCCAGTTTCTTCAAACTTCTGTGCGCATTTTTAGTGTTTCGTACGGAACACTTATAAGATCACTTTGATGTCTGTCCATCTGTCCGTCTGTCCGTCGGCCCGTCTGTCCGTCTGTCACACCCGATTTTCTCCAAAACTATTTGACATAGAAAATTGAAATTTGGTACTGATATAGGAATTGATGGCCTAATCAGAGCCACGCAGTTTCGAAAGTTAAATTTTGACTTAAGGGGTTAGTTTTGGGGGGTGAGATCGGAAGTGGAAAAATTTTATTTTTACTAGGTTATCGAGTGAGGTGTCAAATTAAAACTTGTAAAAACCCGAGTTCCAAAATATGTATACTATAATACTTGCGCGCACTTTTCTTTGTATTATTTTTAAAAACTCACGGAAAATCTCTGTGCCGCCTCTTTATCTCGAAAAGTGCTAATCAAAATATTTTGAAAAAATTGTGGAATAGTCTCAATGGGGTGCAGATTGAACGAAAATTATCACGAGTGCATTACCTTTAATAATTTATCTGGTTAATTAAAGAAAACAAAAATTTGAAGGTCATCAGTTTTCAGTAAAGATCGGATACAAACTTTGTTGAAAATTCATTTGGGGTGTGTTTTGTGAAGCCACTGATCATTTTAAAATTTTCATTTTAAAAGCGATCAACGTACGGAATACTAATTGCGCAAGTTCAACTTGCACTTGACCGGTTATTTAATCAGGGAAACAGTTGGGCCTTCATCTACGCTATGTAAATGATAATCGGTAGGATATTCTCGCCTCGTGGTAGTCACAACATTATTGTTTTTGCAAGATAGTGCATTATGGCCTCTAATTTTTACTGTGTCAGAAACATTTTTTTATTGTATTAGCTAACATTTATTTTTTCAGGTTGAAAAAGATTTTTTGAATGCGTCAACTGTAATGAGTTCTAAAAATTATAAATAAAAAAATCGGCCAAGTGCTAGTCGGACTTACGGACTTACTGTTCCGTACGGTGATTGCTACCAAGGCTAAGTTAACGAGTGTACTGACATGTATATATCTTAAGGCCTAATACGTATTTTCACGTTTTTTCTTAGCCAATAATGTATAATAGTTATAGCATCTAGCTCTCTAATAGCCAATGAATCAATCTAACTCGATGTAGAATCTAGTAATAAAAGTATAAAACAAATATTTACTTCCTTAATATTTGTTTCCGGACGTGCGATTCGGTACCAGTAATGTACTGAAAAATATATTTAAAAAGCTCCACCATACTGTCAAGGCACATAGTTTTTTTTTTATACCAGATAAATTATCAAACGTAATGCACTCGTGATAATTTTCGCTCAATCTACACTTTATGAAGACTATTCCAGAATTTCTTCAAAATTTTTTGATTAGTACTTTTCGAGATGGGGTGGGGGAATAGCGATTTTTGATCATTTTTTTAAAATAATACAAAGAAAAGTATGCGCAAGTATTTCATCATATATATTTTTGAACTCGTGTTTTCATAAGCTTTCATTTAACACCCCACTTTATGACCTGGTATTTTTTTTCACTTCCGATATCACCCCCAAAACTAACCCCTTTCAAAACTAAATGGCTCTGATTGTGCCATCAATTCCTATATTTCTGCCAACTTTATATGTCAAATAGTTTCGGAGAAAATCAGAGTGACGGACAGACAGACAGATGGATACCGAAGTGATCTCATAAATGTTCCGTACGGAACACTAAAAAGCTTTTCATATTTTGACTACTTTATAATTAGATATAAATTGATCGCTATTAATAATTAACACATCTTTTTTATAACTAATAGCAGAGATGATCGTATATAAGAAACATTATATTAATCATTATTTAATAATTAAATATAACAATAATGAATATTCAAATTAATATTATAATTAAAGGGTCATTCAAACGGTCAATCTTAATGGACAATCCTTCTATTATTTTTAATTTAAAATTATTTTGCTTATTGAACACCAAGAGTTTTGATTAAGACGGATCGTCTGAGGGGACCCTCAGTAAGACAACCTTGATTGTGCTTGACTAAGTAATAGTATTTTATGTGGTTTATAAAACTTTTTTAATAGTATTTATTTAATCAATTTGTTGTGTAACTGCACTTCATTGATAGTAAATTAATGCTTATAAAAAAACCGTCTCAAATTTGACAATGAAAAACGTTCTTGTATTTAAGGATGTAAAACAAAACAAGTTGATACTAAAAATAAATTTGTAAAAATACGTACCCGTAACGCACCACTCATGGCATGAAACAATATCCCAAATTTAATTGAAATTAATAATGTATAGAACACCTGATATGACTTTTGAATTACCATACCCTAACAACTGTGAAAATATGATATAAAATGAAAGCTTAAATTTATTTGAAACTACCTTACACCAATATCGTCCCTATCTTATTGTATAACGTCTCATTGTGTGAGCATATTTTGCAGAATTTTGTGGATAAAAACTGTTGCTATGTGCGATTATTTACCTACTTAAGAACAAGAGCGTTGTTCTCTACCTGCCAGATCCATTTATTATTATGCCTTTGATGCACGAAAGTATAAAAATATTACGAGCAATTTGCCGTGGACAAAATAGCAATAAACAATCATCGACTCTCTTTACGTAACTTCGCTATCAAACCTTCCAGAAATTTACTATTTGCCTTGATCTTCTATCGCTTCTATTTTACTAAGACCTGACGTACTATTAAAACCATACGAAATGAGAAATGCATTAAATTGAACAGACTATGGCACAAAACTGTTATCTGCTCCTGTATATAATATGTGTGGAAAACTAATTGAGTCCTATAATTTTTGTACGAGGCCTACCTTTTAAGTTTTTACAAAAACAATGAAAGAAAAAAACTTTTTGGTACAAATCGTTTTGTTGTTTCTCAGAATCTCTCGCCCCTAAGATTTATATACTTTTGCATGCGTTCCAACCAATTCTGGAGACATTTTTTCCACTTGGAAGTTGATACCTGAAAACCATGGTTTTCAAAGGATCCAACAGCTTCTTTTTTTGGTATTCGGGAAAAAAAAAGAAGGCGTTATGCAATAAACCAGGTGAATACGGGCAATAAGACATTAATTCGATGTTTTTCTCCGTCAAATAATCAATTATTTGACGTGCTGAGAGAGCTGGCATTGTCATGGTGAAGAATAATGCGACGTTTTCTGTTGTTTTTCCTAATTTCATCGATGACTTCTGCCAAACAAGCTGTTGTATACCATTCAGCATTAACTGCTCTTCGATGCTCTAAAGCAATGGTTGCAACATGTTCAGTATAACAAGCGATCATTTTCCTGGAAGTGCTTCGCGAACAAACCACTTTTGTTAGATTCGGTTCATCTTAGAACACTCAAACAGTTGATTGTTGCTTAATTTCCAGTTCGTACGAATATATCCAGTTTCGTGTTAGGAATTTTGCATGTACTCGGTCGAATTTTTTAAGTATTTCCTTATACGAATTGTCACGAACCTGTTTTTGAGTTTCTGTCAAATTATGCAGAATCCATCGGGAACAGATCTTTTTCACAGCTAAATGTTCTTGCAAAATCGAATATACTACCGTCTTCGATATACCTAAGGATGCCTCTAGCTCACGGTAAGTCACATGCCGATCCTGTTCAATCATGTTGCGCACAGTATCGATCTTTTTTGGAACAACAACCGATTTTGATCGACCTTCACAAAATTCGTCGCTGACGGAAGCACAACCATAACGGAGTTCTGCAAATCAATTGTAAACAGTCTTTTCTGCTGGTAATTTATTACCAAAAGTTGAACGAAGCGATTCGAGGCATTGTTGTTGAGTTAGGCCTTTACTAATATCATAAAAAATCATCCAACGAAAACTTTCCAAGGAGATCCTCGTATTTTAAAAATTAATTTAATTTTTTAAACAATTACTACTCATGTAAATAACTTGATCGTCAGTTCTTATTACCATAGACTAAAACCAATTCTTTAGTTTATGACATTACATTACTTACTTATCATGTCACCAGAAGATTATGTTTTAATGAAACATAAATAAGAACTGAGTGGTTGTTATTCATTTAATATTTGTTTAAGGAAAAAAATGTCCTTTTGTTTTTGTTTCTCAAGAAATTACAAATTCTTGACAATTCGGCACATGATTTATTACCACTGACAAAAGCAGTAATGAGAACCGAATTAAAATAGAAAATAAAGAACTTTCTTGTCTAGATATTCTGGTAAAAAAGTAGTAATGAATAGGTAATCGAAAATTATCGAAAATCAACCTATAGCAAGAGAAATCTAAATTTTAACTCAAATCACCCTTTAATGATTAAAAATAGGGTAGTTAAAAGTTTAAATAACAGAACTAATAGTTCGTCATGAAAAATTTTTTTTAAAAAAATTGAATAATATTTTATTAGAAATGAAATAGATCAAATAGTTATTTTACTTTACATTTCTGACCTCTCAAATAGAATAAAAAGGATAGGAGATAAATTTACCAAAAAAAACAGTATTTAAAACACAATATACTCGTAAACTAATATTATTTGTAACTAAAAAAAACGATAACATTGTTTATAGCGGGCACCGATTGACAAACAGGGAGCATCTAACGGCAACCGAAGGGCAAAACCTCTTGATGCAATTCAGTGGAACTCTAAAAGCTTAGACCTATCCCAGCCCAGAATACTAGAATTCACGGACCGGAGTATGGTGATTTTTCACAAAAGCACCCCTAATAAAAAAGCTTTTTTTCTAAGGCGCGTTATTTTCTAACTCTATAAGGTGGAACAGATGCCCCCCTCGGCCACGCCAGAGACCTTACGCATGTAATAAATTTTACTTAAAGGAGACCTTTAGACCAGTATACGCCGTGGGGTCCTGGTAAACCCCAACTTCCTCACAGGAACGCCGCGAATTACACTTCTTTGTGATCTTAACTACGTGTTTTAGTTATTTTTACTTACCATTTTACAATTATTCGGTATTTATCACAGAATACTTGTTATAATTTGGCAGGGCGCATTGGAAAAATCTGAATTCACCAAGGACATCGAGAACTTTAAAAGTTTAGGAACCACTGCTCCAAATCATTAAAAACACGAATAAAAGAACACAAAAATTAAGTTAAAAACAGAATAATAATAAATAATAGTCACGAAACTACTATAATAACAAATGTAACGATAATATAAACATAAACAAAAATAACTGTAGCTTCATTTTTTCTTTATTCTAGTCAGACTTAATTACCGATTGTTACAAAAGAAATAAAAAAGATGATATAAAAATAAATTAGGTCGAACCCTTATTTTGACAAATATCATCTGCAAGAATACAAAAAAAACACCAAAACATAAAAATGATTTAACTGATCTGGCATAATCCTGAAAAATGGCAAGTCACGGTTTTCGTAAAGACTTTAAAAACCAACACCAAAAATTATACTATACACTATACTACATACAAAAGAGTACAGAAAAGATATTTATAACAATCCAAATTGGGCGGATATAATTTTCGGTATTTTTAATTCCGCCAAATTCTGTTTGTTGTGATCTTAACTACGTGTTTTATTCATTTTTTACTTACCATTTTGCAGTTATTCGGTATTTAGCACAGAATACTTGTTATAATTTGGCAGGACGCATTGGGAAAATCTGAATTCACCAAGGGCACCGAGAATTAAAAAAGTTTAGGATCCACTATTCTGATTCATTAAATAGACGAATCAAAGAATACAAAAATTAAATAAAAAACGGAAAATTCCAAAAAACAAATAAATGTCAACATAATTTTAATAATAGTCACGAAATAATTGTACTCTAATATCAAAGGTAAAATAAACCAAAATAACTCTAGCTTCCTCTTTTGTTCCTTCTAGTCAGACTTAGTTACCGATTGTTACAAAAAAAAAATAAAAAAGATGACATAAAAATAAATTAGGTCTAACCCTTATTTTGACAAATATCCTCTATAAGAATACAAAAAAAAACAACAAAACATAAAATTGATCTAACTGATATGGCATAATCGTGAAAAATGGCAAGTCAGAATTAGTTTTAATAAAGATTTTAAAAAGAAAATACCAGCTCCAAATCTAAACCATACACTATACTACGTAAAAAAAACGTACAGAGAAGATATTTATAGCAATCAAAATTCGGCGGAAATAATTTTCGGTGTTTTTGATTCCGCCAAATTCTGTTTGTTGTGATCTTAACTACGTGTTTTATTCATTTTCACTTACCATTTTACAATTATTCGGTATTTAGCACAGAACACTTGTTATAAATTGGCTGGGCGCATTGAGAAAATCTGAATTCACCAAGGGTACCGAGAATTGAAAAAGTTTAAGAACCACTGCTCTAAATCATTAAACAGAAGAATAAGAGAACACAAAAATTAAGTTAAAAACAAAAAATTCCAAAAATCAAATACATATATGCCAACATGCTTTTAATAATAGTCACAAAATGATTGTACTATAATATCAAAGATAACGATAATGTAAATATAAACAAAAATAACCGTAGCTTCCTCTTTTGTTCATTCTAGTCATACCGATTCTTACAAAAGAAATGAAATTGGTCTAACCCTTATTTTGACAAATATCGTCTGCAAAAATACAAAAAAAAAAACAACAAAACATAAAAATGATCTAACTAATCTGACATAATCGTGAAAAATGTCTAGTCACAATTGGTTTTAGTAAAGACTTTAAAAAGGAAATATCAGCACCAAAAATTATACTATACACTATACTGTATCTAGGAACGAAAGTTTAAACAACTGTTTAAGATCATCACATATGTTCATTATATTAGAGCTGACAATTGTTTAGACACACTGTGTCTTCTTCAGGAGCAAGATGTAAAAAAAATATTTTGTTTTTACATCTTGCTCTAGAAAAAGATACAGTGTGTCGAAACAATTGTCAGCTCTAATATTATAAACATATGTGGTGATCCTAAACAGTTGTTGGTTCCTAGTTATTATGGATCTCCATTAAGTAACGGCTAAATCAGTGCAGTACTATACTACATACAAAAGAGTGCAGAGAAGATATGTATAGCGAGCAAAATTCGGCCAAAAATAATTTTCGGTATTTTTAATTCCGCCCAATTCTATTTGTTTTAAACAACTACTCTGCACTTTTGGTTACAGTGTTGTGGTAATCCCTCTATATTACAAACGTAAATAGAATATTTTTTTCCTCTGTTGTATAACAAATCAATATACTTTCGTTGAGAAATATATAGAGTATTTTAAAAAGTTACTAAAAAACTTTAAAAGTAATTCAAGATTTTAATTGTTTTTATGAATTCAGATAGTTTATACATTGCTAAAAATAATTGATTGTACATTTTACATATTTTTTAATCCGCTTTGCTGCTTTTGACAACTGCACCAGATCAGATTTTTGGATATTAATCGAATATTGCTGAGGTACAAAACTAAACAAACAAAATTAAAAATGTCAAATCATACTTACTTCTACATAATTTACAAATTTTTGTTTGACAGGAAAAAATACTTACATTTTATTTATATATATATATGTATATATATATATATATATATATATATATATATATATATATATATATATATATATATATATATATATATATATATATATATATATATATATATATATATTATATCTGAATAAAATTAACACATAATTGAGTCTAACCACAGGCTTTACTATTTACAACGTCGAAGTTTTGCATTAAGATACAGCAAAAATCTAAACAGATGTTTTTTGTTAAGAGTAATTACATAAACCCGAAGTACAAAGCATAACCGTAACCTTTAAGTAATTACTAGGTCATTACTTATTCTAATAAATATATTTTGATATTACGCGATTTACGTGTGACCGCTGAATTTTTTTTAGCAAAAAAACTAAAATTTTAGAGGTCTAGGTTCGTAATGCTTTAAATATAAATACCCCGTTTAAAATTGACTAAATCAGTACAAGTTCAATATTAAAACTATTTCTATTGAAGTGTGATTCTAGTAAACAATACCATTAGAAAAATGTTTTGTCAAGTAAGTTTTGAGTATACGTTTATTACAGTAAAATAAAATCAGTTAGTTTTAAATTTTTTAGGAAATAAATGTACAAGATTTCTCAGAAATTTTTTTAGGAAGCAAAAATACGTGTAAAATTATTATAGCTGCATATTAATTATCTCAGTTTAAATGAAAATAAGTGCAAAATGTGTTTGTTGTATTTAAAATTTATTCTCTATGCTCTAAAACTATTGTTATAAGAGTGAGATGCTGTGGACAATTTTTCATTCATTGATTTAATTTGATGAGGATAAATCCAAAATATTAAAACCGACCAAGTGCAAATCGGACTTGCACAATTAGTGTTCTCTACTGTGATGGCCTTTAAAATAAAACTTTAAAAAGACAAATAGTTCCTGACATATATATATATATATATATATATATATATATATATATATATATATATATATATATATATATATATATATATATTTATATATTAAAATCCAATATGTATTTTCACGTTTTTCTCAGTCAGTAATGTATAATATTTATAGCATCTTAGCTACCTAATAGCCAATAAATCATTATCATAAATATCATATATAAGTATCAAGCATCAATCTAGAATCTAGTAATAAAAGTGTAACACAAATATTTACTACTTAAATATATGTTTAAATATAAACAAATAAAATAAAATTATATTTCGGTACAATAATGTACTTAAAAGCATATCACAAAAACCTACACCATACATCAAGGAACATAGTTTTCATAGTTTTTTTTTTAAACCAGATAAATTATCAACCGTAATGCACTCGATAATTTTCGCTCAATTTACACTTTATAGAGAATATTCCAGAACTTTTCAAAATTTTTTGATCAGTACTTCTAGAAATAAGAGGGGACATCAATTTTTGGCAATTTTTTTTTAAATAATGCTAGTATTACATCAAATATATTTCTGTTATTGTATAACCCTTACTAAATTTACTGTATTTTCCTTTAATTCTTAAAGATATTACAATTTTACTATATTTTTAGATTTTAGCTTTATTCGCTTACATTACTGCTTGCCAAGCTGGATTAGTGGAAATTTATCCAGGTGGACATCCAAATTCCTATGGTGGTTATGACAGTTATCAAGCTCCTATCTACGGTCATGGATATGGATATGAACATGATGGCCATAAGGGAGACTATCATGTAAGAATAAATTTGCATTATAAAGAATACATATAATAAAATCCGTACAGACACTGTGCCTGCATATTGCTTAATATGTTGAAAAAGTTATTGACAGATATAATTTGACATATACAAAATAACAAACTTTTGTACATTTTTGGTCTGCTTATCTGCTCCAGCATTTCATTTCCCGGATCTTACATGGAAATAAGAGTCCGACTAAATGAACCAATCGGCTTAAAACTTTAAAAAAATATGCCTTTTGTTATAGTAAAAATACCCTGAAATTTTGGTACAAAAATGTTGAACCCAGTAGGCACAATTTAACTATTAACTATTTAAAATTTGAATTGCTCGCCATTGGCATAACCATTTGGTCCAAAATGGATCTTTTTTAAAAAATTTAGGTCTCGTCGCCAGCTTTCCGATGCCATTACAAAAAATTTTTTTTGGAGTCATTTTAACCTTGTTTTTTGTTTATTAATCAAATAAGAACAAATGCGTTTTTTCGGTCATTATGGAATAAAATTGGAAATTTTTTATCACATATAGTAGAGATTCGGGAGACCTTTATTTAAAAAAAATCACTTTGTTAAGCATTTTTTTTCTCAAAATGTAAAAAAAAAAACGATTAAAATGACTCAAAAAAATGTTCTTTAACGGTGTCGGAAACTTAGAATCGAGACCTAATTGAATAAAAAAGGTCCATTTTAGACCAAATGGTATAAAATGGCGGGCAATTCAAATTTAAAATAACAAATTCAATTGTGCCCACTGAGTTCAATATTTTTGTACCAAAATTTCAGGGTATTTTTGCTATAACCAAAGTTTCAAGCCAAACGGTTCACTTAGTCGACCTGTACAACAAAATGAAAAAAAAACACAGTTTTTTGCCTGTTTTTTTAAAATTTGTAGGTTATATACGCACTTGAGCGACTTAAAACCAACGAAAATTTGTTGCAAATTTCATTAGGCAGAGTTTGTTTTTTTTTTTTGTCTCGATCCGACTTATATAACCGGACTTATTCACATTTTAAGTTCAACAAACTCGTTTTGAAAACTTAAATTGTTTATAAACAAAAGAACACAAGCTTTTCGAGGTCCAAAACTCAGGACAATACTCCTGATGACACCCCAGAGAGGTTAAAATCACAATATTGCTGTATCTAAACTGTGTAATTTCAAATGCTGTTTTTACTGCACTATCTGAACTTGCGTCAAAATCACGTAAAATCCAAAATGAGTCACTGTTTGCGCATCAGTTCGAGGCAGTCTTTCTTTGTTCCCATCCATCCTAAAATGACACATTCCGCGGCCGTTAAATATATTAAAAATGCGGTATCGTTTGTGAAGAAATGGGTAAATCATTTTAATGAGACGAAAAATGTCGACGACTTGCCAAAACGTGGCTCGGTAGGCAAAGTCATTCCGAAAGTCGAAAAAGGAATCGTGTCTTTATTTTCACGGGAACGAAAATTGACGCTGCGTCAAAAAGCGGAAAAAATAAGAATCATTTGAATATGTCCCAAGAGACCGTTCGACAACATATCCGTGTTCATGATGTCAAATTCCAGCACGTTTAAGAAATCTTTTGCTGGGTGAAAATCACGTTGCGAAGAGGCTGGCTTGGGCACACGATAAGATACTAGAGTCGCTCTCACAATCGCCGGACGCCAACCCTACCAAAAACGTTTGGTCTCTTGTAAGGAGAAGGCTCAGAGGAAAGACTCTGAGGACTTTG
Organism: Pachyrhynchus sulphureomaculatus; assembly: GCA_019049505.1. Classification (NCBI taxonomy): domain Eukaryota; kingdom Metazoa; phylum Arthropoda; class Insecta; order Coleoptera; family Curculionidae; genus Pachyrhynchus; species Pachyrhynchus sulphureomaculatus. Next base: position 67,731,817 of record CM032447.1, on the reverse strand, counting down.
ACTCAGATGTCTAGTGAGATTTGAAAGATTTGGAGATCATAGCCCCAGTATGCAGAAAATCTCATCGACAGCATGCCTCGAAGATGCCAGGCAATTATTGATGCAGGAGGCGATTGGACAACTTACTAAGGTAATTGCGTTGTTGGTAGTACACCAAAGAATACATTGATGGGCAAAAATTTTCTCGAGACACATTTTTTTTAAGAATACGAGCGGTCACGTTCTTATTTGACAAACTGGACTGTATCTCCGTACAAAATTTTATCAAGATTCGAACCATCCATTTTAACAAAAGGCCGGCACAAAAAAAAAACAGAACAGACAGAACAAAAGGCCGAGAATGTTCAATTTTGTCGAATAATAATATATAATTTTGTATCCCAAGATAGACTGAGTACGTTCTTCAGTTTTCCGTTTCAATCATTCATTTAAAAATAATAACTATCCTGTTAACTTCTATTTTTTCCTTTATTAGGCTTATCCCAAATATAAATATTCCTACGGTGTAAACGACCCCCATTCCGGAGACCATAAATCTCAAGAAGAATATCGTGATGGAGATGTCGTAAAAGGTCACTATACCGTTGCTGATCCCGATGGTACTCTCAGAGTTGTCCATTATACTGCGGACGATCACAATGGATTCAACGCTGTTGTAGAAAAAGTTGGACATCCTGTTCATCCGGAACCAGTTGTTGCTGCTCCTGTTATTACTGAAAAAGTCATTTATGAAAAACCTGTTATTTATGAAAAGCCTTTGATATATGGAAAACCTGTACATTATGGAGGGTATGGTTATGACGGTTATGCGCATGGGCACCATGGATATTGATATTAACTTTATCTTAATATGTTTCCTCCTTCCACTTCTTCTTAAATATAATGTTACATTTGTAAGATTTTTTATATTGATTATTTAATGAAAAAATAAATATTTGTACTTAGACTGTGTACTTTTCTCTTTATATATATATATATATATATATATATATATATATATATATATATATATATATATATATATATATATATATATATATACGGAAGTAACGATTCCCGTTAGTCTTCAATCGCTACAGGATACATTAAATGAGAATGAAGAGGTCAAAACCTATATAAATACCATATATAGAGTTCTAGATGAATGGCAATTGCCATATGTGACAGATATCTGTGAACTACACATATTTTTTAGACTATTTTATTTCTTAAGAGATTGCGTGGTACTTAACTATTTTGATGTTTTCTAATAAATATTTAATAGGCAAAGGGATGGCTGGAAATGGTCGAGTAATAAAGTACGTTTTAAAAACAGTGAGATTTTTAGTTTTTCTTGGTATGCTCGGTACCGATTCGGTAACGAAAACATGCCGAACGCCTATATTTCAATGAAACCTACATGACTTGCTCCGCGCCCGGGCATCCCGCGCAAGTCAGGCACATCGAGAAAAAACACTACCGCACCGACCGTAGAGATATTAGAATAGAAGAGAGAAAGTATATAGCCTGCTGTAAGCGAAAGCGTATAGTCGTTAAAAAGATAAAGAAATATTATGAGTCATTCTGTCTCTCTTACTCTTCCTTGTTCTTCGTCATAGACCAAGAGAATAAACTGAACGTTCTGTATCTCGCTGTGAAGTAAATACGGACATAAAAGTGTGAGAGCGACAAAGCGAATGTGCGGCCAGTAGCTGTCTCTTCATCGCCTTGAATTTCATCTCGTGGTACTGCGCCTTGGTTATTAGAGGTCTACAGAAAAGACAGGTATTGGCCTCACAGTCACTTTTTCTGAGGCTAATGCTCAGTCCATTCTCTATGTCTATGGTTCTCCGCTGGCTCCGGACGAAATACGAATAGCATTCTCGCACGGAGCGTAAGCCGAGGAAGGCAGACAGAATGACTCATATTATTTCTTTCTCTTTCTATGAGCAGCACGCTTCTCGCGAGAACTTACCTCCTCTATTTTAATATCTCTATGGCAGTGACAAATCAGGGAGCGGCCTTAAACCGGTTCATACTACTTGTCTTCCGAACGTTTTATTTTTATGGGTCTAGCACACGTGCTGCAAGGAAGTCCCTAAAGTGCTACAGGAGCGACATGTGTACGGAAAAAGCGATTCACGTTGTTCTTAAATCGCTGTAAATTGTACTCGGTGGGAAACACAGTCCTGGGCAAATTATTCCAAAGGGATGATGTTCCCCATATAAAAGACTGCTTGAAAAGCGTTGTACGAGGAGTAACAAGCTGAACTTCATACGGATATGAAGTATTAGCGCAATGTGTATTTCTAACATGCACCACTCTGGGAAGAATCAAGTGGGCTCCATCCTTCGAACACTTTCCATGAAAATACTTGTAGAATAGGCTCAAGTCGCCAACCGTTCTTCGATGTTCCATAGTTGGTCGAATTTAAGCTTTATAAAGAATTAACAGTTGTTATGGAGTGTAAAGCTTTCTGGTTGGAAATAATATTCCCAACTTTTGAGAAGCGTTCCTTGCTATGCCTGCAACGTGTTCATGCCAGGACATATTTGCTCCCAAATTAACGCCCAACAAATTGAGCGACGATGTTAGAGAAATGGAGTTTTAGCATTCCATCATATTTGAAAACGGCTGCGAAATCTTTTTTTTTGCAGCAGCTGATACGTTCGTAAATATACCGTTGTTATATGGTAAAATGCAAAACTATATATGAGGGTTGTATGACAAGAAAACACCACAACATTTTTATGTCTAAAATTTATTTTATTTTTCAACATAGTCGCTCGATACACTTAGTCCAACATTTTTCTGTCTTCTGTATCCCATTTAAAAAATACGATTTCCCCAATCCTTCAAAATAGGCAATTGTTTCATCAATCACCCCATCGTTCGAGTCAAATTTTTTTCCACCGAGCCATTTTTTCATATTCGGAAATAAGAAATACTCGCTGGGGGCTAAATCTGGCAAATATGGTAGATGCGCAAGCAATTTGTATCCTAACTCATGAAATTTTCCCGTGGTGATGACACAAGTGTGCACCCGTGCGTTGTCTTGTTGATAGAGAATTTTTTTCTTCGCGAAATGCGGCCGTTTTTCTTTCACAGCATAGTTAAAACGATCCAATAAGTTGACATAATACTCTCTATTAATGGTTTTGCCGTTTTTAAGGTAATCGACGTGGATTATGCCGCGTGCATCCCAAAACACTTTAGCCATGATTTTGTTGGCCGATATAGTCGCCTTGGCCGGTTCGCCACGGAACACCCACTGTTTGGACTGTTCTTTGGTCTCTGATGTACTGTGATAAATCCATGTTTCGCCAACGATTATGAATAGCCGCCAAAAATCATTCCGATTGCGCTTTAACATCGCCAAATATTCTTTTGAAGTTGACACACGTGCGTGTTTATTGTCAATTGTAAACTATCGCGGCACCCATCTTGCGGAAAGCTTTCTCATATCCCAATGACTTGTTAAAATGCTCTGCACCTGTTCAACTGAGATGCCCACAGTTTCAGCAATCTCACGCACTTTTACTCTCCGATCATTTATCATTATACTCGTATTGACCTCATATGGACGACCTGAATGTTCTTCATCAAAAATGCTTGTACGGTCGCGTTTGAATTTAGCTGTCCAATATTTTATGGTCTATAACGAAAGTGCAGAGTCCCCATAAACTTCGCTGAGTTCCACTTTTAACATATCTTTTTCAAAAACTAATATTTTATTACTGCTCAATATTCAATTTCTTCCATTGTTGTAAAATCACAAAAGTTGTTCTATTTAAATCGCTGCCACTCACAAATTAAATCATGCAGCGACGTGAAAATTTGACAGGATTCCTGTGAAAGGTTATGTTTTTTAAATAGTAGTAGCGCCCTGTACACTTAAGGGCAAATTCACGTATTTTTTGTTGTAAGGTAGTGGGTTTATCCATTTAGAAAACGATTTAAAATAAGGGTTTTATTTATAGTTCTTCTAAATTTGGGAATGTCAAGTAAGTAACCGTACATATTCTATTTCTTTTTGAAAATCCTAGTATTTAATTTTTTTACAGTTGTTATCTCTTTTCTAGTGTTTTTAGTAGTTTTAAATTTTCCTTTGCCGTGTGTCTCCCACTAACTAAGTGTATTCGTATTTTTCGCGGAACAACATGTTTTCGATGGCGTATAGTGACTGCACGATAGTGGAACTACAGCGAGAAGAAAAAAATGCAAGTGCGAAACCAAGAATTCTTCCGTTGAATTGCCTGTTCACGTAAGAGGTCTTTAAAAATAAGTTACTAACCTAGGCAAAAAAATCCGGCCAAGTCGCACTTGCGCAATTAGTGTTCCATACGTTAATTGCTTTTGAAAAAAAAATTTTTGTTAGGGAGGTATAAAATGATCAGTGACTTCACAAAACACACCCCAAATGAGTTTTCAACAAAGTTTTTTCCGATCTTTGCTGAAGACTGATGACCTATTATATATATATATATATATATATATATATATATATATATATATATACGAGGCTGGTTTGAAAAGTCCGTGCAAAGTCCGAGAGATGGCACCACCGGCGCGTACCGAGGTCATGTTTAGTTAGTAGCATCTCTTGAATGAACGCACACCAAGTTTCAGCCGTATTGGTCTATTTCTTTGTGTTTGGCATTCGTGTGAATCGAGGAAGTCGAGTGATTTTCAAGAAATGGACGAAAAAGAATTTCTTGTGGTGATTAAACATTACTTTATGAAAGGCAAAACGCCTCAGGAGACTAAAGAGAAGCTTGATAAACATTATGGTGACTCTGCACCTTCGATTAGAACAGTTTATAAGTGGTTTCAAAATTTTCGGTCGGGCCATATGGGCACAAGTGACGCTGAACGTTCTGGACGGCCTGTGGAGGTTACGACTCCAGAAATCATTGATCAAATCCATGATATGGTGATGGATGACAGAAGAGTTAAGGTGCGTGAGATTGCTAGTGCTGTGGGCATCTCGACTGAACGGGTACATAATATTTTGCATAAACATTTGGACATGAGAAAGCTATCCGCAAGATGGGTGCCGCGATTGCTCACGCTTGACCAAAAACGGAATCGTGTGAAGTGTTGCAAGGATGGTTTGCAGCTGTTCCAGAAGAATCCGGAGGACTTTAAGCGTCGTTTCGTCACTGTGGATGAAACATGGATATATTACTATACTCCTGAGACCAAACAACAATCTAAACAATGGGTTATCAAGGGGGAATCTGCACCAAAAAAGGCGAAGACCGTTCCTTCGGCCGGAAAGGTTATGGCGACTGTCTTTTGGGATTCGCAAAGGATAATCCTCATCGACTATCTGGAAAAGGGTAAAACTATTACAGGTGAATATTATTCATCGTTATTGGACCGTTTGAAAACCGAGCTGCAATAAAAACGCCCGCGATTGGCCCACAAGAAAGTCCTTTTCCAACACGACAACGCACCAGCACACACCTCAGCAGTTGTGGTCGCAAAATTAATGGAAATAGGATTCCAACTCGTTTCACATCCCCCCTATTCTCCAGACTTGGCTCCCTCGGACTACTATTTGTTCCCCAATTTGAAGAAATGGCTGGCGGGACAAAGATTTTATTCAAACGAGGAGGTGATTGCAGATACTAATGGATATTTTGCAGACTTGGACAAATCCTATTATTCGGAAGGGATCAACAAACTAGAACATCGTTAGACGAAGTGTATAAGCCTAAAAGGAGACTATGTCGAAAAATAAAAAAGGTTTACCCCAAACACATAAGTAGTTTTTATTTTTGCACGTACTTTTCAAACCAGCCTCGTATATATATATATATATATATATATATATATATATATATATATATATATATATATATATATATATGTATGTATATATACCAGATAAATTATTATAGGTAATACACTCGTGATAATTTTCGTTTAGTCTACACTCTGTGGAGAATATTCTAGAATTGTTTCAAAATTTTTTGATTAGTACTTTTCGAGATAAGGGAAGGGGGACAACGATTTTTCACAATTTTTTAAAAATAAATGCAAAGAAAAGAATGCACAAGCATTACTTTAGATATATTTTTGAACTCGCGTTTTTACAAGTTTTCATTTGACACCTCACTCGATGACCTGGTAAATTTTTTTCTTCACTTCCGATTTCACCCCCCCCCCCCCCCAAACTGACCCCTTAACGCCAGATTTACCTTTCGAAACTACACGACTCTGATGAGGTCATCAATTCCTATATTTGTGCCAAATTTCAACTTTATATGTCAAATAGTTTCAGAGCAAATCGGGTGTGACAGACGGACAGACAGACACCGAAGTCATCTTATAAACGTTCCGTATAAAACACCAAAAAGAAAGAGAGCTGCAGATAATGTAACGATAAAATTTATTGGAACTAATTACATGTATCAATGATCAAAGAACGTCAAAACAACATCGAGACTTTTAAACTGAACAGTTTCATTTATTTTAGCTATACCGTCTCATAAATTTCTACCTATTACACTGGGGCTGTAACGTATGGGACATGTTTATAATAAAAGTTTGCTTAGTTCTGAATTTAACCTTCTTTCAAAATTTTCCTAGAAGTAGTCCGAAATAATTGAAAATTAGAACATAAATTACAAAATATGTTATAATACAACCTTTATCAAAATAACTGATTTTGTCGATAATTTAATTAGATTTTTTAAATCGCTCATAGAAAAAAAATCCTCATTTATTGGTGACCCAGTAATTCACTTATTATGTTAATACTGTTAATAACCACACAGGTATTATATTACAACATATTTTTTTACTTATAAACAAATATGTATTTTTTTTAAATACGTACTAACTACTAACTAATAATTTTTTATCTTTAACATTTCAAAACATGTTTATATAGAACACTGTTTATTGATTACTGACATTGTATTTTTTAATTTATTTTTAATCTAATTATATTTTAAATGCAAAGCTACTTCGTTTTAAAATATAATTAATTATATTTATATATATATATATATATATATATATATATATATATATATATATATATATATATATATATATATATATATATATATATATATATATATATATATATATATAGAGGAAGAAAGATCAGTAAAAGGGCTTTCTGGTAACAACCAAAGCGTAGTTTAACTTAGGGATAGTCCTTACGATTACAAAGTGAACAAGAAGGTCTTAAAGTTCTTTGTAACTGTAGTTTTATTCTAATATCGAGCTTTCGATGCCAAATCTTTCCTACTGTCTTTCTTTTTGAGATGACGATATAGTTTTCCAGAAAGCACTCTGAATTATTAGAGTTCTTTTCTATATCTTCTAGGTCCTGAAGATGACGTACAATTTGGCATCAAAAGCTCGTTATTAGATTAAAACTACAGTTAATAAGAACTCTAAGATTTTTTTGTTCACTCTGTATTCCTAAGGGCTATCCCTAAGTTATTATTTTTTATTTTTATTTATTTATTTACGGGACAGGCCCATTAACTCATAAAGACAAAATACAAAAGTTTACATCTATAAATGACACTTAAACTACTTAAAACTAAAGGCTAAAACTAAGAAATTCAGAAAAGAACCCCGATCTGCCTCTTAAAAAGATACAAGGAGCTGGAGAACAAGTCCAGTGATGGGCAGTTATTTACAATGCCCATGAAGGTATTAGCTCCGTAGGTTGTCTTATGTTAAGGTTTGAAGAAGGACAACGTAGATCTAGTATGTCTAGAGCAGGGGTGCTCAAACTTGAACTGCTGGCGAACTACCTCAATATTGTTAGACGACGATCGATCGACTCTGAGAGGCTGCAAGTGTGATGCAGGATTGTCGTCTAGGTAGGGTGTATCGTGGCATAGATATTAGTTTTCCGCACAATATGCATTTTTTTAGTCAAGGTAAGTGTAGGTCTGCTCTAAAATGGCAATGAAAAAACTCATAATTATTCAAAATTGCGAGTTTATTGGTTCTTACAAAACAAACGAGTTCTAGTGTCTAAACTTAACTAAAGAGTGACTTTGGATGTTGAAGCGTGGCACTGCATGTCCTCAGCATACTTTTCATAAGATGGTACGTAATTACCAAGTGCTTATCGCAAGCATGATGACATATGTTCGTCAGTTAGTCGATTGCGATATTTTGACTTAATTATCTTCATTTCAGAAAATGCAGACTCGCACAAGTAAGTTGACCCAAACATTGCCGTCAGTTGAAGGGCGATTTGCCTTAGATTCGGATATTTATCTTCAGATATAAAACACGAGATTTTTGTATCAGATGCACTAACTCATTTTCAACAGAACATGAGTCCATGTTAAACTGACTTGCTATTTCAGTAGCTAATTCCTCAATATTTTTACACGAAAAAGGATAACTCATAAATGATGCGATATTTGCCAATTTACTGAAATCATAAAAACGTATTTCGAATTGGCCCAAAATATTTGATAATTCTGCCTCATAAATATCATAATTCAACTGAGGAATCCTTGCTTTCAAAGACGGAAAATTTTTCAGATCCTTTCTTTTTCAGTTGATCTATCATAAGTTGCAATTTACTTTTGGATGCATTTATTGCGCTAATCATCTCAATAATAGTTTTTCCTTTACCTTGAAGCTCCAAATTAATGGTGTTTAAATGCATTGTGATGTCTGTCAAAAAAGCCAAATCAGTCAGCCATTTTCCGTTTTTCAGCATCTAAGTGTCATCACCTCTTTCGTCCAGAAAAGCTGTTATTTCGGGCAATAATTCTTGAAACTTTTCTAGGAATTTTCCGCGACTCAACAACCTGACGTCCGTGTGAAGAACTAAATCAGTGTGTTCAGCTGACTCACTATCTTCCAACTGCAATTTAAAGAGCCGTCGTTGCAAGCTACGTGCACGGATAGAATTCACAATTTTTATTGCAATGCCCATAATCTCCTCCATGTTTAGAACTTTTGAACACAAAACTTGTTGATGTATAATGCAATGGAAGGAGAAAAATGAAGGGAAATCATCATTAGCTCGACACAATGCCATAAGACTGTTTTTGTTTCCAGTCATTGCTGGTGCTCCATCGGTTGTAATGCCCACTAATTTATATATTAGTAGCTTGCAGTTTGTTACAAAATTGAAGAAAACGTCATATATATCTTCGCCACGGGTCTTTCCTTTCAGAGAAATCATTGTCAAAAACTCTTCCTTAGCCGACATGTCATTGAATACCATTCGAATAAAAATACATAGCTGGGCAGTGTCTGTCATATCGGTGGATTCGTCGAACTGTAAAGAAAAGTATGTGCATTCCATGATATCATGTTTTAGTTTATCTGCCATGTCCTGACTCATGACTTCAACACGCCTTGTGACAGTCGGACGAGATAACTGAAGTTCTCTAATAACAGACATAATCTCTGTTTTATTTTTAAAATCTCCAAATAAAGTCTCACCCACTTCGATAAATGCTTCCTTCACAACCAATCCATCATCAAATGGTTTCTTGTGTTTCGCCAATATATGAGATATTTTAAATGACGCGATCGTTTCAGCTTTTGATTGTTTGGCTGGTCTTGTGAACATGGTTTGTTATTTTTTCAAACAAGTTATCAAATCACGTACTTTTCGTTTTCTTAATTCACTCTGTGACGGAAAATCCTTGTCATAGTTTTTATGAACCGTTTTATGATGCCTCTCTAAGTTCCCACGCTTAGGTATTGCAATTGACGCAAGGCAAATGAGACAAATGCACTTATCCTTTACCATACAAAAGAAAAATTCTTCCTCCCAATCGTTACTAAAATGCTAAGTTTAACTTTTCTTCGCCGCACTCATTTTGAACTATTTATTAATAAACTTTGTATCGATGTATCGCCTTCAAGTTACAACTCAGACTGACTCCTATTCCTGCAGGCGCAACATTTATATCGGCGCGAACGAAGTCTCGAATGTTCCCGTCAAACACGCCGCCCGAAGTTTCTAGAAAAATCGGCGGGAATCAAAAAAACGCAGCTTTTCTTTGACAAGTACCGCGCGTTCCTTTGATAAAGCCGCCTTTTGCCGCTAGCAGGGGGTTATTACGATAAAAGAAAGTGATGAGGGGGTTATTCTGGCCTAATTGTGGATCGAATAAATTTTAGTAGTTTATTCATTACATTTTGTCTTAGTTACCTAAAACAAAATCTGTGAATAGTTCTCTATCGGAATTTTTTTTCTCGAGATCGACTCAAAAAGCACTCGCGATCAACTTGTCGATCGCGATCGACCGTTTGAGCACCCCTGGTCTAGAGGGTGCACACAAATTAATCTGAGATAAAAGTTCTGGGCAATTTACAATGGAATTTAAAATTTTAAAGAACATTACAAGATCGCGCTGAACTCTCCGGTTAGACAGGGTATTCAAGTTTAATATAGATGTCAATTTTGAATAACTAAAAGAATCATTGTTAAAGAATTTAAAATTAATATGACGTAGAAATATACTCTGAACAAGATCCAAGCTCCTAACATGGCAAGCAAAAGGTGTGTTCCACACCCATGAGCAATATTCCAAGAGAGGCCTAACCAACAAGCAGTACAGCATTTCTATAAAGGAAATGGATGAAAATTCTGATGAGCAACGCCTAATGAACCCAAACATCCTCGGAGACCTAGACGTTACCTCGGTTATATGAGGAAATAAAACTCAGTGCCGAATCAAACTTAACCCCCAGATCCAGATATATATATATATATATATATATATATATATATATATATATATATATATATATATATATATATATATATATATATATGTATATATATATATATATATATATATATATATATATATATATATATATATATATATATATATACATATAATTCACTCATTTTTATCAGGTCAGCGACACCTATGGCGCACCACTTGAAGCAAATACTGAACACCATTTTGAAGCTTCATCTGTCATATAAACACACCCTAAATTTCAAGTTGATCTGTCAAATCGTTCATTGTTTATCAGCTAGTTAAAGTAAACGTGTTTGACTAGTTTTTAAAAATGGAAAAAATCGAATATCGTGCATGCATGATAAAATTCTTTGTTTTGGAAGGTTTATTGGTAACTGAAATCCATGCATTGTTACTAAAAATGTATGTGTGCTCTTCATTTCCAACTGTTCATAGATGAACTCGTAGAGTTTAAACGTGGTCATTCAAGCGTCAATGATGATCGACGTTCAGGACGTCCAAGAACTGCAACAACTGAAGAAACTGTTGCGCAAGTACTAGATATGGTAATGGAAGACCGTCGATTAACAGTGGATGATTTAGCTGAGGCTATAGGCATCTCACAGAGAAAGCTACTCATAAGATGAGTGTCGCATTTTCTAACATCGGAACAAGAACGCACTAAAGAGAAACTTTCTAAACATTTAGCTCGTTTCACAAACAATAAAACTGATTTATGCGTCGATTTGTAACTGTGGATGAGACTTGAGTTTACCAGTATGATCCTGAGCTGCGAATAACAAACCACACAGTAGACTCAGCCCGATTGTTCAGCTCCAAGGCAGCAAAGGGAGTAAAGCCGTCCAAAAAATTATGGCATCAGTTTTCTGGGATGCAAAAGGAGTTTTATTAATTGATTACCTTCAAACCTGTAAAACAATCACAGAAGTGTATTATTGCAACCTTCTGGACCAGCTGGATGAGAAAATTCGTGACAAAAGGCCCGGTCTGCAGAAGAAAAAAATCACCTTTCATCATGACAATGCACCTGCTCACAGAGCTGCTTTGGAAACGGCAAAACTGGTCGGATTAAAGTACGAATTGTTAGAACATCCACCCTATTCGCCAGATCTGGCTCCGTCTGACTTCCATCTGTTCCCGAGCCTCCAAGGGTTTTTACGTAGGAAACGTTTTTCAATAAATAATGAGGTGATAGCATCCGTAGACAGTTATTTTGAAGGTCTTCCGGAAAACCACTTCAGATATGATGTAAATGAATTGGAAAATCGCTGAAAAAATATATTGAACTTAAGGGAGATTATACTGAAGAATAAATGTATTTTGACTCATTAATTCTTCCTGTTTCATTTCCGCTTTCAAAACTTATTAACTGACCTATATTTAGCTTACATAGAAATCTACTGATGGTAATAAACTTTTTTTTTGTTTCCAGAACTGCCTGACTGTTAATTATCTTAGTCACTTATCAATTATATTAATGGCCACTCTCTACTGTTAAAAACTTTTTGTCTCCATTCCAGTATGTTTTTCATTGATCCATTATCTAGCCTGCCTTCTTGAAAGGTTTCTATTCCTCTTAATCTTAGAGGTGTTATTCTTCCATTTGAGTAGGTTGACATTTGGCACCTTGACTCTTTTCTGTAAACCTAACTAAAAACTACATAAAAACTTACCCGATTAGATTTTGAATCATTTGAATGAATATTATTTATATTATATGACAAAATATTTGTAGGCTAATTGTAGAAGGTTCATTCAGCTATATTAATGGTGGTAATGAGTAAATGGTCACCACCTATTATCTGCTACTGGAGAACACGCAGAATCGAGGTTAACGGGGTTAGTCGCAATATAATTATTCTTAGTTTATCCATACCTTAAAATGTGCTCAGTAACTTTTGTACTTTCCACAAAATGTCCTATCTTGCTCCAATTAAATTTTTATCCATTCATCACCCTGTATATCCAAATTGTCTTCAACATTCTTCTCTAGCACCGTATGTCTTTCTGTCGTAGTATTCGAGATTCATAGCTGTTAATCAAGTTGTTCTCGATTCTTCACAGCGTTACCCTTGGAACTAAAGCTTTCACGGATTTGATCATATAAGAAATCATTTATCTTGGAATTAAACAGAGTAAAATTGGTTATTTAACATACCATGAGGTCTCTTCAAGGATCTGTACTTTTGTCTATTTTTAAGTTTTAAAACATGTTCACTATCTCTATAAAAAATGTAAATAGTGGCAACGTTGCGGCTGGTTTAGATGGCTATATATGTAGATCACAAGCGGAGGTGCGACGTGCTGAACCGTTAGTTTTAAAAAATCATAAAAGGGGTTCAGTTTTAGAAAAAAAATGGATATCTTTCCTTGACTTCAGAAATCACCCATTTTCTATATATATATATATATATATATATATATATATATATATATATATATATATATATATATATATATATATATATATATATATATATATACGAGTATATATATATATATATATATATATATATATATATATATATATATATAAGGGAAGAGAATCTATTAGGTATAGGTCTATGGGATGTAAATGAAAAACTCATTTTCCTTTTTTTATTCTCAATATCTCGTAAATAATTTTTTGACATTTTCAAGAGCCAACTATAAGATTAAAACAAAAATACACTATTAGAAGTTTTGCAAGAAGTAAAACACTACTTAAATTTCCACTAAATTTTTTTTTATTTTTAACACCATGACATGTTTCGCTGTACGACAGCTTCTTCAGATTTGTCGTACAGCGAAACATGTCATGGTGTTAAAAATAAAAAATTTAGTGGAAATTTAAGTCGTATTTTACTTCTTGCAAAACTTCTAGTTATGGATCTCCACCAAGTATCGGCTGAATCAATCCAAATACACTATTAGTTAGGTGAAAAAACATGTCATGTGATAAAAGCAAAAAACAGAAAAGAAAAAGAAAAACTTTTCTTCTCTCGTCATTAAACGTAAGTTGTACAATCATGATACACTGATGACAACAGAAAAATATAAAACGTTATGAATTGCGAGTTAGTCCCTCTTTTTCTTTGAAAACATAGTAAGCATTTGCTTTACAATAGCGTTCACGAATCATTGAATTTGTTTACGGTATGTGGATAATATTTTTTTTCTTTTTTTTTCATTACTGTGTGTCTCAAAAATATTATTATATATTAGTTTTTATTTTGTAATTTTTATAATGTTACAGTAAATATTGGTCAATTGGTTGGTATCAGACTTATAATTCATGGATCCATTAATTTTGTTTATGTAGTACACAACTCTAGTAATAATCTATTTTTGTAATTTTTTTCTTGATGTAAGATTTTTACGTTGTCATAATCAAAATTATGGTTAGTGTTTAAATGGTGTTGGGACTACCGCACAAGAATTTTTCTTTATTCATACGTCACTTTTGTGTGTGTGACTCTTTGTTTTAACCATTGTGAGATCTGTCCAATGTAACATCCTTAGCAATTTAAATATGGTAATTGATTTTGTATGATGTCGGGGTAACATCTTTGACTTTTAAAAATAAATTGTAAATTTTAAGATTGTTGTATTTTAACTGTTTTAATATTTGTGAAGTCTTTAAGCAAAGCAGTAATCGAATTTGTTAGGTCTTCAATAAATGGTAGTTTTTTGTCCTTTGTTTGTGTTGTATTTACTTCTTTTGTGAGTCTGTCAAAAGTATATGAATTGAAAATTATTTTTTTTTAGAGAATGTTTTGTGGATACCCATTATTCAGGAAAATTTTATATACACTGGTGAGCAAAAAAACAACTCAAACGATTTTGCTTCGTTTAAACACCGATCCTTAGTATCATTAGAATGTTGATTTTCTACTCTTTCCAATAATATCGAAAACATGTGAATTTCGAAAAAGTTTTACTGATTAAAACGGTTTTACAATAGCCCTTATAAAAACACATGCAACTGCATTTTCCTATCATTTCTTTATCGGAACTTGAACAACAGTGAAACCAGCAATTTCATGGCGGATCTTCATTACGACTAAGAATTATTACCAGATTCAGATATTTTGTTCTAAGAGCTACAAGAATTTGTCATTTGTACATGTTATTTAAACTCATGTGCGTTATTTGAGTTTTAGAGGTACTTTACACCCCCTATAAGGGTAGATTTTGGTTTAATTAATAGAAATAGCTTGCTGTGGTTTGAATGCATATTCTCTTTTCTAGACTATAAAATATCTACCATTTTTCAAACTTCATTAAGAGTCTTTACATTATTACTAGAGTTTTAGCACATTTTAAGGGATGTTTTTGGCGAAAAAAAAAAATTACAGTATAATTCTTTTTTTTTTAACAAAGAATTCGAATTCAGCGTCTAAAAATACACTAGACCAGGCAGCGGTCGGTAAGCCGCTGTTTTGTAAATAACTAGCCGTGCCCTCGGCTCCGCTCGCGTGGACTTGTTTCACTATTATCGTCACTGCTTTTATTCCTTATGTCCTTATATCCTATAACCTGGCCAGAGAACATATGTATTTTATAGAAAAAAAAAACACGTAAATCGGTTAAGTGTCTCTTGAGTGCTAAGCACTAACAGACAGACAGAGAAACGTAGCATTTTATATATATTATAATTTTTTTTTGATAAATATTAAGTTAAGAATTAAAAAAAAAGAGAACCGTAAATCGAATAAGTGGTCGAATGATAACCACACTAACGGACAGACAGAGAGACGTTGCGTTTTATATATATTATATAGATTATTATTATTATTATATAACCTGGTCAGAGAACATATGTATGAATTAAAAAAAGAACACGTAAATCGGATAAGTGGTTCTTGAGTGATAAGCGTACTAACGGACAGACAGACAGACAGAGAGATGTTGCATTTTATATAAATTATATTCTTTACTGCATGATATTGTTCCATATTTAATGGTTTAGGCAGTGTATTGAAAGAGCACGGGCTAGCGGCAACCTTTTTTCGGACTTGATTCACTATTATCGTCACTGCTTATTCCTTATGTTGTGTATGTGTGTATAAAATATATCCTGTAACCTGGCCAGAGAACATATGTATGTTTAAAAAAAAGCACGTAAATCGAATATGTGTTTCTCGAGTGATAAGCGCACTAACGAACAGACAGACAGACATAGAGACGTTACATTTTATGTATATTATAGATGAGTTAAATATGCTGAATATTAGGCTTCAAGGAAAAAACAATTTAATATCTGATATGCACACAGACGTAAAGACACTCTAAATGAAAAACAAGCTCTTCATAAAACATATTCACGAGAAAAAGCTGGACCATTTCCCGACTTGTAAAAAAGCTGTTGAGGAAGTTGGAATAAATTTTCACTGGAAAAACGTTAAAATGAAATTCATTTTAATGCAGCTACAAAATCAGTTCAAGGCAAACTGAAGATTTTTGCAAACCCTTTTTCATGTGATTTTGAGGACGTATCAAGTATTTTACAAATGAATATGATTGATCTTCAATCTAATAACACTCTCAAAAACTGCTTCTATGAAATCATGATCTTGTTAAATTTTATGGCAGTTTGCCATTTAATTTTGACGAATTGAAAAGTTTTGCTCAGCAATTAATTACAATTTTTGACAGCATTTACTTATGCTAACGAACTTTTTCAATTCTCAATTACAGAAAAAATAGATATTGTTCTCGTCTCACAGATGAGCATTTGAGTGCCACTCTACGAATTTCTACGACAGACATGAAAGCAAATATTCTACAAATAGCCAGTCAAATACAGCCTCAAAAATCACATTAAATTTTAATTCGACTCGCATGTATAGTTATTTCGAAGTTCTCATTTAATTTGTCTGTTTTTTCTCATTTCCTTTTTGTCATTGTTCCTACTTATTAATAAAATTTAAATAAAATGATGATGAATAAAATGTAAAAGTAAATATTTGTGTTTTTGTATTAATCATTAATATCATCGACATTAACAAACCTATTACAAAACTATGTGGCCCTTCCTTGCTAAAAGTTTGCCGACCGCTGCACTAGATCCATGTATTTTGGTTCGTGATAATGAACTTTCATTTTTTTTTGTGGGGCTGTGTTTTCAATCTGTAGTGTTTGCTAGTGATTTCAAGACGTTCCCTAATTGATTCTAGGTTTTGTATTGACGTTGCAAGTATAACAGTATCATCCGCATATCTTAGCTTACTTAGCTTTTTTCCACCGATTGACACAGCCCAACTCCAGCCATCGAAAACAGACCTCATTATATGTTCACTATATAGGTTAAAAAGTGAGGGTGACAGAATACAATTTTGTCTGACGCCGGCTTCTACGTTAAAGGGTTCGGAAAAAGAACTATCCAGTTTAATTCTGTCATTTGTGTTCTCATATAGGGATCGGATAAGATTTACAAGATGTACAGGTGATCCCATGCTGATGCTAATCGAGAGTTTGTTCCATTGTATGCTGTCGAAAACTGTGGAGTAGTCTATAAAACAGATATAGGTTGTTATTTGGAATTCTCTGACTTTTTCTATTCTCTGGCGTATGTCGAGAATTTGTTTTTTAGTCTCTCTTCCTGGAATGAAGCCGTTTGTTGAATATTAGGTACTTATTAAAATTTTATCTGGCAGTTGTGTTTTAAACCGGTTAAAAGAACGTATATTGTGGTCAGTGCAAAATCAATAATTTAGAGCACTACGTGATAAACTTTCCATCTCGCCACAAAATGAAAAATTAACCATTATTTTAAAAAGGTCGATTCGAAGGTCTTGTCTAAAGGAATCTTAGTAAACCCAAAATTCTGCTTAAGTCTGAAATCTGATAAAAAAAAATATGAACTATTAAGATTAATTATTACTGATAAAATAGAATTAATAAAATATATAATTCGGTCTGCATACTTTCACTATAACATAATAATTCTAAAAATAAATGTAGGTAAATGACCGTAAGAAATGAATACTTCTGTACCACTCTTGAATTAGATATTACTTAACCTTGACAATAGATTTAATTAAAGCATATCACATTGCATGTTTTGATTAATTAATTATAATGATTGATAGAGTGTTGGAGGATGTGGGTGTCGTGCCAACTTACACGTAAAATACTATCTTTATTAACTCGTAATTGTTTTTGAAAAGTAAATTGAGTTATAGGAATTAATATTTATTTTTTTTATTTTTTATTAATGACCTCTATATAATATGATGGTTATGTTGGAACGAGCAAGCTCGATTTAAAATGCAATAGTAGGTGTACAATAGAGAATAACCTGAATATTATAGGTTGTTCTCTACGTAGTAACAACTAATTTGGGTGAAACCACTTCTATCGAGAATTGCAATTAACATTTAACAAACTGGCCGTCTATTTCGGCTCTCAAAAATATAATGATCTATGAAAATGCATACCCCAAACATTCGTGACACAAAAACATAATCTTAATATAATATATAGCCAACCATGTCAATAACAGTAACTTAAACATAACTTAATCTAGGTAATCTAAACAAGCTGAGGGCATTGGTGATTAATTGATATTTTACTTCTCACGCTGCATTTTTCTATACAGAGGCGGAGATGATGTTGTTCACAGTAGGATATTTGATTGGTTACAATACTTACTAAAATGAATTACTTCGTCACATATAGCCTGTACAAATGTTGAATAATAAACGAGATGTCGCCTATCGAAATTATACTTACTTAATCCTTAGCCATGATACCTCTCGGTGTAGGCTGGTGTGAGTGGGTTGGGTTGGGTTGGTGTCTTCCATATTTCTCTCCATCTTTCTTTATTTCGGGCTAGCCTTGTTGCCTCCTCCCACCTCACTCCCCTCTTCTCCATTGCTCCCTTTACTTCCTCCCTCCATGTTCTTCGTAGTCTTCCTCGACTTCGTTTTCTATTCTCTCTTGCTTCATACACTCTTCTTACCAATCTTTCATGTCCCATTCTTTCTATATGTCCAAACCACCTCAACCGACTTTCTTCTATTTTCTCCTGTGTCGGCTTCATTTCCAGAGTTTCTCGTATATCAACGGTTCTTATCCTATCCAGTCTTGTCCTTCCTTCAATCTTCCCGAGGAATCTCATTTCGATGCTTTGTATCTTACTTCTGTGACTTTGTGTTGTTGTCCACACTTCAGATCCGTACATAATTATTGGTGTCGCCACCCTTTTGAAGATTTATAGTTTTGTTGATTTCGGTATTTCTTTTTTGCCTAGGAATGTGTTCTATTAAAGAGTTTCCCCACTGCCTCTGTCCTCGCCCTAATCTCCCCATCCAGCCCTCCATCCCTCGTCACCATTACACCCAAATATTTGAAACTCTCCACCTGCTGTATCTTTTCTTCTCTTAGGTATATTTCATGCGTTTTGTTCTCCTTGCTTATGATCATTGTCTTCGTTTTTTTCACATTTATGCTCATATTCACGCGTTCCTAGCTTTCGTTGTACACTTTTAGGCTTTCGTTTAAGTTTTTCTCGTTTTTTGCTATCAGTACCATATCGTCAGCGTATGTTATCTCCGTTATTCCAACTCTCTCCATGTTCCGGAGTCCTACCTAGTATTTCTTTGTTTGCCTTTTTACAGTTTTTATGGGCTCTTCCTTGACTACCGAGAAAAGCAGTGGACTCAGTGTACACCCCTGTCTGACGCCTTTAGATGTTTTGAAACACTCTGACTTTTCATATGTTACTCTAACATAATTTGTTGTTTGTCTATATAGACATTTTATTCCATTTATTATTTTTTCATCAATTCCTCTATTCTCCAGGGTCCTCCGAATGTCTTCTCTGTCTATTCTATCAAAAGCCTTTTCCAGGTCTATGAAACATAGGTGTACTTCTCCTGCTTCTCTTAGGACTTTTTCGCTCACTTGCCTGACTATGAAATTACCATCTGTCACCCCTCTGTTTGGTTTAAAACCAAATTGTGTGTCTTCTAGTATTTCTCCAGTCTTTCTCTGAGCCTTTTCTCGATCACTCGTGCGTATAGTTTTCCTACTGCGCTGAGTAATGTGATTCCTCGGAAGTTATTACAGTCTCTTCTGTCTCCATTTTTATGTATGGGTACTATGATTCCCACTTGCCATTCTTTTGGCGAAGTTCCTTCTATGTATATTTTGTTCATCAATATTTGCAATATTCTTAACATTTCTTCGGTTCCGGCTTTTATCATTTCCACCGTTATGTTGTCCTGTCCTGGCGCTTTGCCTGCTTTCATTTTACTTATTGCCGCTTTGATTTATTTTTTGGTTATCTCTTCTTCATGTTCATCTCTCTCCCTCTCCCTTGTCTGCTTCAAGTTGTTTGCTCTGTTTATTTGTTGTGTAATATCTCTCCCTTCTAAAAGGTTCTTGAAGTACTGCCTCCATCTTTCCATGATTTCTTGTTTTTCTGTTAATATTGTCCCTTGTTCATTTTTATATTTCTTCGTATGGTTTCTTTGTTTGTTCTTTAATTCCTCATCACTCCATAAAACAGTTTTTGATTTTCGTTGTACGCCTTCCTCATTTTTTTTTTCTCCAAACTCTATCCACATTGCTCTCTTTCCATCTTTTACCAGATCCTTAACCACCTTCCTTTCTCTTTTATATTTTTTGTAATCCTGTTGCGTCTTCTTGCTTAGGTAGTTCTTCCATTTTCTCCTTTTTACTTTAATTGCGTTCTTTATTTTTTCATTCCACCACTGTGTCTTTTTACATTCTTTGTTTACAATCCTTGCGGGCCCATACACCCCTTCGGCTGCTTTTAGTATTGCCTCCTTTATCTTCGTCCACATATCTTCTACTGTTTCCCGTTCCGTTATGCCTTGCATGTCTTGTTATATCTGCCTTCGGTATTTGTCTCTGAATTCCTGTCTTTCTAGTCTATAGCATCTTATCTTTCTATTTTCCACTCTTCTTCCCTTCTCTTCCCTCATTTTCACTGTTTCTTTTTTGCCACTTCATAACCACTAAGTAGTGGTCACTACCAACTTCTGCTCCTCATCTGACTTTTATGTCCCTCACCTTTTTCCATATATCTTTGGTTACCAAGAAGTAATCTATTATTTTCTGCTCGCGACGTCTCTTGTATATTTGTGTACGTCCTTATGTTTGAAGTGACTATTTGTTATGATCGGCTCGTTTTCTATGCAGAAGTTTATTATTCTTTCCCCATTTGTGTTTTTAGTATTTTCCCCTTCCTTTCCTAGGCACCACTCGATAACTCTATTTACGTTTCCTACTCTTCCGTTTAGGTCTCCTAGGATAATTGTGGTGTTTTTACTATCATCTATTTCTTTTTGTAAATCCTCGAAGAATTTCTCTTTTTCCTCTTTTTTTCCACCACCAATGTATATTCTTCATTCTTCTCCGCAATTGTTACTGATAGTATTTTTTCACTTATGTATCTTTCATTTTTGACATTCCTCATGTTTTTTTGATGATTAAAGCAACCCCCGCTCTCGCGAATTCCTCCTTCTTGACCCCTGACCATATTATCCAATGGTCACTGTTTAACCTCTCTGTTCCGAATCCTATCGAAATTATACAATGTTTTAAAAAAATTTAAGCGCCCACCTCAATAACCTTAATAACTTAATAAACCTCGTTTGTGTGACAATTTAGTAAGTCATGAGCTTACTCGACTTTAAAATTCTGGATCGCTGTTTCCTGTCACTTTCAATTTTGCTTATTTTGTCAATCAAATACTGCAATGATATCGTGGCGGTCCTTTGGTTTGTATTTATGCAGTTTAGCTCAGACAGACTAAAAAGAATTTAAAACGATTTTTACTTTTTTAATAATTTTTTTAACTTTCATATATTTGGCGGCATGAATGTATTTAATTGTCAAATCAAATGGTCAGCCCCAGAGGACGTGGATGCTTATAGAGGAGCGATCACGAGCTCGTTGAAATATAATAAAGATACAGCAGTTGCCATATTTGAAAACATTAAAAATAGTATAGAAAATGCCATTGACAAAACTTGCCCAAAACAACAAAAAGAACAGAAATTAAATCAAAGAATAAAACAGCTAATGAAGCAAAGGAGAGAAATGGAAGATAAGACTACAGATGAATACAGAACTATAAATAGAGAGATATCAAGGGAAATTAGAAAAGACAAAAAAATGCAGAGGAATTTAAAAATATTGCAGAACGGAACAAGAGCTTCAAAGTTTTGAGAAAAAAGAACACAATGGGAATGAGAGACATACGCAAGATTAACGACATGCACGATAATGTAATAACAAACAAAAGAGATATTGTACAGATCATCGGATTATTTTATCAACAATTATATATCTTACAAGATAGAAGAACAGAAATCAACATACCAAAAGTCCTAAATCTAGGGCTGGGGGATATCTCAGATATCACGGAAGAAGAAATCACATCAGCCTTGAAGGACATGAAAAGCTCCGGGTAAAGAAAATATTGTAGTAGAGACAATTAAACAAGGAAAACAACAAATTATCAAATCTCTTAAAATGTTATTCAATAACACTACAACCTATTAGCCTCCTGAGTCATGTATACAAGTTATTTACGAATATACTGACCAAACGTCTAGCAAATAAATTTAAATTTCTCCTTTCAAACTTTTGGGGTGAAGTGTTGGGATTATTTCCGTTAGTTCCTAAAACTACTATTTCTTCTAACTCCTTATCCCTGTTTGACGCATAATTTTTGAGTCGTTTCTTTTCAAACTGGCCACTATTAATTGGGTTATGTCGCAATTGAGCGAATATATCTTTGAAAGGTTGACGCCTCTCTGGATACCGTTCGTGGTACAAATTACTTGCCGCTTCGGAATATTCTCCGGTTTGTATGAAACATACTATCATATCCCATTTTTTCGTAATTTTCAAACTTCATTGCGATTTATTTAACAATTCAATAACTCATCCTGAAGTAAAATTTGACAACTACAAGTAAACAATTGAATTAAACCATATGACCGCTCCGTCCAAAGCCTACTTCACAAAATGTGCATTTAAAATTAGCGTGAAAACTGAAAACCTTTATATTTTGAAGTAGATTTAAGCAAAATATAAAGTGTGCTATATTTCTAGAATGGTAATTTAAAGCTCCATTCGGAAAAATATACATGGTATCCCATTTAAAAAATATATTTTTGCGTTAATAACTATTAAAATATTAGTTGTAAAAAAATGTAACTTACACTGTTGAAATCCACGTAAAAAAGTGCTTTGAGAATGTTTTTACAGAAATCAAAAATTTTCAGTAGGAAAAGAATTACATTTTTCCAGAATACAGATTTTTGAAAAACACCCTATATATCTGAAACAGTACTAGATATCGATATGCGGTTTTCACCATTGAGTTTATCATAAAAATTGAGCCTCAGACACTGACATCAGTTTTCGTCTATCTCCTTTAGATAAAGGGGTTTAGCTTTAAAAAGTGTCCAATTTGGATCACCCTGTACATATATATATATATATATATATATATATATATATATATATATATATATATATATCTATATATATATATATATATATATATATATATATATATATATATATATATATATATATATATATATATATATATATATATATATATATATATATATATATATATATATATATATATATATATATCTATATATATATATATATATATATATATATATATATATATATATATATATATATATATATATATATATATATATATATATATATATATATATATATATATATATATATATATATATATATATATATATATATATATATATTATATATATATATATTTATATATATATATATATATATATATATATATATATATCTATATATATCTATATATATATATATATATATATATATATATATATATATATCTATATATATATATATATATATATATATATATATATATATATATATATATATATATATATATATATATATATTATATATATATATATATATATGTATATACATATCGGTTTTCAACTTTCTTCGACGTTGTCCGACTTCTATCTTTGTCAGTCATTCCATGGATCTTCCAGGTTTCCTTCCTCAATTTTCCTGTCTATCACATCTCTCCAACTTGTTCTCGGTCTACCTCGCTTTTTGTTGCCTTCTGGTTGCCATTTTAGTATTTGTTTTAGGATTCGATCTACGTCCATTCTTTATATGTGCTCAAACCAGTCAAGTTGTTTGGTTAGAATGTCGTCAGTAATACTATGTTTGATTCCCATGATTTCTTTAATACGTTCGTTGGTGACTCTTTCTGTTCTAGAGATTGTGGCGGCCCGTGACTCCGTGGCGTAGTAACTTGCTTGCGGTGCAGAAGGTCTTGGGTTCAAATCTCGGCAGATCGGTATAGTTTATTTATTAATTTATTTAGGTATATTTGGCCTAGCCACGTACATAGGTAGTAGTTCTTTGCCGAAATGCAAAAACGTCCGTG
The DNA here is from genome assembly GCA_019049505.1 of Pachyrhynchus sulphureomaculatus. Classification (NCBI taxonomy): domain Eukaryota; kingdom Metazoa; phylum Arthropoda; class Insecta; order Coleoptera; family Curculionidae; genus Pachyrhynchus; species Pachyrhynchus sulphureomaculatus. The sequence continues at coordinate 67,707,660 of CM032447.1, read as the reverse complement.
GCAGCACTACCGTGTTTTCTAAAAGGTGCCGTAAAATAAAAAATTGTGTGTTTCGGTACTTGGACAACGTTGACGGGAATTACGATATCCCCACCGACATCCTCAGGATATGAAAAAAAATAAACCCTCAAGCGGGGGGGGGTGAATAATAAAACAAAATTCCTGCCGCTCTCCTTCAGAAGTCCATACTGTTACTCTCAGCATGGCTAATACTCTTTCTTTTAGAGGCCATACCACACAGGTATATAAAGTGATACTATGATTTCATATATCCTCTTTCTGTTGATTTTATTTATGGATTTATCCCATAAAATGCTCTTTACGTGTAGCAGTTTAATGTCCTTTCTTCCTGCCCTATTTCTCTCTCTTATTGCCCTGTGCAGTTTTTTCCCCATTCCGAAATGTTTATACTCAGATATTTGTAGTCCCCGCAGTTTCTTATCGTGGTTCAGTCGTCCAGTATAAGATCTTTTTATTGCCCTCCAATACGTAGATATTCTGTTTTCTTTATATTGACTTCTAAACCCCAATCTTTGTAATCGTCGAATAGTTTTTTCGTCATGTAATCCAGGTCGTCGCGATCTTAGGCCATTATCACTTGGTCATCCTCGAAGCATAGCGTGTACAACATGGTGTTAATTAATGGTATCCCCATCGGTCTACATTTCTGCTTCCATCTCTTTACTACACTTTCCAGATATATCTTAAAAACCGTTGGTTATAAACAGCATCCTTGCTTATTTGTATATTAAGGTAGCAAATTTTCAACAAAATCCAACCCAACAACTGTTAATTTAACTGAATTACTAATTTTCACTTTGCGCCAGTCAAGTTAGAAAAATTACTGACGTACATCAGGTCACATTATAATTAGCAAACTTGCCGATATTAAATTTATTCTCAATAGGTCACTTAGGTCAGAATTAGGTGATATATTCAAAACAAAAAGGGATATAAAAATAATATGAATTTAAAAAGAAACAATTTATTTCATAAATAGATATTTAACACTAAAAAGATAACAGTCTTTTAAATTTTAACTAATTATTGCAGTCTTAATAGTGAGGTTCAGTTACAGGTATAACGACTTTTTTAAGAGCTACGGGAACTGGAATGGCAGCAGGGGCTGCCTTGGGAGTGCCCTGCTTTTCGACAATAGCATTAAAACCATGTCCGTCATCATAATACTTAACGATTCTTACAGTACCATCGGGTTCATGCAAAGAGTATTCTCCAACAACATGGTCGCCATCACGTTGTTCTTTTTGGGAATGTACATCTCCAGTATGATGATCTTCTACACCATATGCATACTCATATTTAGGATCAGCGTACTCCTCTTGGTGAGCTGAATAATTTGGAGCAGCATATGCTACAGTAGCTACTTTGTCATTTGATGTACCAGCATGCACAGAAGAAGTTGAAGCGGGAACACTAAAATGAGTAGTAACTGATGGAGCAGCTGCAGCATAACCTATAGGAGCAGAGTGTATAGGGCTAGCTGGAGCATTAATGTAGATACTTGCTGATGATGCAGTAGGCTTAACTATTGCAGGAATAGCAACTTTAGTAACAATAGGAGAAGCATAGACAGCTGGGGCTTGAGCAGCATAAAATGGAGCAGCAGCAACTGTTACTAGAGGAGAGAAGCTTCAAAGGGTTGCGCTAAATTGTGATTATCATTATATGCACCGTATGAATAGGTGTGCTGTGCTTCAGCTGCCAAGGTGAGTACCGCAAAGGTTGTTAATACAGCAATCTGAAAATAAGGATATAATATTATTAAATAAAATAACCATGCAGTATGAGAGTATCATTCAAAACATTTTCCTAAGAAATTACTCCAAGCTACTACAGTGAATTACATTTTCTATTAAGGTGCAATAGCTTATATTATCGTTCCTCTGTTCGTTTCTCCATCCATGAATTGACTGCACAACTCTATTTACTTGCTAAATATCAACCATTTTTTTTTGTATTTTCGCCTGTGTAAATGTTTTGGTAGTATTGTTTATTCTTGATTGGGTAAATCGCCTAAGAGTGGTGGTTTAGAGACTTCATTATTGAAACGTTCACCATTTTCATATATAAGAGGAATCTCTCTCGATCATATGTTGCCAGGCCCGTCGCTAGCCACCTGAGCGCCCGCGTGCAAAACAAACTATGCCGCCCCCAAGAAATTTTCTGTTGCAGCCCCTATCGCCATCCTATTTTCCTTGACTTTAATTGGTACAAAACATGACAAGATCTCTGTATTTACCGCGCCCCTGGATCTGCTGCTCGCGTGCAATGCACGCCCTGCAAGCCCGCCTTGAGCTGGCCTGTTTGTTTGTGTTAGGGAGAAGGAAAAAAATTCCAATTTTACTTTTGTTTCGAGAGTGATAGTAGTTTTAGATTCGCTTTTTGTTTTATGAAGCATAAAATCTCGTCATGCAGGGAGCTATTTGCAGATTATACATTAAAATGAAGCAATTTAAAGAATTAATAAAATATTTCTGTTAATACAACATTTAAGAGGAAATTAAGCAAATAGCACCCTGGCCACACGAAAATTAAGCATTTTAAAACATATAATTTTAGTATACAGTTGATATTAAAATAAAAATAAGAAAGAAAAATCATTATAAACCTTTTTTACGTAAAGAACGCCTAAGCTTTCCGTTTACCTTTAACTTTGAACAGTCGTATAAAAAAAAAATTAGGTTATCTACCAAATGAAAGAACAGAAGCAAATTTCGTAAACAAGTGTAAGAAGTACTTTTTCATATTGAGAGGACTTTACCACTTGCAGGTTCTGAGGGTATAAAAATTATATGCTTTTCGCATATTTCCTAAGCATTAAAAAAATTCAGTGAATGAAAAATGGGTCTAAAGTCTACACCCCTTTTTCGAAGAAATGCTCCTCCAACGGCAAGCCTTGGTTCGACCGAAAATGCAAAGAAGCTGTTGCTTCTAAACATATTGCCTACCGACAATGGCGTGAAAATCCTAACACCGTAAATCGTAACATCTTTGTTCATGCCCGGCACAGATGCAAGGGAATTATCGACGAAACCAAGGAGGCACACAATCAACGAATTAGAAACAAACTTCTCGCTTGTCCCAACAATTCCAGGTCCTTTTGGGCAGTCGCTAAGGCAGTTAGTCAAAATTTTACCAAATCCACCATACCACCACTCACACGGCCAAATAATTCCATTGCAATCACACCTGTTGAGAGAGCGAACTTGTTGGCTGAACTCTTTGCTTCACATTCTACTGTCGATTTCCAAGGAAAAACACCACCTACTATTCCCATATTGCAGTCAAGGATGCCCGATGTTGTCTTCAGACAGCGCATCATAAAGCGTATTTTAATGAAGCTAGACACCAAGAAGGCTTCTGGCGCTGACGAAATACCTGCCATAGTTCTCAAAAACTGTGCAAGGGAACTAACACCAGTTTTCTGTAGACTTTTTAACCTATCCTACAGAAAGGGAATATTTCCGTCCTGCTGGAAATGTGCCACGGTTCAGCCGATACCTAAAAAAGGTAAGAAGACCTTGCCAAATAACTACCGACCAGTTGCACTGCTTTCAATAATATCGAAAGTCATGGAAAAGGTTATCAATGAGCATCTTCTAAAATATCTTGAACGATTCAATATTATTAGCGATCACCAATATGGTTTTCGTAAACATAGATCAACAGGAGATCTTCTGACTTATGTAACACATGTTTGGAACAACGCAATTGAACACTTTGGAGAATCTCGAGCGGTTGCTCTTGACATATCCAAGGCATTCGACCGTGTTTGGCACGATGGACTGTTGGCTAAGTTACGCTCTTACGGTATGTCTGAAAGGTTCTGTTTGTGGCTCTCATGTTTCCTCACAGAGCGTTCTTTACGAGTGGCGGTCGACGGATTTCTTTCTAACACCCTCACTATCAACACCGGTGTGCCCCAGGGCTCCATACTGTCTCCTACTCTCTTTCTCATTTACATTAACGATCTGCTGGAAAAGACCGGGAATCCAATCTATAGCTTTGCAGATGACAGTACGCTTGTCTCTTCATTCACCTTGAACGCTCGGACATCGGCTGCTCAGGCGAATATCCGCAGACAGCAGGAGATCGTTCAACTTAACAAAGACCTGGAAGAAATTCTATCTTGGGGTGACAGTAACCAAGTGGAATTTAACGCTACAAAATCCCCAGCGGCAGTTTTTTTTTCTAAAAAAGTTAATGTTGCTGAACCCGACATAGTTATGTCGGGGCACTCCATTCCCCTAGCATCGTCGCTCAATTTGTTGGGCGTTAGTTTGGGAGCAAATATGTCTTGGCATTATCATGTTGCAGGCATAGCAAGGAGAGCTTCTCAAAGTTGTGAATATTATTTAGAACCAGAAAGCTTTACACCCCACAGCAACTGTTAATTCTTTACAAAGCCCAAATTCGACCAACTATGGAATACTGCTCCCACGTTTGGGGCTCCGCTCCCAAACATACACTGCATTTGTTGGATTCTGTTCAGAGAAGAGCGGTCCGTCTGATTGGGGACCCCGGAATTGACCGGCGGCCTTGATTCGCTGGAACATCGAAGAACGGTTGGCGTCTTGAGTCTGTTCTACAAGTATTTTCATGGAAAGTGTTCGAAGGATGTAGCCCGCTTAATTCCTCCCAAAGCGGTGCATGTTAGAAATACACGTCGCACTGGTGCTTCGCATCCGTATGAGGTTCAGCTTGTTACTTCGCGTACAACGCTTTTCAAGCAATCTTTTATATGGAGAACGTCATACCTTTGGAATAATTTGCCCAGCGCTGTGTTTCCCACCGAGTACAATTTACAGCGATTCAAGAAACAACGTGAATCGCTTTTTCCGCACTCGTGCCGCTCCTGGAGCGCTTTAGGGACTTCCCTGCAGCACGTGTGCTAGACCCATAAAAAAAAAAAGAACAAAAAAATTGTGATTTAATTTGAGCCAAATTTAAAATTTTCTTAAACTTTATTATATATTCCAAAAAAAAAGTTTTATATCAACAGGACATCCAAGCGGTAAAATGAACAGTAGTTTACAGAATTTTTACATAAAAAAGTAACAATTTTGTATTTCATCTTATAATTTTCTCCAAAATAATTATCCTAGATGCCACCTTCCAATATAGAACTAAGAAACCATACACTTTAAAATAAGGTTAAAGAAATGTATTAAAGAAAAGATCAAAATAGTACGGCGATATTGTTAAATAGATACAATCCTTACTGTACCGAACATAAATTTAATAAATCGCCGGTTATTACATATATTCAAAATGACACAATTAATTTAACATTTACTCATGCTTTTACACAAGCCCTTAAACGATTAGGCCATTCGTCTATGGCAGCACGCACTTGATCCAATAGAAAATTGTCCACCGCTTTTCTTAAAGCTCGTCTTAAAGAGTCATACCGATTACTTCGAGAAGCTTATGGTGAACATGCTCCATCGCAAGATACGTGTGAACGATGGTTTCGGCCTTTCAAAAGTGGTGACTTCGATGTTGCAGAAAACGAACGTGGAAAACCGCCAAAAAAATACGGAGATGTGGAATTGCAAGCATTGTTGGACGAAGATGATTAGCAAACACAAAAAAAACTCGCCGAGCAATTCGGCGTTAGTCAACAAGCTGTTTCCAATCGGCTACGAGAGATGGGAAAGATTCAGAAGACCGGTAGATGGGTACCACATGAGTTGAACGACAGGCATATGGAAAAGCGCAAAAACACGTGACATTTTGCTCGCTCGGTACAAAAGGAACCCGTTTTTGCATCGTATAGTTACAGGGGATGAAAAGTGGATTTATTTTGAGAATCCCAAGCGCAAAAAATCATGGGTAGACCCAGGCGCACCATCCACATCGACCGCAAGACCGAATCGCTTTGACAAAAAGACAATGCTCTGTGTTTGGTGGGACCAGAGAGGCGTGGTCTATTATGAGCTGTTAAAACCTGGGGAAACGGTAAATACTAAACGTTACCAACAACAATTGACCGATTTGAACAGTTCGCTGCTTGAAAAAAGGCCAGAATACCGAAAGAGGCAACACAAAGTCATTTTCCTTCATGACAATGCTCCATCACATACGACAAAACCAGTTCGCGACACGTTGGAAGCACTCAGCTGGGAAGTTCTACCCCATGCGGTTTACTCACCAGACTTGGCTCCTTCCGATTACCACTTGTTTGCATCGATGGGTCACGCACTTACTGAGCAGCGCTTTGGTTCGTACGAAGATGTGAAAAAATGACTCGATGAATGGTTCGCAGAAAAAGGGGAAGATTTTTACTGGCGTGGTATTCACAAATTGCCCGAAAGATAGGAAAAATGTATAACAAGCGATGGAGCATACTTCGAATAAAGCACTTTTTATCATTCTTGCGAATTTAACATGTTTTTTTTTAGAAAAAAAATCCACATTTCATACTTGTACACCTGGTATATAATCTAAGCGATTTAGATTAGGACTGGCAGAAGCCCAATCTTCAGTGGTAATAAATGAAGGCACATTTTGTTAATACCATGTTTGTGTTGTTTTAGCTTTGTGTCCTGGTACAGAATCTTCCTGGAAGACTCAGTGCTTATTTTTGAAAAAAGTATGGTTTAGGGATTTAACAATCTTCTCTAAAATAGTGTCTTAATATATTTTAGCCGAAGTCTTCACGCCTTTTTCACAAAAATAAATGCTGATAAACCCATCAAAGCTGATTCTCCACCAAACCATAACTGAGGCTGGATGATGACCCTTCTGAACTTTTAGAACAAGTTCAGACGCTTCCCTGGAAGATCTGGCATAAAAATTCTCTCATTTTGCTTATTAAAAGATCGTTCCACAGTGAAAATTTTTCCGTCGGTAAACAAAATTTTTCTGTTTGTCATTAGCGTATTCCTTCGACAAACTTTTAGATTTTTGCCACCGTTTTTGCGTTAAATCTTCCGTCAACAAATGACCAGCGTATCTCTTATAATCGCCAAGTCTTAAGTCTTCTGTAATGATATGAATCATAAAATTTTTCGAAATTTTCATCTCACGAGATAAAATTTTTTGTTTGCGATGAGGATTTCGGTCAATTCGTGCTCTTACAGCTTTAATAACTTGTGGCGTTCGAACTTCCCGGGGGGGGGGGGGGGGGGGGGGGGGGGGGGGGGGGGTTGGCTTCCAGAACGTTACCGACTTATTTTAAGTGGTTTTAAGGTCTTAAAAATGCCGCTTTTTTCAATACTGCACTAAAAAAAAACTATAACAGCAATCCTATCTTCGCGATCACTCCACTGCATTGTTTAAAGAATTCAAATTGTAAATGTTTACACACAATAACTGTATAACAACTAAGTAATATAACATATAAATAACTTCACCAAAAAAGTGTTAATGTTTATAGGGGGCGTACGTGAAAGTTTGTAACAGTATTTATAGGAGTACTAAGTATAATAAAAGGCTCAGAAAACACCTTTTCACGTCAGACCAAATTGGGTTACTAAAATTTTGATTGTCGACAACTGCTTTAAAAAAATAAGAGCTGCTGCTAATTTTGGTTGCCAGATTTTGCGAAAATTACACAGAAAAATAAATTCGAAACTTTGTCACGTCTTTAGGTAGACCAAATTCTTAAATTTATTAATAAAATGAAATTTTTACTTTTCATTAGTTAGAACCGTGTAACTCTAAGTTACTTTTTTACGAACAGTGGTCACACCAAGCCTGCGCCCATGTACGAGTAGTTACACACATTATATGATGCCTTAGTGGACGGTAGTACCGGATGTCCCCTTGAGTTTGTTTAAAATAAAACTTATCATGGTTATATCATAAACATATTATAGTATTGTCTACAATCTCAAGTTTTTTCAGTCTTTCAGTTTTTTTTTTATAGCACGACTTTCCCATAGACATTTATAATTATAATGTAATAAGAACGACTTTTTATTACAATTTTTTCGTGACATTCCATCTAAATTACCAATTACCAATTACCAAAGACTGATGTTTAAAAACATATGCATGTCCAATATGTGAAATGTTTTTTTTTTTCATTTTTTATATAATGAGGAAGTAATCAAAACGAAAAAGTTGCGGAAGAACAGAGCGATGGTATAAATACGTAAAAAAAACTTATAAAGGTAGTATTAAAACAGTTACCAACTATATTGAAAAGACTAATCATTTAAAACTGTTGTTTTTTATATTAATCGATAAAAACAACTAAAATATGTGTGATACGGGCGAGTAATTCTTAATAGTTTGTTAAACGATATTTCTTTTCCTTTGCTGTATATATATTTTTGCTAAAAATCGATTTTATTCTTCAACATAGTTTCCTTCTTCATTTGAGCCATATCTCTTTCTCCGGAGCAACTTTTTCAAGTTTAGAAACCGGTAATAATCGGTTGCCACCAGATCTGGTGAATACAGAGGATGAGGAAGCAATTCACATAGCCAAATTGGTCCAATTACACCATCGATTTTACGGAATTGTAAGCTGGTGTATTATCTTGGTGAAAGAACACTATTTTCTTCGCTAAATTCGGCCTTTTTTCTTGATTTCACCATTCAAACGGTCCAATACACCAACGTAATAGTCTACGATGATTATTCGCCCCTTCTCAAGATATTCAATCAGTATTATTCCATGAGTATCCCAAAAAATACTGGTCAAAACCATTCCAGTTGATGTTTGTGTTTTTGAATGTTTCAGTCGGCCACTCTGCGGACTGCCTGTTGAACTCAATATGTAAAGTGATGGTCCATTGTTACGAATCGACGCAAAACTTCTTTGGGTTACGCTGAAATAATGCCAAACAGCATTCTGAATCTTCGGTACGTTGCTGTTTTTAATTACGGTACCCAATGGGCACATAGCTTTTTTACAAGCAAATATTCATGCAAGATATGCCTCACGCCTTCTGATGATATCTTCACGATGTCTTTCACTTTGCGGTCGTTCAGAACAATATGGTGGATTTTTTTGTGGTTTTTAAAGTGACTGCTTCATTTAAACGTCCAGAACGTGGTAAATCATCGGTGCTTGCACGACCGCATTTAAGCTTACTAAACTATCGACATATAGTTGCCTTCGACGGAGCTGATGTGCCGTAATACTTCTTAAGCTATTCTTGGATTTTGGCTGAATTTTTTCCCATCAAAAAGAAATGTTTAATCAACTCACAAAATTCTTTTTGTTCCATCGTTTTGTAAAAATCAAAGTTAGCGTCACTCGAACAGCTGTCACTCGCAAACTAATGGACAAAATGTAATGAAAATTTTATAAAAATCTTCTGAGAGTTAAGACTAACTGAAAATCGTATGATTTTTGTGCCTATACTGCCATCTCTCGAAAAGTGTCGGGACTTTTCACCCCATGTAGCTATTCTAACATTTTTTAAAAAGATACAATATTTAAAATTAAACCGAATTTATGTAATGCAAGTGCAGTTTACAAATGACTTTTTAATTGACTCAAATGTAATATCCCTGAATGAATACATATATAAAAATGCCACTTCACAAATAATGCTTGAAGGAAAAACAATTAAAATCAAAATTAAAAGAGGAATTAGACAAGGCGATTCCATATCCCCAAAGCTATTCACGTTGACTCTAGAAGACATGTTCAAATCGTTAAAGTAGGAAAATAAAGGAATACTAACGGACGGTGGACGATTAAATCACTTCAGATTCGCAGATGATGTCACTCTAATCGCCAACACAAAAGAAGAACTACAGGAAATGCTGATAGAATTAAATAACACGTCTCGAGAAATAGGTCTAAAAATAACCTTCACCGAAATCAAATATTTGATCAACGAAAGTAAAGATAACAGCTAGGAACTATTAATAGAAGGTGAAAGAATAGTAAAGGTACAAACATTCATATATTTAGGACAAAAAATCGAAATATCAAAAAATAATTTAAAACCTGACTTGGATAGAAGAGTCTCGTTAGCTTGGTCTGCGTTCGGAAGGTTACAATCTACATTTAAATTGGTCATCCCAAATATAATAAAAGCCAGAGTATTCGATTCAATGAATGTACTAATAAATAAATTCAAGGTAACCCAAAGAGCGATGGAGAGGAGAATACTAAATATTAGACTCCAAGATCGTATTCCTAACATCGAGATTCGAAGAAGATCAAAAGTAACAGATGTAAGACAACGAATATGTATATTAAGATGGGCTTGCGCGAGGCATATCGCAAGGATGAATAATAACAGATGGACACTGCGTATAGTTGAATGGAGGCCTAGAAAACACAAAAGATGCAGAGGTAGAGCACAGATAAGAGGGACGGACGACATAAAAAGATTAACAGGACACGACTGGATGCAAAAAGCAAACTAAGTTCATTGGAGACAACTTGGGGAGGCTTATATCCCACTATGGATGGAATAAGCCAATGATGATGATGATGATGATGAGCATGTAGGGTACGGTTCTCAAAACGGTTTGTAACAAATAGAAAAAACAGCATTGTACTTTTTCTTAAATATAGAAACATTAAGAAAAATTCTTTTAACATTAAAAAAATCCTTAAAAAAAATGTATCGCAAAAAATAATAAAAAAAAAACGACAAAATAAAAAAGAGTTATAATTAAAGATAAATTTGAGGATAAATGTGTTTAATTTTTATTTTATCCAAAAACTATGTTTCTTCAGGAAACATATTTTTAGACATCTTTACGTGTATTTTTTTATCAGATTTCGGTTTCAAGCATTTTTATTTTATCTCTTTATAATGCTTTATTAGAAGTAAAAGTAAAATGTTTATAGAAAAGGTGGATCTATTTCGAATAAAATATACTATTTCTTTTGAATAATGATTTAAATTTTTTTACTTCAGTTTTCCTTACTCCAGGGAGCATTTTCCGAGGAATTAATACATAATGCAGGAAAGCTGGCTGTATTATTTTCTTAGATGCAACATTTATGACGACTACAATTACTAAATGCAGCAGATATAAAAGTGTTGAAGGTGAATAAAGAAACAAGCACACTATCATCCGCCAGTTAGGATTTTTTTCTCACCGTGAATACTACACAACAGTTCTTACCACTACACTAAACATTTTACTTTTACATTTGGCGCGGGTTTCACTAACTACGTTAGCATCATCAGGGGCAATGACTAATAATTATTCATCGCTCCTGATAATACTAATATGATTAGCGAAGAGTTCGTCTGATGTAAAAATAAAGTATTTGGTGTAGTGAATGATAACTATTGTGTAGTGTCATTGTGCCAAAGATTCAAACATCTCAACGTAGTTCAGATCGTTAATGGAAAGAAGAAAGAGAGTAAAAAACAGTATGGAGTCCTAGGGTACCCCAACGTTGATAGTGAGGATGTCGAAAACAAAGCCATGGACTGGTACTCACAAAGAACGATCTCTGAAGAAACTCGTAATAGAATAAAAATGAATTTGTTAGACAACATACTTTTATAAAAATTGATAAGTTTATAAATGTTTACGAATAGATTGATGAGTGTATGGTAGTTCTATAGAATCATACTCTGATACACATGGTATAAATATCTTTTTGTTTTTGGTTTATAAACGTTTTTACAGTAGATGATAACAGTGTCAGTGTGCCATTTTTAACTAAATATACAGTCCGTCAAATAAGAACGTGACCGCTTGTATTCTTGAAAAAATGTGTTTCGAGAACATTTTTTGTCATCAATGTATTCTTTGGTGTGCTAACAATGACGCAAATACCTTAATAAGTTTTCGAGACGTGCTGTCGACAAGATTTTCTGCAATGATCTCCTAATTCAGCAAATCTCGCTAGACAACTGAGTCAAAGTCCTCAGAGTCTTTCCTCTCAGCTTTCTCATTACAAGGGACCAAACGCTTTCAATAGGGTTGGCGACCGGCAATTGTGAGCGCCACTTTAGTATCTTATCGTGGGCCTAAGCGAGCCGCTTCGCGACGTAATTTTTGCCCAGCAAAGGTTTCTTCAATGTGCTTGGAATTTGACATCAGAAGCACAAAGATGCTGTCGAATCATAAGTTTAATGGGACACGCTCAAACTCAATTTTCTTAATTTTGCCACTCCTTGACACAGCGTCAATTTCGGGTCTCGTGAAAACAGACACGATTCGTTTTTCGACTGACTTTGCCTACAGAACCACATTTTAACAAGTCCTTTGGAAGGGAACAAAGAATAACTTCCTCGAGCCGACGCGCAGACAAGTGACTCATTTTGGGTTTTACGTGATTTCGACAAAAGTTCGAAATCAACTGATACTTTTTCTAAAATGCGTCGTTGACAGAGGTTCCCCCTACCAATTTTTTGTTGAATCGCTAGAATCGCATCTACCAAAAATGAATTATCGCGGACACGTTCTTACTTGACAGATTGTATGATAGTTTTAGTTAACCCAGACTATCTAAAATAATTATCGTGAAAGAAACATATCAAACAAAAAACAGGTATAGCAAAATTTTCAATTTCACATTAGTATCTTTTCCCCCTTGCATAATACTCAAAAATTTTTGTAAAAGCAAAGAATATTTATCTATAAAAATCTAAAGAAAAGGAAAAATTTAACAAAATGGTTAAAGTTGGTTTGGAATTACAGGCATTTAAAACTTGTTTTAAAAATATACTGTGTATTCTTTTTAAATTCCAATTTTAATAAAACTGATCTAAAAAAAACAGTCGAGTGTAAGTTGGAATTGCGCAATTAGTGTTCCGTTCTGTAATTGCTTTTAAAATAAAATAAAATCCTTACTTACGCTAAGTTAATTAGGTCCCTGTCATGTATGTATCTTAAGATTCAATATAGATTTTCGCATTTTTTCAATAATGTAAATAGTCACCTTCTTCGCATCTCCTGGGTACAGAAAATAAAAGCACATAAGTACTGGAAAGAATGAACAAAATGAAGGAATTACTAACAACTATAAAAATAAGATAAACTCAATACTTCAGACATATAATGAGAGGCCCAAAGTGCGAATTGCTACGTCTAATTATTGAAGGAAAAATAAAGGGAAACGTTCGATCGGAAAAACGCCAGAATTCTTGGCTGAAGGACATGAGAAGGTGGTTTGGATATGCTTCGAGTAATATTTTTTGAGCAGCAGTTTCTAAAGTTCGTTTAGCTCCATGGATCGCCAACTTTCATGGGGAAACGGCGTCGTAAGAAGAAGAATATAAAATAGTTGTAGCATTTTAGCGACCTAATGCCCATAAATCAATCTAGCTCAATTTAGAATCTAATAATAAAAGTGTAAAACAAATATTTACTACCTAAATATTTGCTTAATTATAAACAAATAAAATAAAATTATATATCGGTACAAGAGCCACTCGTCACTCATTACAGTAATGTACTTAAAAGTGTAAAAAAAAAACCTCCACCATACGTCAAGAAACAATTAATCAAAAAAATTATTAAATGTAATGCACTCGTGATAATTTTCGCTCAATCTACACTTTATGGAGAGTATTCCCGAATTTTTTCAAAATTTTTCGACATAAGGACACCGATTTTTGGCAAATATTTTAAAAATAAAACAAAGAAAAGTGTGCGCAAGTATTACGTCATATAGATTTTTAAACTCGTATTTTCAGAAGCTTTCATTTGACACTTCCGATTTCATCTCTCAAGACTAACCCCTTAAGTCAAAATTTAACTTTCAAAACTACACGGCTCTGATTGGGCCATCAATTTCTATATTTGTTCCAAATTTAAAGTCTTTATGTCAAATAGTTTCGGAGAAAATCAGGCGTGGCAGACGGACAGGTAGGGGACACTAAAAATAATTACTTAGACGCAATGTATGTAGTATCTGTGGTAGCAGATTACAAGCTCTTATATCATGAGTTCTTTAACATGCATTTAAACTTTCTCTCTTTCCATTGCGAAAAAAAAACGTTTTTCCTACAAAATATATACAATTGGAATTCCAGTTAATACGACTTATTTTGTAGAGATCATATCCAAAAGGAGGTTATACTTCAAAGCTATTATTTAACCTGAAAAAATATTCAAAACTAAGAAAATTTTAAACACCTTCACATTTTGTATGATCCACACTCGATGATTTTTCTTCACTTACCATAGAAAACATTTCTGCAGTTCTTAAATCAGTCAATAGAAATACCTAACTGCCGATAAAGAATTTTTTTCTTCTTTTATATGCATCTAATCTGATTCTGTCGTCCTCATATCACAAATTTTAAATTAAAACATTCACCATTACATTACTTTTTACACCTTCTTAAGATAAATTCGATCATTTGTTAAATTGGGCAATGATCCAAAATAATTGATCTACATTTTAGGCTCTTATAAATATATTTTGCTGACGTTTCTGGGGATTATTAGGTGTGGCCTTTCTTTGCAATTACTTAATTTCTTTACTTTAATTGATTTTTATTTATTTAATATAATGAGCGCTTGTATAATAGTTGACACACTTTATGATTTGTTTTTTCCAAAATCAATTTAGTTTGAAGCAAGTGTATGCGAAGAGGCGATTATATACCAATTAGATGGGGATCACGGAAATTATTTTTTTGAAGATATGTATATATATATATATATATATATATATATATATATATATATATATATATATATATATATATATATATATATATATATATATGTAATAATTTGTTTTTCCTTTTTTGGAACCTTGTTATTTTTTATTAAGTACGTGATTTTTTTATTATTGGGTATTTAGGTTCGGTAATGAAATGATTTTTTTTTTTGACGTTGCGCCCTAATTCTGGGTATTTTCAAAATTTTTGTTTAACATATCTTGAAAATAATATACGGTGTACAAGTATGAAGAATGATAAAAAGTGCTTTATTCAACGTATGCTCCATCGCTTGTTATACATTTTTCCCATCTTTCGGGCAATTTGTGAATACCACGCCAGTAAAAATCTTCCTCTTTTGCTGCGAACCATTCATCGAGCCATTTTTTCACATTTTCGTACGAACCAAAGCGCTGCTCAGCAAGTGCGTGACCCATCGATGCAAACAAGTGGTAATCGGAAGGAGCCAAGTCTGGTGAGTAACCCCCATGGGGTAGAACTTCCCAGCTGAGTGCTTCCAACGTGTCGCGAACTGGTTTTGCCGTATGTGATAGAGAACCACTTATCCGATTTACAACCTTTTTTTTTAAAACATACATATGTTCTCTGGCCAGGTTATCTATAACTTTATATCTATAATATATATAAAATGCAACGTCTCTCTGTCTGTCTGTCTGCCTGTCTGTCTGTCCGTTAGTGCGCTTATCACTGGAGAACCACTTATCCTATTTACGTGCTTTTTTTTAAAACATACATATGTTCTCTGGCCAGGTTATCTATCTATAATATTTATAAAATGCAACGACTCTCTGTCTGTCTGTCTGCCTGTCTGTCTGTCTGTCTGTCAGTCTGTCCGTTAGTGCGCTTATCACTGGAGAGCCTTATCCTATTTACGTGCTTTTTTTTTAAAACATACATATGTTCTCTGGCCAGGTTATCTATCTATAATATTTATAAAATGCAACGTCTCTCTGTCTGTCTATCTGTTCTCTCTGTCCGTTAGTGCGTTACGTGCTTTTTTTTTTTAAAACACACATATGTTCTCTGGCCAAATTATACGATATATTTTATCGCGTTAGGTAACATAAAGAATAAGCAGTGACGATAATAGTAAATCAAGTCGGAAAAAAAGGTTACTGTTGGCGCGTTCTCTTACAATACACTGCCTAAACCATTAAATATGGAACAATATCATGTTGCAAAGAATATAATATATATAAAATGGAACGTCTTTCTGTCTGTTTGCCTGTGCGTTAATGCGCTTATCACTTGAGATCACTTCGATTACGTGTTTTTATAAATTTATACATATGTTCTATATAATTCGATATAAGCCTAGATAACGGGAGATAAGGTGAGATAATGGTAGTTAAATATAAATAATAGGAGATAAGAGGAAATAATGGGAGATAAGCGGAGATAAGTCTAGATAATGGGAGTTATGGTGAGATAATGGGAGATAAGGAGAAATAATGGGAGATAAGAAGAAATATTGCGAGATAAGTCGAGATAAGCCTAGATAATGGGAAATAAGGTGAGATAATGGGAGATAAGGAGAAATAATGGGATATAAGGAGGAATAATAGGAGATGAGCAGAGATAAGCCTAGATAATGGAAATTATGGAGAGATAAGGAAAAATAATGGGAGGAAGGGGAAAAAATGGCAGATATTTTTTAGGTAACATAAGGAATAATCGGTGACGATAGTAGTGAATCAAGTCCACGCGAGCGGAGCCGCGGGCACGGCTAGTATATATATATATATATATATATATATATATATATATAAATATATATATATAAATATATATATATATATATATATATATATATATATATATATATATATATATGTAAATAAAAATATATATAAATATATATATATATATATATATATATATATATATATATATATATATATATATATATATATATATATATATATATATATATATATATATATATATATATATATATATATATATATATGTATATATATATATATATATATATATATATATATATATATATATATATATATATATGTATATATATAATATATATATATAATATATATATATATATATATATATATATATATATATATATATATATATATATATATATATATATATATATATATTGTATATCGATCGCAATATATCTAAATATATCTAAAACAACAAATATTAGAATCCTGCATTCTCTAGTTTTTTTCTATTTTACTATATGCCACAGAGACATGGACGCTTAAAGAAAGGGACCGCTTAAGACTCAAAGCGTTTGAGATGTGGTGTTATCGCAGACTACTGCGCATACCATGGACTGCGCACAGAACCAATATCTCCATTTTGGAAGAACTAGGAGTAGCTAAACGAATAACTGACACCACCCATGAAAAAATTTTGCGATACTTTGTCCACATGGCTAAGCGGAATAACGATATAAAGCTGCTGTCATAGAAAGAAAAGTAAACGGCCGGAGACCCAGAGGCCGGTCTCCACACGTCTCTGGTCGGATCGGGTTCGGAAGCTCACCGGAGTTGGAGTGTATGATGCAGTTTATCTTGCTGACGATAGGAACCAGTGGAAGGGCTTAGTGTCATTGGGAAACTCCACCTCTGCTAAGACTGAGAAAGAAGGATATACATATATGGTGAGACAATAAAATGTTCTGAAAATTAAATCTTTCATAAGGTTAATTTAAAAAGAAATTTATAAAATATTATAAATCACATAATGACCATTTTATTAAAAGAGAAATAATGAGCTTATAGGAAGTAAAGGAGTATTTCTGATTAAATTTAAGAGTACCGAATAGCTAGAAAAGCTACTCGGTTGGAGCGAATTTTTTAAAGTAAGTTTGTAGGTAGCAGTTCTTTTTTGTGAAAAATATCCCCCATTCCGGTGGTTAACTTTCAAATTGAACGTTAATTTTAAGTCAGTCCTCTTAAAGACACATTTCGTTATATAAATTAAATTACACTAAACTGTACTTTAAAGAAGTTTTCTCTACAATTGCTAGAAGTACGAGGTCTACCTTTTAAATTTTTACAAAAACAATAAAAGAAAAAAAAAATTTGTACGAATCGTTTTATTGTTTCTCAAAATATTCGCTTTTAAGATTTATACACTTTTGCATGCATTCGAACCAGTTCTCGAAAGATTTTTTCCACTATGAAGTTAGTACCCAAAAAACATAGTTTTGGAAGGATTCAACAGCTTCTTTGGGTGATGAAAATCGCGTTCATACAAAATCGAATGTACTGCAGTTTTTGATATGCCTAAGGATGCCTCTATCTCACACTAACTCACATGCCGATCCTCTTCAATCATGTTGCGCACAGCATCGATGTTTTTGGGAACATCAACCGATTTTGGTCGACCTTCACGTAATTCATCGCTGACAGAAGCACAACCATGACGAAAATCTGCAAACCAATTGTAAACAGTCTTTTTGATGGTGATTCATTACCAAAAGTGGAACGAAGCGATTCGAGGCATTGTTGTTAAGTTAAGCCTTTACTAGAATAGTAAAAAATTATGAAACTTCCATTCGTTCACAAAACTGTTTTTTTTTTTAAACACTCACTGTAAACAAACTACTCGGCCAATTTCTGAGCTGCCACTGTTTTAACAATAACAAATGTCAAATTTTACAATAATGGTAATGTCACATTTCAATAATGCCATCTAATGGTCGTTTGTAAAAACTTAAAAGGTGGCCCTCGTAGTTTAAATAAGTTTTCTCTACAATTTTTAGAAGTTAGCTCTCTTTTAAGTGCTAAAAATAACAACCATATCTAAACATTACGAACAAATTTTATATGTAGCTCCTAAAATTTTTAAAAATCATTCTAAACCAAGTTAGTCTCTATATTAACTTATAAATCTTAACTTTATTTGCTTCATGCTAGGAGAAGTGCTATATTCCCCATAAAAATCTCTATCTGAGAAAACAGTTTCTAATTTCCGTCGGTCTGTCAGTTTGTCGGTCGAAATGTTTGTCTGCTGGCACGATAAATCTCACACGAAACTAGGTATTATATTGTAAATTAGGTATACATTTATTCTTTTAAGATGGGAAGGATCCTAGTTTTCGCGCAATATTGCTTTTCTAGTGATTAATATTTCACTAAACTACCTATAACCTAAAATATCAAGTATAAATGCTTGTGATAAGTAAGTCTTTAATGAGGAAGTCAACTTCAGTATTTATCTATAAAAGGGGGGAACTAAGCAGCAAGCTAACGAAAGTAAAAAATTTACATTAGCTACTTTATCAAGATAATCCTTTTATCAGATATTTCATTGGATAATTTTTCATTTATTTAAAAGAATTAAAATTATAACATAGACCCCCAAAATGCACCGATTTTTGCACGCGGTGTCGCCAAAATTTAATATTTTTTTCTCCAAAATTAGGGCAAAAAAAACGGCATTTTAGATGAAAATCTAAATTTTCTCTTAAACATTTAATGATATTATAGATATGAAAATTTTAATATATTAATATAATATATAAATATATTTAAAATATACATACATACTTGCTAGCTATTATTATTATGAATTTATATAATATACCAATTTATCTACATCAATATTTTTTTTTACTTACATCTCATAGTGCTTGCGTAATATATATTATTTCCAGATATACCAGAATCTGTTATCGAAGATCCGGGGATATAATCAGAAGTTTTTTTTAATTGGTATAATTTATAGAATCTAAATATACAAATATTTTATTACACAATATACAGGAAACTACTGGATATTTTTTTTTACTAATTACTATGATATACGATTTTTTTTATTTACTCCTTGAGCCTAAACTAATGGATATATTTTAATGAATGAGACGTCAAAAGATTTGTTCCGGAGGTGACACTGGCTGTAGAGTTGTGCAAAAAATTCAATACGCTGAACCGTTTTATCAAACACCAAAAATAGGAAAAATTTAAACCTATCAAATTAAATATCAGATGAAACAACTTTTCACAAGTTTTTTAAATATATACACTTTTATAAGGAAAAATGTGTTGAGAGTCCAAAAAGCATCTCAGATATAAAAGTATAATTATAATTAACTAATGTGTATAAATTACTACATTAATTGTGTTGGTGACAACTTGAATAATTTGGTTTTAGGATAATTCGATGGACAGTTGCGTTAAAACTAACCGGACAAGTACAAGTTGACTTGCGCAATTAGTATTCCATATCGTGATTGCCTTTTGCCACTTAAATGATTTAGATCTGACAAAAGACACCCCAAATGAACTTTCAAAAAAAGTTTGTTTTCGATATTTGTTAAAAACTTTGAATTTTTTTTATGTATGCCAGATAAATTATCAAAGGTAATGCCCCCGTGATAATTTTCGTTCAATTTACACATTGTGGAGAATATTCCAGAATTTTTTTTTCAAAATTTTTTGATCCTTACTTTTCGAGATAAGGGGTGGTATAGCGATTTTTGGCAATTTTTTAAAAGTAATGCAAAGAAAAGTGTGCACAAGTATTACATTATATATTTTTTTGAACTCGTGTTTGTACAAGTTTTTATTTGACACCCTACTCGATGACCTGATGACATTTTTTTTTTCCCTTTTGATTTCACCCCCCAAAACTAATCCTTTAAGTCACAATTTAACTTTCAAAACTACCCGACTCTGATGCGGCTATCAATTCCTATATTAGTGTAAAATGTCAAATAGTTTCGGAACAAATTGGGTGTGACAGACGGCCAGACGGACAGATACCGAAGTGATCTTATAATTGTTCCGTGCGGAACACTAAAAATTCAATATAATTGCTGTTAATGGTAAACATAAGAAAAAAAATAAGATTTTTAAACCTACGATTTAATATTTCACAAATAAAATTAGCTAAAAACAAAATAAGCAATTGTTTCAAAAGAATAGAAAAAAATTAGTACTTAACTGAAAAAAAATTAACAAGATGGGAGTTCTCCAGGTTGCTATAAAAGTGGTTACGCACAACACTCAGAGATAATCTCAAATTTCAAGTAGACTGAAATATAGGAATTCAAAAAATTTGAACAAGAAAAAATTTACCTACTCTTTTATAACTCCGCCTTATTCTAGCCCATTAATGTTTTATTTTTTCCAATAAAAACAAGCCCTCTAAATCCATCCGCCCCTCATCCCTAAGATTTAACTACCCGACTGCCAGTACATTAATACTATAACGAACGATCTAGAGAAATGATATACATATAAAATTAGAAATTAATAGTCATAACACGTAAGCCGAAAAGTTTTTGGTCCAGCTACTTAAAACACTTTTTTTGCAAGATTCGACGTTATTCATCAACATAGTCCCCTTCAAGAGTGATACAATCAGTCCAACGCTTTTCTAATTTGTCTTTGCTTTCAAAATAGGCCCCGGTTTCGGCGATAACTTCTTCTTTAGAGTCAAATCTTGTTCCCGTGAACATTTTTTTGAGGTCTAGTCTCAAATCTGGAGAATACGGTGGATGAGGAAGCAATTCGAACTTCAATTCATGCAATTTTGCTATCGTAACCATTGACTTGTGACACGGTGCTTTGTGTTGATGAAAGAACACTTTTTTCTTGTTCATTTAGGGCCGTTAGTTGCGATTTCTGCCTGCAAACGCACCAATAACTTTTTATAATATTCGCTATTGATGGTTTTTCCCTTCTCAGCACAGTCGATGAAAATTATTCCATGCACATCCCAAAATACAGAGGCCAAAACCTTCCCAGCCGACTGTTGTGTCTTTGGTCGCTTCCGGCGGCTTTCACCGGCTGCTGTTCACTCAGCCGATTTGATTTCGGTGTGTGCGGTGGTGGATCCATGTTTCATCCATTGTCACATATCGCATGAAAAAATCCTTTTTATTGCGCTTAAACAGGTCCAAACAGCGCTCAGAATCAACAACGCGTTGATGTTTTTGGTCCACTCTGAGCAAACGCTGTACCCATTTCGATCAGAGCTTTCTCATGCCCAAATGTTCATGCAAAATATGACCAACATGTTCTTTTGATATCTTTAGGGTGTCAGCTATCTCACGCAGTTTCAGTTTACAGTCATCCAAAACAATTTTGTGGCTTTTTTGATGTTTTCCGGTGTAACCACCACATTTTGGCGTCCAGAACCTTCAACATCATTTGTATCTGTACGACCACGTTTAAATTCAGCAGTAAATGATGAGTGATTTTCCAGGGGCCGTCAAGCCATTGCTTTGTTTGAACGGTATTTTTTCCCATCAAACAGTGTTTAATCAACACACAAAATTTGATTTTTTTCCATTGTTTTGAAAATATCAAAAGTAGCGTCACTAAAACCACTGTAACTTGTAGACTAATCATCGAAATGTCATGAAATTTTAACACGTATCGTTTGAAGGTTGGTACTTCCTAAAAATCATATGGATTTTTGAAAAAAAATAATTGATTTAAGGATGTTCGGGAAATATATTTACACTAGTATTTCATAAAAAAATTACAGATTATTTTCACAAGTTTCTTGAAACCTCTCAATTATATTAGAATCATTTTACTAAAGCATTTTTATTTATATCAAACTTAGTTATAATAAAAAATAAAATTATAACTATAAGTTTGTTTATTTTAATGCCAGAACAACAAAGATATTAATTAAATTAAAATTTTACATACTTTTGTCGCCGATTGTACCTCCCAAACACCCTTAATCTTTCATAGCATTCAATATTCGTAAAATATTCACTGGAGTAGTGCTACAGGGAAGTCCCTCAAGCGCTACAGGAGTGACACGTGTACGGAGAAAGCGATTCACGTTGTTCTTGAATCGCTGCAAATTGTACTCGGTGGGGAAACACAGTCCTGGGCAAATTATTCCAAAGGGATGATGTTCTCCATATAAAAGACTACTTGAAAAGCGTTGTACGAGGAGTAACAAGCTGAACCTCATACGGATGTGAAGTATTAGCGCGACGTGTACTTCTAACATACACCGCTCTGGGAGGAATTAAGCGGGCCACATCTTTCGAACACTTTCCATGAAAATACTTGTAGAATAGACTCAAGTCGCCAACCGTTCTTCGATGTTCCAACGAATCAAGGCCGCCGGTCAGTTCCGGGTCTCCAATCAGACGAACAGCTCTTCTCTGAATAGAAACCAACAAATGCAGTGTATGTTTGGGAGCGGAGCTCCAAACATGGGAGCAGTATTCCATAGTTGGTCGAATTTGAGCTTTATAAAGAATTAACAGTTGTGGAGTGTAAAGCTTTCTGGTTCGAAATAATATTCCCAACTTTTGAGAAGCTCTCCTTGCTATGCCTGCAACATGTTCATGCCAGGACATATTTGCTCCCAAATTAACACCCAACAAATTGAGTGACGATGTTAGAGGAATGGAGTGCCCCGACATAACTATGTCGGATTCAGCAACGTTAACTTTTTAGAAAAAACTGCCGCCTGGGTTTTTGTAGCGTTAAATTCCACTTGGTTACTGTCACCCCAAGATAGAATTTCATCCAGGTCTTTGTTAAGTTGAATGACTTCCTGCTGTCTGCGGATATTCGTCTGAGTAGCCGATGTCTGAGAGTTCAAAGTGAATGAACAGATAAGTGTACTGTCATCTGCAAAGCTGTAGATTGGATTCTTTGTCTTTTCCAGCAGATCGTTAATATAAATGAGAAAGAGAGTAGGAGACAGTATGGAGCCTTGGGGTACACCGGCGTTGATAGTGAAGGTGTTAGAAAGAAATCCGTCGACTGCCACTCGTAAAGAAGACTCTCTGAAGAAACATGAGAGCCACAAACAGAACATTTCAGACATACCATAAGAACGTAGCTTAGCCAACAGCCCATCGTGCCAAACACGGTCGAATGCCTTGGATATGTCAAGAGCAACCGCTCGAGATTCTCCAAAGTGTTCAATTGCGTTGTTGCCTTTTTTAGGTATCGGCTGAACTGTGGCACATTTCCAGCAGGAAGGAAATATTCCCTTTCTGTAGGATAGGTTGAAAAGTCTACAGAAAACGGGTGTTAGTTCTCTCGCACAGTTTTTGAGAACTATGGCAGATATTCCGTCAGTGCCAGAAGCCTTTTTGGTGTCTAGCTTCATCAAAATAGGTTTTATGATACGCTGTCTGGAGACAATATCAGGCATCCTTGACTGCACTATGGGAATGGTGGTGTTTTTCCTTGAAAATCGACAGTAGAATGTGAAGCAAAGAGTTCAGCCAACAAGTTCGCTTTCTCAACAGGTGTCGTTGCAATAGAATTATCTGGCCGTGTGAGTGGTGGTATGGTGGATTTGGTAAAATTTTGACTAACTGCCTTAGCGACTGACCAAAAGGACCTGGAATTGTTGGGACAAGCGAGAAGTTTGTTTCTAATCCGTTGATTGTGTGCCTCCTTGGTTTCGTCGATAATTTGTTTGCATCTGTTCCTGGCATGAACAAAAGTGTTACGATTTATGGTGTTAGGATTTTCACGCCATTGTCGGTATGTAAGATGTTTAGAAGCAACAGCTTCTTTGCACTTTTGGTCAAACCAAGGCTTGCCGTTGGAAGGGCATTTCTTCGAAAAAGGGATGTAAGCCTTCATACCGGCCAAAATAACATCGGAAACCTCCCTGGCGCAGTCAGATGGGTCGTCGGATCGAAAACAAACGTCTAACCAAGGAAAAGTTCGAAAATATTCCATGAGATCTTCACATTTAGCAGATCTGTAGTGCCAAATCTTACGCGGTTTAGGCGCCTCTCTGTCACTGATTAGTAGGATGTCGAAAGTAGTTTATGGTCGGAAGAACCTAACGGCGGATTTACGCTGACCGTGTAAATCTCGGGATTGGTGGTTAAAAACAGATCAAGAAGATTGGCGAACTCCCCGTCTCGATCAGGGATCCATGATGGTTCGTCAATAAGCTGAGTTAAGCCACAACTGATTGAAAATGATTCGGCCTCACGACCTTGTTCGTCGGTAGTATTTGAATATTTAAGCCAGTTGATGTTGTGGACATTAAAGTCGCCCAGGATGGCAATTTCGGCATTTGGATAGTTAATATGTAAATGATCGATGGTGTCTGCAAGAGAAGCGAAAGTATTCTAAAGTTAGTATCACTTGGTAGTCGATAGAGGATACAGATGAACCTTTTGGTTGGTTGAGTCGTTATTTTTAACCACATAACATCAAAGTTTGGGGTTTCCAGAGCCTCTTCTCGTTGGCAAGAGAGGTCGCTTCTGACAAAAAGACAGATTCCAAAGTTACGCCTAAATCGGGAATAGAAGTTGTGCCCAGGATAAAGATAGTTGACTGTGCTGGTCGATGAACTGACCTTGGTTTCACAAAGAGCGAGTACATGAGGTTTATTTGATTGCAGGTGTTGGTGCACTGAATTTATGTTCGAGTTTAAACCTCGTATGTTGCAAAAATCCGTTTTAAAATTCTTATCTCTGCATGTTGACGCCCCTGAACCAGCCCCCACCCAGAAATCCGAACGGGGGGCTATTTTTACCTCCGGAATTTTTTGTATCCAGGTGCCTCATCATGCTATTTGGTCCCACAGTCCGGGACATCGGCACAGCCAAGAAACGCTAACCAACTTCACGCAGCCTAAGCCGATGCGATGGTATCATACCGGGCGATGCTGGTGCGATCTGGGCATCTACCATCTAGGTTGTTCATTAAGTCGCCTCCTACGACAGGCAGAACGTACCAGGGGAGATATTCGGTCCCGCTCCCCCACGGACGTGGGGGAGAGAAAAAGCTGATGATAGAGGGGGACGCCAGAGTTACCAATCAACAATTAGGGGCGAAGCTGTTTAAAAAAACACTGGAACTCTTAAAACTTAGATCTTTTCCAATACAGTAACCTGAGATGGAGAACGGGAATTTTCCACAGAATTTTAAAAATCGAAAAAGGACGGGAATTTTCCACCATTTCCTACAGTGGAATTTTAAAAACTTAGGAGCTAAAAATTTTTCCCAGAAAAGAATCCTTTCATAAAATGGAACTTTAAAAGTTTCTCTCAATAAAAAAACGCCCTGTTTCTAATAGGGTGTTATTTTCTACATCCATAAGAGCTGAGGAATGTGCCTTTTCCTCCTTCCCTTAGCCTAATGCATGACTCATATCCGAAACCTAAGGCTATGCCCAAAAAAAATATCCCTATACAATACAAAATATATGATTTTGGATAACCTTAAGAAAACCTTCTTGGGATACATTTAGTATTCTGAAGAGCCGTAGTTCAGCTTACGACACGATAATGTTATATAAAACTACAAGAAGATTTAGATTATTTGCTGGCGGTTAAATGTTAGTTCTCACCTGGTGATGTTTAAGGCATATCCCTATTTTGCTATTTTTTTTAAATAAATACCTTTTTATCTGTTTTCTTACCTTAGGGTACCATTAGTTAGGTTCAAATCATATATGTATACCTAATTAAGAGCATATTGTTAAATCACGTACCCTGGACCCAGAAAATACGCCTGACGGTCACTGACATCGTTAAGGTGTACTAAAATCTTAACTTTATACACTTAGGATGTTTGAAAGAGACGAATTCCCTACTTCCATAAGCTTTGCCCCTGGAATTTACAACTATCTCCCAAAATATACAAGGAAAGAGTAAAGTCAGCAGAGAGTTATCAAATATCTGGGTATGTTTATCAATTTTTTTTAAAATATCCTTCAGGGATACTACATCTTCTTTAAGAGTCCAATCAGGATAAGCAGCGTGCTGCCCATATCCAGGAGATCTAAGTGAAACATATCCACAGGATATCTCACTGATCGTAAAAGTATAAATTATGGTTAGCCTGTCTATGCAACGTGATACGTGAGTTATATATCACTACAACATATCATGGTTCTTTAGAACAAACCTTGTCGAATTAGAGTATCCACAGGACATCTCAAGGATCGTAAAAGTATAAATTATGGTTAGCCTATCTATGCAATGTGATACGTGAGTTATATATCACTACAACATATCATGATTCTTTAGATCAGACCTTGTCGAATTAGAGTGACGTTCCACACAGCACATCTCATAATATTAGGAACCCCTAGAGTCATCTATAAACGCACGAGCATGACTGGTTTAAAGGTAGGAAGATTTCGACAGATTTACTAGAAACATGACTGTCATATACATTTCTTCATATTCCACGGAACATATGATGAATAAACTTCAGAAGCAACCATGAGTTCTAGGCTATATCCAGTAGTGACAAACATTTTCATCTAAGCCCTTCAAGAAAGTGTCTTAATTTCCTTTCTAAAACCAATATTTTTGTAGATGTGTAGATGGTGCCTTTGCTATTTGGCCACATGGTGAACACCTGAATGCTGTTTTAGATAATCTCAATTAACAACATTCAAACATAAAATTTATAAAGGAAAAATAACGACACCTTGCGACATTCAATTTACAAAAAGCAATTCATGTAAATTGATATTATTCTTATCAAAAACTAGATAGCACAGTCACAAGTATTATTTAGAGCTTGATCAACACGTGATTAACATTCTCTCTGAACAGAAACAGATAAGCTGACCAGTGCCCTAAAAAGGAATAGATATTGCATTGACAATACTAAACATTCTGTTAACTGTTTTTAAAACCTAACTCCCAAATAAAATCGTAATAAGGAGCCAGATAGTGCACGTAAATCTTTCATACATGGTATTACAGTCGAAACAAATTACTTAAAAGATGCAACATTCATACTTGTGAGGAAATTGGGCAATGCTGGAAATCACCGAAAAATAAATTCCATTACAAACTGAAGATGTTTAGAAAATTCCCTGGTCCTTAGTATGGTGTACGTAGAAGATGCTGGAAGATCAATATTCGCTAGAATTGAAAAACATGAAAGATGTATCAAAAAGAAACAAATTGTACAATCATCGGTCGTGGAATATTATTTACAGCAGGGCTCTCCAGGCCGGAGACGTTTACAAGCCAATACAAATTACGAGATGGACTGGCAGGCATTGTTTTTCATTAATTTCTCTTTTAAAATTCTGTCAGTGTCAACTTCAATATTACTCTAAGTTGGGAATGTGGAATCTTTGGCACAATGACACTACTCAGTATATATCACCACTACACCAAACACTCACCATTGACTCTCAATCATCGCTCCTGCATGGTTAGAGAAACGCGCGTCGAGTGCAAAAATAAAGTGTTTGGTGTAGTGGTGATATATACTGAGTAGGTTTAATATTACTCGTTGCCAAATGCAGTAGGTAAACAAGTGACTTATCCCTTTGCGGGCCGTACAAATAGGAATCGAGGGCCGCATGCGGCCCGCGAACGTATGACGATAGTGAAACAATTGAAATTTGAAACACTCTAACAACTCTATAAAAATACATGCTAAAGTCTATATCATAAGTAGAAACGATTACCATAAATACTACACTTATGCTTCTTCGTCTTCCTTTAGCAATCTAATCTCTAAAAATTAAAATTCCCACAGCGTTCATACGAATGTGGTCGCCTTCCGGTTCCCTGCTGCCATCGTTTCCTGTGTTCCATTCTCCGTCTTTATCTCGATTTCTCAGACATTTCCCTTCTCTCCCTTCATCGACGTTTCTCGTGGGCATCCGGAATTGCATTCGTCTTTAGGACTACAGTGTATTACCATTTTCGGTAGTCTTCCCCATCCATTCGGTTAACATGCCTGTACCAGATTGTTTTCTGTGGGTTTCTTCTATAATAGTTCTTTCTTTTTTTTTGTTAGTTTTCTGATCTCCTCGTTTCTTATATTGTCTAGTTTCGACATTCTGGTCGACCTTCTCAAAAAGTCCATCTCTGTAGCAAGAAGTTTTCGTTGCATTACCTTGCTAATTTGCTAAACTTCGGAGCCGTATGTTAGTGTACTTTTAACAATTGTATCATAAATCCGCATTTTCGTTGTTATATTCTTTTGCAACAGTACTGAATTAAGTGCTCTGATAATTTTCCTTGTGTTGTTAATGCGCCTGTTAACCATCCTATCACATCTGCCTGTGTTGTCTATTTTGTTACCTAAGTATCACTCAGGTTTTTACAATATTTCTGTCCTCAAGTTATATTTCTTGTCCCGCACCCCCAATACACAGTTATGCCGTTTTGTTTAAATTTATAGTGAAACCTCATTTGCAGTATTACTCGTTTAGCTTCCTAGGCATGTACTCAATATCATCAGAATCGTGTGCCATTATGAGTTAAACGTCTGCATAATGTGGGGTGTGTCCAGTGTCCTATCATCAAATCGTATTCCCATTCCACTATATTTCCGTCTCCACTGATATAATGCTGCATCGAGGTAGATATTGAAAAGAATTGGTGATAGGTGACGTGACGTAATCCTTTGGTAATATTGAAACTTGTTAATTCGTTTGCAATTTAACTCTTGCATAGGCTTTCTAATAAAGTTGTTTAACTGCTTAATTAAGCTGATATTTATAGGGGATTCATCAAGTACTTCAAGAGTATTGGGACAGAATATGCCAAATAAAAAAAATATAAATCAATTGACAATTTTTTCATCAAGTACAAACTGGCGAAAAGATGATGTTTTATAAGAGGCGTCGTTCAACTTGGTATGCTATTCCCGTTTCTTATTGAGGGCATCATTTTGCGACACTGGAAATCAAGATTGCACAAATGTTTATAACCCGAATTTGGCGGAATTATATTTCTGTATTGTTAATCTCGCTAAATTCTGATCGTTATAAAATCTTCTCTGCGCTCTCTCTTGTTTGGTGTTATAAAATGGTCTGCTTTAATAAGAAACAATTATCAGTATTTTAAAAAAACGACATGGATCGAATCTTAACTACATACAGACAATAGATTTGTTCAAAGTTTAGTCATGTCGTGATTTAAATCGGACGATCAAATCGTCAAGAATACAAAGAATACTTCTTACACACCTAGTCATATATGTAAAAAATAGACCTACCTTTTCTTGTGTTTCTCTCAAATAAACATGAATTACTATCATTTCATTGTGGATTAAGTCACCCACAATGATCTGAAATACAAGAGGCAGGATTCTCCTTATATAGGCGACATCTAGAGTGGCTTTTTACACAGAGAGAGTCATCCGATTTAGTTAAAAAAAAAATGAAAAAAAAACCAAAAACGCTCATTTTTGTTGCCTCATATATAATATTTAGATATTATATATACATTCGATCTAAACAGAGAAAAAAAGATTTATTTTCTAGATATTTTTTAGTGTTCCGTACACTTATAAAATCACTTCGATGTCCATCCGTCTGTCACACCCGATTTTCTCCAAAGCTGACATAGAAAGTAAAAATTTGGCACTAATATAGGAATTGATGGTCTCATCAGAGCCGTGTAGCTTTGAAAGTTAAATTTTAACTTAAAGGGTTAGTGTTGGGGGGACGAAATCGAAAGTGGAAAAAAAAAATTTACCAGGTCGAGTGAGGTGTCAAATGGAAGCTTATCAAAACACGAGTTCAAAAATATATATAACATAATACTTGCGCACACTTTTCTTTGTATTATTTTTAAAAAATTGCGAAAAACCACTGTCCCCCCCCATCTCGGAAAGTACTGACAAAAAAAATTCTGGAATATTTTCCACAGGGTGTAGATTGAACGAAAATTATCACGAGTGCATTATCTTTAATAATTTATTTTAAAAGCAATCAACGTACGAAACACCAATTACACTTGGCCGGTTATTTAAACCAAAAATTATCTGTAACTGACAGCCTTCCTAAAGTTAACCTTCTCGATATACAAAACAGAACTTCAAAACTATGCCGGTAGAAAAATCACGTAATCTATCGTACATTCACACAAATTAAGGAGACATTTAGAGGTCAAAATGAAAAAAAAAAAAAAGACAAATATGAGAACAGCATTTATTTCCCAGTTTTACAACAGTTTGACAAAACAATAAAAAAAAATAAGGTAAAAAATAAATTGTCCATCCAAAATTACATCATATTATTGTAAATTATTGTAGCAATAAATTGCCAAATTTCTATCAAATCACATTATGACTAGTAACCCAAAAACCTATAATTTGAAAACGAAATAAATATTGTTCACGGATCACTGTGAACGTCAACCCTATTAAAAACAATTAATTGCGAAGGAAATAATCTGTCTCATTTTCAAATTTTACAGATTTTTTTGTATTTTTTTATTTATTTTTATTTTCTTCTCCCTGCTTGTAAAATGGAAAAGATTTTGGTTAGATGTTGCAATCAATTTTTTTTTTTTTTGTTAACAGCCCTGTAGAATTTTTAAGTGCTGTTTGTTTTTTTCCCAAAATAATAAGTTATGAAATTGCAGCAAGACATAAGGTCTTAAGACATTTCATTGGCGATTCTTTTCAAAATATGCTGCTTTCAGTCAGGATTCACTTTTACTAAGCATTATTTCATAAAAAAAATTCTAAGATTATAAAAATGTATCAAAATGTTTGCACCATCCTGAAAGCAGTAGCGTTGCTTAAATGACGTTATAAAAAGAATTGTACTTGAAAAAAAATATTGACATCGCGCGATGAAATGCCTTTTGTCTGCTAGTAAATATAACACGCCTTAGTTGTTAAAACATAATTAATAAGTGATGTAACACTGGCGTTTAAGCCGTGCTCTCAGTAGTTGTATTCTGCACTGGTTGACTTTCGTCGGTCTTTGGTGCAGTTGAATCTTGGGCCTGAAAATAAAGTATAATATTAAATAATCAGCTAACAATACAAAAAAGAAAGTTACCCTACACTAAACTTTATGTAGAGATGAGCAGAACGTCAAAATACAAAAGATACATTTCGTAACATATGCCTGTTGGACATTTTGAGTGATATAATGTGTAAATTTAACTCCAACAAATATTTTTGCTACATTTCCGAATGTAGAAAAAAGGCATCCGTATTGTTATTAGTAATGTGTACAAGAAAAAAAACTGTATAACGAAAACCCACAAAAAAATAAAAGCCTGGAGATAAACTTGTAAATATAGGATCTAATTTAGCAATTAAGGATTTAAACTGTCAAGAAGATGAGTAGTACAAGACCAGAAAATTCATTTTATTTATGATTACCCGATATAAATGAAATATTGTGTTAGTGCTGAAAGATTATAGTTTCTACATGTCCTCTCGTAGAGTTCTTAACAAAAAAAAAAATGAGAAATAAAATTGATTTGACACAGTGATAAGTAAAATGATCTATAATTTATGCCTAACTTACCTTGGGGGCGTCGTTACCTCCATCAGACTGAGAATTGGCATTCCTCTGTTTGTTTTGACCGCGTCTGCGGTAGCGTGGCCTGCCCCCTTGGCCCTGTGGCTGATCGCCCTGACCCTGGCTGTCTTGCGATGTGGGGCGACGTCCACCGCGTCCTCCGCGGAAGTTACGCCTGTAGAATCGACGTGGTGGTCCACGCCCGCGCATTGGAGCGTCACCGTTCTCGTCGGGATTGCCTTCGTACGCATCTAATAAAAAATTAAAGGAAAATCAGTTAAATATGTTATTATAATGACTTGGGAATAATAAATCCAGTACTTTATCAGAGTGTTTGGCTTAACAAACTGTTAATTCCTGTTAAGTCAATTTTAGAATACTAATTAATCAAAATTAGTCTAGTAAAACGTGAGAACAGACTATTAATTATGTAGTTACTATTGTAAAAAAGTTTAATTAATAGTAAGTAATAGGCAAAGAGGTTAGCAAATTAAAGGGTTATATAAGCCCCAAACTTTCAAAAATTCGATTTTTTTTTAGGGATTTTTTTTTCTACACTTTTAAGAATTATTCAAAAGAAACCTAAATTCCATTACAAAATTATAGCATTAAATGTGACCTGGTGTCGGATTGGGACAGCTATCTGTTTTCAGCACTGCCACTCAAGTCAATTTAAAATATTTTTTAACTTTTTTTTTTTTTAAATCTTAATAATTACTTTTTCTACAAAATGTCGAGAAGTCTTTTTTAATTTTCCTAATATATAATTGCATACTAAAGTTTGAAACAGCGTAATTTTTTTTATTTTGGAAAAAAACCCTTCAACAATTTTTAACTACTACAGTATTGTACATAAAAGCACCATTCTAATTTTTGTATTATTCACTTTTTATATTCACTTAATAACCTTTAAAATAGGTACATGTAACCCCTTAAAATTATTGATGAATACAACCATATTTGCAGTATGTGAACTAATTCTCTACTTGAATGGTGAAAAAAGTCGCCCACAAAGAAGTATTTTGGCTTAATTTTAAACCATATTTTGTGTTCATTTATGATTAAAAAAATTTCTTAAAAATAATAAAATTTGAAGCAATGAAAATGTAAAAAAGACGACCTATGTGTTAGAAACACAGATATTTTAAGAGGATTAATAATAAAAATTTCAGATTAAAATCTTGGATTGATTTTTAAATTAACAGACTTGCACAAACTATTAACAGCTGACTGATACCATATTCTTAATTTAATGAAGAAGTGGTAACTCATTTATTTTTAATATCTACTTATATTTTCATCAGTACTTATTGAGAAGTTGCTATGCAATTATTGAATGTTTATGTTTATGATTGCAATAAAGAACTTAATACCATAATAATTAAAAATAAAATTTTAATAAAAATCAAAACACACTTCTGCTTGTAGTACAGTTTTGATATGCAGCATGTCAAAATAAAATGAATAAATGCAACAAAAGAAAAATTTTTTCAATATAATTGCAAATTTTGGGACACACAGCAAACTTTATGTTAACTATTCAAAAAAATATATTTTAAAAATACCGATTTTTTTCTTGTCAGTTTCATAAACAGCTACAGCATTTAAGGTTTAGTACATTGCCTGTAAAGTTACAAGTACAAAATAATGTACGATAATTTTACCCTTTTTTAGCATAAAAAACTAAAAAGAAACGCCTATAATTGCCAAATTATCTAGCACAGCTTTGGATACATTCAAACAAACTAAAGATTGGACGAATGTGGACATTATCCTGTGCATCCGAACCTATGCTCAAATAATACATAAGGAGAATCTAAGACTGAACAATTCTTCCACATAGCTCTACTTATTAAACAGCTCAAACAATCCACAATCTATTTAAAATAACAGGCACACAACCACAAAAAAAAGAATTTGAAAAAATACTCACACATCCCTCTGGGGGGCCCCAGGTATCCCCTTAAGTAGCCGCCGCGATATCCGCCACGACCGCGTCTCGGTCTATAACGGCGTGGGGGCCCCATTGGTCCTCCTTCGCCTCCAGATTGAGCACCGTCTTTGTCTCCTTCACTTTGACTGTCGCGAGGACGGCGTGGAGGCCCGCCCCGTCCGCCACGTCCACGTGGGTAATACCTATAAGTAATTTTTTTATTAATTTAAAAACCATATTATAGTATAGAGGAATCTTAAAAATCTAATATACGTTTTTTTAAATCTCAAAAAAAAATTAATACCTCCAACTATAGAAAACAAATATTAGTTTCAACTAATCGGGTAGTATCCAAACTTGTATCTGTTAGTCAAAGTAGATGATTATATGCTTACCATGATCGATAACGGCGCCTGTCGGCAGCATAAGGAGAACCACGGACTGGTTCTCCATTGGGACCTGTTACATTGGCGGCCTCGTTACCCTTCTCTCCCACTACTACATTGAATTCCACCGTTTCTCCGTCCCCTACAGAACGGACGGCCTTCTTTGGATTGTTTTTACTAATGGCTGACTAAAATTAATAAATGTTTTATAGAAAAAAATAATTTTTATTAAGCTTTATTTAAAATTACTTGTTGAAATTTATAGTTCCTTTGAAAGGGTTACATACATCTAGAATTTTCAAAAATTCGATTTCTTTTTATGGATTTTTATTCTCTATATTTCTAAGAATTAGTGAAAAAAAAAAAATTACGAAAATTGCATCCCATTACAAAGTTATAACATTAAATGTGACCTAGCGTTGGCTTGGGACCACTATCTGTCTTCAGACACTGCAATATTACTCAATTTTTAATACTTTCAAACTTTTTTTTTTAAATTTATATAATTACTTTTTCTACCAACTGTCGAGAGGTTTTTTTTTATAAATTTTTCTAAGACAATTTTTTATAAATAATTAAACATAAAGTACACACTGTAAATTTTTTATTTTTGAAAAAAAAAACCTTCTACAATTTTTAAATACTACATTATTTTACAAGATTAATTTTTACTTTTGCAGATTAAATTTTTTTTTGTGTAATGATCCCGCAGACAAAGAAGCACCATAGTATTTAAAAAAAAAAATTTTCTTATAATTTGAAGTACAATAAAAATATATTATCGCCATTCTTTTGTATTAATCACTTAACCTTTATAATATTTTTTTAAATACACATACTTTTCACAGCGCCCAGGTGTATGTAATTATTAATGTTCCCCACCGAATAACTGGAGAAATCACATTATGGGTGACATCACAACTTCTGTTATTTGCTGGAGTTATTGTAATATTGCACACTTATGACTCAAGCATCCCCTACGATATCAGAGATGGATCTAAGGAGCGTGCATAGCTTTAGTTATATTTTAATTACTTAAGTAATATTCTTCATAGATTACTATGCACATAACGATTATATTTCATTTAAATGACTTACCTGATGAACAAAAACATCTTCTTTGGTGTCATTACGGTTGATAAAACCATATCCACTTTTCACATTGAACCACTTCACTGTACCAGTAACTTTGGTTGCTAAATGGTATCAAAAAAAAAAAAAATGTTAATAAATTGAAGGAAACACCTAACTGAATAATAAAAATGCTAAATTAAATCTATGACACCTTATAAAATAAAATATTCAACATGTAAGTACTCCAAATAACAATTAAAAAAGCTGCCTTGTAAGCAAATTATAGTACTAAATTAAAAAATAAAGTTAAAGAATTATTTTATTATATTCTATAAGATTGTAACTCAATATACATTTTAGACAACCAAAATATTGGGCAGCTGGTGTGGCAAAAGCATCCCTGGGTGAACAGCAACCCAAAGAGGACACTCAATGCTGAAATTTATCGTTTTTCACTGCCCATGCCTCCTGGCAAGGCACAGTTATAGACAAGAGTTCACAGTTTGTTCTCTTCTGCTATCTGAATCGATTTTTTACAAAGATTGGTCTTTTAAAGGCTGATTTTATATAATTAATCTTGATGTTTTCAATCAGGAGATCAACCTGTTAAAAAAAAAAATCAGACAACCCTATTTACTAACTTTTTTTTTGTAATTATTCAAGATAAAGTTATAATAAAAGAAAAAAAGTTAATTTTTGTTTATCCAATTTTTACTCTGCTAAATGCTAAAAGAAACTATTGTTTTTAAAAACCAAGCTTTATTTTGAATTGTCTATTGACTTTATCCTTTTAAAATAATTAATTTTCAAATATTCATGGCCTCAACTGCAGCCTGCAGTTGAGGTCATCACTACAGGCTAGGCTACAAAAGCCTAGGGAAAAAAAAAACGACAAGTACACCTTCCAGTCAGTGTTCATTATTCATGTCAAATAGTGTGCATATCTACTTGTCCTATTTTGCTGCGAATTTTCCAGGCTGTGAATATGGTGTAAGAAAAGAGAAACACAAATTAAAACAAGTGATTTTTAAAAATGAAGAAACATAAGATACTAATTCGAATAGCCTCCAGAAAAAAAAATTGTAATAAAAAAAAATAACTTGTATTGAAATTAGTGCATTTAAATATGTTTATTTTCATAAAACTTAAACAAATCTTGACGAATTTAATACCAACTACTCTATATAGAAATTTAATTATTCAAATTATAAAAATAACACAGCATGGGCAAATTTAAGTAACTTAATGTCTGTATGTATGCCTGTTAGGTACATGCAATGAAGTTAACCCATAAGGCTGCAATTCATATTGATGATAAAAGTTGATTCAGTAGGCTTGAAAAAATAACAATCGACACTGGGGATAAATATTGAAGAGGGCGGAAGAAACGTGTGATTAGGCAAACATGACTTCTTACCCTTCTTCTCTCTTCTATTACTTAAATACGAGACAGATCGTGTACTCCACGCGAGTGGGGCCTCCGCCAAATAGTGCTTTACAAGGGTAAAAAATGTGTACAGATCCCTTGTTATTTTATCGAACGTTTTATAATATCTTTCCTACACAAAGGTTTATAAAGATAGATACCCAAAACATCTACAAGAAATTTTTTTTAAGTTAATATAAAAACTCAATAGAAATGGCGGCGAAATTTTGTTAGGAACATTCATGAACATATCCCAGTGGAGTTACAAAAAATCCGCTAAGCTCACAAATTATCAATTTTATTTCATAAAACGGGACTCTAAGGGCAGAAAGGCCCCTTTTCCAAGGATAACTGGAAATTATTTCGAATAGTTGGCCATGTGCTCGAAGAAAGATGGACGCCGGATGACGCTACCACGCTGCCAAAAAGTTTAACTAATTTCAATATTTTCTTACCGATAACTTCCTTTTGCTTTGGAGGAGCCTTTACTTGCTCTTCGGGTTGTTGTTGCTGCTCCGCTTCAGCCATTTTGGTGT
This sequence comes from Pachyrhynchus sulphureomaculatus, assembly GCA_019049505.1. Lineage (NCBI taxonomy): Eukaryota > Metazoa > Arthropoda > Insecta > Coleoptera > Curculionidae > Pachyrhynchus > Pachyrhynchus sulphureomaculatus. The sequence goes on along the minus strand of CM032447.1, from coordinate 67,670,515 downwards.
TCGGGCCGGTGGAAGATGTTAAAACCGCTACCTCACCTTGATGTTACTTTTTTCTCTCAAACTCGGTTGTTAAATGATCTTACCGTTTTTCAGATTTTTCGGGTATAAATAAACTATTTTCGAAATTAGCTCAGACCAAAGCGTCATCTTTCGTCCTTGTTTAAGTAAAGGCAATCTATTACACCGTTCTTACGTCGTTTGTCAATTACAAACGAACAGTTTGGCACTTATACGCATGCTTGATGAATGCAGGCGGTTATTTTAACTATCAGTTAATGAATATTAAATTTCCTCTTATTTTTAAAGAAACAATTAATATTTCGGATTAATATAATAAAAATTAAACTTTTATTTAGTTCGCTTAGAAAATAATGATTTTTTTTTAAATCAATCAATATGAAATTTGTTAGCGTTTCTACTAGTGGTACTACTGATTTTTCTTTTAAATGGAATTTTAGGTCCATTCCCATGTTAAAAAGGATTAATTCACTTGAAATCTGATTTGCATAGAAGTTGTATGTATTTTTGAGTTAGTTATGTTTGGGTTTTTTTACCGCGATTTATTAAAAATAAAAAGCTTTTTTTTTACTTTTTCCTTAAAAGGAAAGTGGGCATTTCGTCCCAATATGTTCAAAGGAATAAATAACCCAAAAAAACAAAAGACCCGTCAATGATCTCTTAGTGTTAATCAATCAATATCGTTAAATGTCTGTTCAAATTACGTAGTGCAACGAAAATTAGAGCACCATAAGCCTTTGCGCATTCTCATTAATAATACATATTATATAAGACCGAAATACAATATACATATATATATATATATATATATATATATATATATATATATATATATATATATATATATATATATATATATATATAAAGAAATTTTTTGTCCCTATAATTGGCCCCTTTAGCTTGAAGTAGCCATTAGCTTGGACCTGCGTATTACTGCGAATTTACTTGATAAGATGAATCAGTCCTGACGCTCTCAGAACGTGCGCAAATGCTATTTTAACATGATCTGTTGACCGCAACGTTCATTGCAATAATTGACCCAACAGCAACCCCTCCATGGCTGACTCATGCCGTTGTTTCAAGCAAGCGAAGTTTTTTAAAATATATACGTCTGGGGATGATATAGAAACTAATTACTTAGTTTATAATACAAATGAAAGGGAGCAAATACACCTATTAAATAAATTTAATCACCATTTAGTCAAGAAATTTAGCAAACGCACTAAATTACTGCCAGTGAAATCTCTAGCATACTTCACTATGACTAAAAATACGAACTATGACTACTTGCACTGACATGTCTTAACTCTTACTTAAATAATCGATAGGAATATTCCATATATCTTTAAAAATTTTAATTTATTGCCATTCACAAAAGTATTATTGCCTAAAAAAAATATTCGTAAATTATTTAGTTGATCATTATTTTAATCGTATTTCGTTTCAAAACAGGATTCATCTAAAATAGTCTAACGTTAAAAAATTGCTTTCGATTGACTAGAAGCAGTGTCTCCAATGGTAGATTTTAAAATCTCTCTTGTTAGAATAATAACACGTCACAGTTGTTGACAAACGACAAAAAGTAGCTCCCAATTTTGATAATTATTAACATGTATTGTTGTGTATAAAAAAACGTCAAGCTAAAAGTTATACTTTATCTGTTTTAAAATATATTAAATTGCGCCTGATTTGGTATACTGAAAAAGGTCTCCTTTGTTTAAAGACGTATTAAAACAAGAGTAAGTCAAATAAACAAAATCGTAATGTTTTAAAGAATTACAATTAAATTGTTGCAGCCCGATTTTGTAAACCCGAATCCCAACATTTATTATGGAAGAAGACCATGAAGAATTATTGCAATATACTGATGATGAATCTCTTTCTGAGACAGAAGACCAATGTTGTTCTGCTGATAGACCAAAGGAGCATTATTTGATGCCTTTTACTTTCTTTTACCATACAAAATTAGAGTTTTTTACAACATTTATTTTGCTCATTATTTCATCTACCACTTTAACTATTGTCTTACCCCTTTATATTAATAATATAAACACACGAGGAAATGTGTATTCTCTTATATTGTTTAATATCCCTCTTTCAACACTGGTCTTAATTATTACAATAATTCTTTGGAAATTTACCTGTAATAAATTCAAAAATCAAAAATTTATGACCATTCCTGTTAGTTTTGGTAAACTGCTTCAAATTTCTTTGATTTACATGACTAGTTGTTTCTTATATATTTATGCTTCAGACAGGAATAAGGTTTTATGTCATTTGCAAGATCCAATCAAGGGCATTGTATTAGTTTTTGCTCTTCTGTACTACTTCTTCTTCTGTAGAAACCGTAAGTAGATAAGTTTTCAATTATTAGGTTTTAAGTAAGTAGTATAAACTGAGAAAACAATTAAGGCATTAAAACATGAATAAGCTTGAAGCTTAGGTATGAAAGAAAGTATTTTGTTTGCCTTATTTTTTTTTTATGTCAGAACTATAATCGACCAAATTTATGATACTAAGTTCATCGCTCCTGATGATGATGAAAGAAAGTGTTTGGTGTAGTAGTGATATATACTGAGTAGCAAATTTATGATGAATTTTTTTTATAAATAATATATTTCCTTAGCCTATTCCATTTATCTTTTATTTATTTACATACTATTTTTTTAAGTTATCTACCTAGCCATGAAAATTATGTCGTAGAAAAAAAAACTGCTTGGTTGTCACATTACTATCGCTGATCTAAGCTCTTTGATGAAATTTTGTATGAGTAATGTGTATGTCAGTATGTATTTTGCTGTTCTTATGTGTGTTTTTTTTTCTGAAAAATCAGCGCAAATGATTCTTAATATCATGCAATGATAAAGTCTCTTACTAAAGAAGAAAAGTAATTCATGAAAGAATGCTCAGATGTATGACAGTTGTGGCCTACTTTATTTTCAAGTAAAATTTTGATCTGAATAGTTTTGATTGGGCCAAGACTCGGTTCAGGATGGCCCCAGATTGGGAAGGCTGGTTCAGGTAAGAATTTGATGATGAAGATCCCAAAGCTTGCCCAAGGAGCAGATGTATCTGAAACTTCAGTTTTCATGATTCTGCATAAAGATTTAAAGGGTAAGGCCAGGAAAAAAGGCTAATTTCCAAAATTTTTTTCAAGAGTAAAATAAAAGCAGTCAGTAATTTATGTGAAGTACTTTATTAAACAAATATACAAAAGTATTTTTTTTTTAGCTTTTTAATCTAAAATGGCCACTTCAGAATCCAAGGTCACAAGGCGCCTTGTGAGGCTTAAAACGGACGAAACGATTGCTCCTGTAGAACAAAAAATTTTCATTAATATATGTCAAAAACTAGTGGATAACGTACGGAAATTTGAAAGTATCATTTTTTGAAAAAATGGTGTACATTTGAAAAAGAAATTTTTGTTTAATTTTTTTTTCAAATGTGCAGGACATAAGGTGTAGATTGAGCGCAAATTATCACAAGTGCATTACCCTTGATAATTTATCTGCCATAAATCTATATTTTGCTTGACAATATGGTGAAAATTTTTTTCGTAGAAAGTTGGGAATTTAACCAGCTGTGAAATATCAGTATGTACAAATTTCATATTTCAAATCAAATCAAATCAAATATTTATTAGTAATAAGTACACAATGTGCTTTTACACGTCACAAGTCTAAAGAATTGTTAAAATGTTAAAATATTAAAATATCAAAGACATGTAACTACAAATCAAAGAACAATTAAAACAGATCAAAAGAACAAAATAAAGTGAAAGACACATTAATTACATAGTTAAAGTCATTAAAATTATGATTCAAAAACTCATCAAGTGAGTAAAACGATCTTGCAATCAGGTAGGATTTCACCTTCCTGACAAAGCTCTCGTCCGACAGCTCTCTAACAGCCACCGGTAAGGCATTAAAGAAACTGACCCCATAGTAGTCGGTGCCTCTGCGAGTCCGAGCTATTCTGTGGAAGCTAGGAATTAGATTTTGGTTACCTCTAGTGGGGTAATTGTGGAGATTTTCATGGGTAGTGAATAGCCTCACATTTTGTTTAATGTATGTTAAGCACTGGAATATGTATACACAGGGGAAAGTCAATATCCCCAATTCAGAGAAATAGCGACGACAACAGTCGCGATATCCCAGTCCCACAATGACGCGAATACAGCGTCGCTGAAGTGAGAAAATTCTTTGCCCATGCGATGAGTGTCCCCAGTTCACAAGAGCATAAGACATGTTGGATGCAAAATATGCATGATAAGCGATTAAGAGAACCTCTTGAGATACATTTCTAGCCAAACTTCGAATAAGGAAAATCATTCTGGAAAGTTTAGACGCCAGTTCAGAGACATGCTTCTCCCATGAGAGCCCAGGGTCTAGGAACACACCCAGAAATTTAACAAAGTTATTTGTAGATAGATCAGATGGAGAATTTCTTAGGGTAAACCTCAGAGTCGGTGTTTTATCACGGTTTAGGGTGAGCCTATTTGCCAAGAACCAACCCCCTATGTTATGCTGCATGTCGGAAACAGTCTGCTGTATTGGATCTCCAGGATGATAGTGCTGCAGACTGGTGGTATCATCTGCAAATAGGATTAAATTTGGGTCATCAGTGTAATTTGGCAAATCATTTATATAAATTAAAAACAGTAACAGTCCCAAGACTGACCCCTGGGGAACCCCATGTTTGATAATCTGTCTGCTAGAGACCTCCATATTAAAGCTCACATATTGAGAGCGATTAGAAAGATATGACCTAACAAGGTCTATGCTACAAGGATCAAAGTTGTAGTATGACAAATTCGAGAGAAGGATCTCTGAAGAAACACAGTCAAAAGCCTTTGATAGGTCAAAGAACGAAGCATAGGTATCCAATCCCATCTCGAGGCCCTCCGCCACATACTCGGTAAGCCGATTTATTGCCAGGGCAGTAGATCTTTTATTTCTAAAACCAAACTGACTCTGCATAAACAGGTTGTTGTGCTCAAAGTATACAGTCATTTGATTTTTCATGACTGATTCAAATATTTTGGAAAAAACAGGTAGAATGGATATTGGGCGGTAGTTATTACAATCATCCATCGATCCTTTATTTTTAAAGATAGGAACAACTTTG